>UESW01003970.1:286533-852998 GCA_900491605.1 Calamus simplicifolius | reverse complement strand
AATATTGGTATAATACAACATACCACTCTTCCATCACACTTAGCCCATTTGAAGTGGTGTATGGAAGGAAGCCTCCTACCTTGGTGGCTTATGAGAGGGGTACGGCTAAGAATGCGGAAGTGGAGGAAGCCTTGATCACTAGAGACGAGATACTAGCCAAGCAAAGAGGGAGCTTAAGAAGGCCCAATCGAGCATGAAGAATATTATGATAAAGGAGAAGGCTAGAAGGGTTTGAGCCCGGGGACTTTGTGTACTTGAAGCTTCAACCCTATGGTCAAAAGACAATGAAGAGAAAGGCAAGCTACAGCTAGAGAAAAGGTACTATGGACCATTTAAAGTGGCTGCCCGTGTCGGAGAAGTTGCGTATCGGCTGGAATTACCACCAACCTCAAGACTTCATCCAGTGTTTCATGTGTCTCTCCTCAAGAGACGAGGGATCCTAGCTTGATTGTAGAGGAATTGCCTTCCTTCAATGAGGAAGGTAGAATGCTACTACAGCCCACAACGATTTTTGAATACAAAATGGTGCCACGTGGGAGATTAGAAGGAAGATCTGGAGAGTATTGGTGCAATGGAGAGGGCTACCTAGAAAGGAAGCACATGGGAGGATTATGATGACATAGCCTTAAGGTTCCCATAATTTACCCTTGAGGATAAGGGTACACTTAATGGAAGGGGGAATGAAAGGATCCCAAGCGAAGACCATGGCCTACACGGCCACGATGGGGAGGATAAGTTGCGAGATGCGGCCCCAGTGACAGGCGGCAGCGCTACCGTGTAGGGCGGCGGACGGCGGCGAGATCAAGTGCATTATGGAGATATCTTCAGAGATTGATTTCCTTGTGGGGAGTGATTGAATAAATCATATCTTCTAGATTTAGGATGTTTCTCCTAAACTCTAGAAGGTGATTGAATAAATCATATCTTCTAGATTTAGGATGTTTCTCCTAAACTCTAGAAGGTGATTGAATAAATCATATCTTCTAGATTTAGGATGTTTCTCCTAAACTCTAGAAGATTAGTTTCCCTTTCAGTTAAGTTGTTTTAGGCATGTATCGTCAAATCTCCTTGATTCTAGGAATTGTTTCCTTAGAATCTTGAAGATTAGATTTGATTTGATTGGGAAGATTAGTTTCCTTTTCAGTTAAGTTGTTTTAGGCATGTATTGTCAAATCTCCTTGATTCTAGGAATTGTTTCGAATTGTTTCCTTAGAATCTTGAAGATTTGAGATTTGATTTGATTGGGTTGGTAGGATTTTGTAAGCTCCTGAGGATGCCTATATAAGCACTCCTCAGGAGCAATAGGAGGAAGGGGAGAGAGTATATTGTGTAAGCTTAGAGAGCTTATGAATGTTGGCCAGGCATAGGCACGTTTATGCCAGTAAACTTGGGGGCTGATAACCTCTTAAGTTTGGGCGTGCTTGGGCTAATAACCCTTGTACGAGTGTTCTTGTGTTCTGGTGGTTCGAAGGACTAATAATCCTGAGACCACGTTCTTCGTAATAACAGTGAGGCATTCTTCATTTCTTGTGTGTTAGATCCTAATTACCACGCTCGTGTGTTACTGGAAATGGTTCGGGAGGATCAATTGTGGTGTTGGAGCGGATCACGCGGAGGAGTTGGTGAATGTTTTGGAGTCCTTGACCGGGGACCCTAACAGGCGTCCCGCGTTACCTGTCAATACGGCACTACACGTGTCTAGCAGCCGTGATTGTATTTGGTGCGCGCCGTTGCTTGACATGACCGCGCACAGTTGCAAGTGGTAGTGAATCGTACTCCGTAATGGGCTACAATCACGCACAGGAACATGTAGTGCACTATACGTTGTTATGAGGCATGGCCGCAAGCAGTCACGGGCGCACGGAGAGTCATGTGGGCGCGCCAGGTGGTCCAGAGCTGTCATTTGGTTCGAAAGCTGGTCCGCGTGCTAATCGCTGATGATGCCCGCGCACCCTGGGACCGGAGGGGGGTCTCGGGCCGAGATATAGTGACCTCACCCGAGACCGAGGAGGTCTCGGGGGTGAGATGGTGCTGGTGCGCCCTGAGACCGAAGGAGGGTCTCGGGGTAGAAATATGATGATCCCACCCCGAGACTGGAGGGGGTCTCGGGGGTGAGATGATGCTGGTACGCCCCGAGACCGGAGGAGGGTCTCGGGGTAGAAATATGATGATCCCACCCTAAGACCGGAGGGGGTCTCGGGGGTAAGATGATGCTGGTGCACCCCGAGACTGAAGGGAGTCCCGGGTCGAGATATGGTGATCTCACCCCGAGACCGGAGGGGGTCCCGGGGGTGAGATGATGCTGGTGCACCCCGAGACCGGAGGAGGGGGTCTCGGGGTCGAGATATGGTGATCTCACCCCGAGACCGGAGGATCCCCGGGGTGAGATGATGCTGGTGCACCCCGAGACCGGAGGGAGGTCTCGGGGTCGAGATATGGTGATCTCACCCTGAGACTGGAGGGGGTCCCGGGGGTGAGATGATGCTGGTGCATCCCGAGACCGGAGGGGGGCCGGGGTCAAGATATGATGATCTCACCCCAAGACTGGGGGGGTCTCGGAGGTGAGATAATACTGGTGCACCCCGAGACCGAAGGGGGGTCTCAGGGCCGAGATATGGTGGTCTCACCTCGAGACCGGAGGGGGTCCGGGGGTGAGATGATGCTGGTGCACCTCGAGACCGGAGGGGGGCCTCGGGGTCAAGATATGATGATCTCACCCCGAGACCGGAGGGGTCTCGGGGGTGAGATAATGCTGGTGCACCCCGAGACCGGAGGGGGGCCTCGGGGTCAAGATATGATCTCACCCCGAGACCGTCTCCGGTCTCGGGGGTGAGATAATGCTGGTGCACCCCGAGACCGAAGGGGGGTCTCGGGGTCGAGATATGGTGACCTTCGTTAGCTGCTGTTACCTTTTATTCTAACGGCGCTGAATCAGCCACATCAGATGCCTTCTCACCCCTGAGGCAAAGCGGGCCCCATTGGCAAGGCGAAAGGGGTGCAATCTTCCACGTGGTTGATCCCCGTCCACATCTCTTATGCGAACGACATGGGGAACGTGAAGAGGCGGCCGCTTCCGTACACTGTGCCCGCCATGATCGACCTCGAGGCGAGGTTAGTTCTTCGAAGTCCGCGTGAAAAGCTGCACATCATTACCTCTCATAGCGGCAACGTCAGCGGAGTCCCATCATTAGCCAGAGGCGTACCGCATCACGCGCTGGGCAACCATCGAGGCGAACCAGCCTATGATGGGGGTCCAGGTGGTTGATGAGACGAGGTGGGACAATTTGAAAACCCAATAAAACTTGAATGGGGGATGAATCTGGCCTCAACACTGCTGCCGTCGTCGTCCTCCTCCGAGCCTATGCTTTGGCCTCCCCTGCAACCTGTGAATCCTGCGTTTAGGTTTTCTTCCCTCAGGTTAGTTCTTCGTCCATTCTAGACTCCATCTCCTCTCTACCCTGAGTTCTCCATCCCTCTCGGAGGACGATTCGGAGAATCGTTCTCCCTCTGAGAGGCATTGCGCCTCTCCTGTGCCTTCCCCTTCTCCTCCACTAGAATGGTCCACTGATTCAGAGGACCGCATCCCCCGGCCCGGCGCCGGGTCACTGGTGGAGCCCCGTCGAGGGGCCGTCGGTCAGAGGCCGGCACCTCCTCGAGGGTGGAGGGGTCCCCGGAGGGGACCGCCTCCATGGTAACTGGTCTGGATTTGGCAAAAATCTGGGCCCGTTACCAGATTCCTCAGGATGTCGAGCTTTTCCTGCCGACTTCTGACGATAGAGTCATCTCCTCCGACCCGGTCGGGTGGCCTTGTATGAAATTTGCCTGAAGGCGGGTCTCCGCCCACCCTTTCCTCCTTTCTTCGTCAACCTTCTTGACTACTACTCTTTGACCCCTTCTCAATTGGTCCCGAACTCTTACCGGGTCGTTAGCGCCTTCGTTATCCTCTGTCACCGTCTTGGCATCGTCCCCCGGATCTCTCTTTTCCGGTGCTTCTATATCCTCCGATCCAGAAGGGTTGGTGGCTGTTCCAGCCCCGACCCAATCGGGTCCTAAAGCTTTTTCTTCCTTCCTCGATCAAGGGATGAAAATCCCGATTCTTTTTCGCTGGCCTAGACCAAGTCAGGCCCCGGTGGGGAGACCCCGACCTCCGAGGCAACGCGAACTCCACCGTCCACCCTGGAGATCGAGAAGGGTTGAGTCAATTGTTAGCCGCCGAGGTCCCTCGGTACACCTTGCTCTTGACGGAAGATAACCTCCAGTTGGCGGGTCTTATCTCCCACCAGGGTAAGCTATTTCCACACTTAGCCAAAATTTTACCTGCTTCTTCCTCTTTTCCTTCTCTCTTTTTTTTTTGACTTTGATTGATGTCGCGCAGCCATGAAGATACCGACACAGAAGCTTCTGAAGGCTGTCTCCAAAAAGAGGGCCCGAGAGGGGCCAAGTGAAGGCCAGCGAGCTCCAGCCCCGAAACGCCCGACAGCTCGGGCTCCCCAACCACCGGCACCACAAGACCTCCCGGCTGCTCCAGAAATTGATCTCACAGACACACCCCGCCAGAGATGGCGGCGACCGCGAGGGTCCCAATAGAGGAGCCAGCCGCAGAGGAGCCGGCAACAGCGGAGCCCATAGTGGCGAAAGAGCTTCCTACCCCTGGCGAACCGACCCCGTCGAAGGCTGCCAGGGACTAGGGCGAGGGGCCATCAAGGACAGCAAGCCCACCCCCCGAGAGGACACCTAGGGGCAGCCCGCGCGCTGAGCCAGAGAATGCCGAGATGGCCGAACGGAGCGGGGCCAGGCCGGGGCCATCCCAGGACTCCATCTTGAACGATGATCGCTGGGCTGAACGGGTCCTTGCCCCGGTCTTCAGGCCCGAGGTCCTGGAGGAGCTCAGCCACCAGAAGGCGAGCACATTCTTCCGGGATTCCTACACGGCCGTCGTCAGGGTAAGCGGTCTTTCCGCCCTTTGCCTTTATATTTCCCTTTCTTCTTTTTTTTTTCTTTCTTTTTGGCTAACCTGGAACTTTCATGCAGCTCGCGCACTCCCTAAGGGCCGCCAGGGAGGTAATCCATGGTGGGAAGGCCCTTCTGCGCGAGGCGCAGAAGGAGGCTGAAGACGCCCAGCACCGCGCGGAGGTGGCCGAGGAAGCGCTGGAATCGGCCAAAAGCGCCTGGGCTAGTGAAACCAGGGCCGCCGAGAGCCGATCGGAGGCCGATGCCAACTGTCTGCGGGCGGCACTCCACCAAATGACAGAGGCCGAGAACGCCATGATGGCCAGAGATATACACATCTCTGAGCTGACCCTGGCCCTTCAGGAGATTGAGGGTCGGGTGGTTGCGGTTGAGGAGAAAGTAAAGGCTGCGGAGGAGGAGGCATGGGCTGCAAAGGAAGAAGCAAGCCAATCCGGGGAGGAGGCGAGCCATGCCCGAAAGGCCGAGAGGGCTGCAGTGGCAGCCCTCGCTGAGGAGGAGAGGGCTCGGGCCGCTGAGGTGGAAGCTGCCATTGTGGCCAGGACCGCTGGAATTATAGAGGAGTACAAAGCATCCGAGCGCTTTACAGATGATTTAGCAGAAGCCTCGGCGGCGGTGTTCCTTCAAGGATTCCAGCATGGGAAGGAAAAAATTGCCAGGGACTTGAACATTCCCCAAGCCCTGGAAGTCGAGCCAGATCATTTCTCAGATTCGGCCCCTTCCGATGATGAGCTCGCACCAGCAGAACCGTAAGCTTGTATTTTTGTTTTTGCAAGTCCGACGACGTCGGCATTTGTAATCCTTTCAAGTTAATGAAATACTTTTCTTCTCCAAAATAAATTGTCTGTTTGCGACTCTTACCCCAAATTCATTGGTTGAGAATGCGCAGCCCCCTTGGTCCCATTAGTCCCACTTGTGCCAGGGGATAACTCTTAACTCATACGAGCTATTCCATCCTAGCCATTTAGGACCGAAACTTGGGGCCAGGAATGATAGGTTTCTTGATGTTGAATTGCCGGTCATTAGAGGTTGAGGTAGGCGGGTTCCTCAGGACCGATGGCGCACCGCTCTGCCAGGGGTATGTCGGGCCTTGCGCCAGGTAGGCACGTGCTTTTGGTGCCGACCAGACTTTGTGTGCCGTTGGGTGCCGGCTGTATATACCGTCGGGTGCCGGGACTTTATGTGCCGTTAGGTGCCGGGCTTTATATGCCGTCGGGTGCCGGGCTTTATGTGTCATCGGGTGCCAGCTTTATGCCTGGCTGGCCCAGGGCTTTAGGTGCCGACGGGTGTCGGGCTTTGCATGGCTGGCCCAGGGCTTTAGGTGCCAACGGGTGTCGGGCTTTGTGCCTGGCTGGCCCAGGGCTTTAGGTGCTGATGGGTGTCGGGCTTTATGCCTGGCTGGCCCAGGGCTTTAGGTGCTGATGGGTGTCGGGCTTTGTGCCTGGCTGGCCTAGGGCTTTAGGTATCGACGGGTGTCGGGCTTTGTGCCTGGTTGGTGCAGGGCTTTAGGTGCTGACGGGTGTCGGGCTTTATGCCTGGCTGGTGCAGGGCTTTAGGTACCGACAGGTGTCGAGCTTCATGCCTGGCTGGTGCAGGGCTTTAGGTGATGATGGGTGTCGGGCTTCATGCCTGGTTGCCTAGGGCTTTAGGTAAAAAGGACTCAGGAGCTAAATTGAAATTTGTTAATATAAAATGAGGGGCGGAAGCCCAAAAGAATACATGCACGGTATTTGATGTGAAAGGAGGAATGTTACTGATAGTACCGGCAAAGGTTGTCTGCATTCCATGTCCTAGGAAGTGGCTTCCCATCGAGCTCTTCAATCTTGTAAGCTCCGTGGCGAAGTGTCTCGGCGATCCGATAGGGTCCTTCCCAATTTGGAGCTAGCTTGCCTCCCTCTGCCGGCTTCGAGACCTCAGCCCATCGAAGGATCAGGTCCCCCAGCAAGAAAGTCTTGGGACACACACGGGCGTTGTAATATTTGGCGGCCCGTTGCCGGTAGACCGCCATCCGGAGTCGCGCTCGGTCTCGCACTTCCTCCACCAGGTCGAGGTTGGCTCGCAGCTAGTCTGGGTTGCCTTCCTCATTGTATAATTCCACCCGAGGGCTCGGTGAGCCAATCTCCACCGGGATGACGGCTTCGGATCCAAAGACTAAGCTGAATGGGGTCTCGCTGGTAGGGGCTCGCGGCGTTGTGTGGTAGGCCCACAGCACGTTGGGGAGCTCCTCCACCCATCGTCCCTTATAGTCATCCAGTCGAGATCTCAGCCCTTGGAGAATGATCCGATTGGTCACCTCGGCCGCCCCGTTGGTCTGAGGGTGCCGATGGAAGTGAACTTCTGACGGATGCCCAGCTCGGAGCAGAACTCCCGGAAGGGCGCGTTGTCAAACTGCCGGCCATTATCAGTGACCAGGGTGTGCGGTAGCCCGAACCGACATATAATGGACTTCCAAAAGAAGGATCTCACTTTGCTCTCGGTGATCTTAGCAAGGGCCTCGGCCTCAACCCACTTGGTGAAGTGATCCACGGCCACCAAGAGGAACTTTCGCTGTCCGGAGGCCGGGGGAAATGGTCCAGGATATCCATACCCCACTGGGCGAAGGGCCAGGGTGCCACCAAGGGGGTTAACTAAGACGTCGGCTGTCGCTAAATATTGGCATGGCGCTGACAGCTATCACACCTCTTAACGAGCTCAGCTGCGTCTTCCTTCATCGTTAACCAGAAGTACCCCTGCCGCAGGGCCTTGTAAGCTAGGGCTCTGCCCCCCAGGTGACTCCCAGATACCTTCATGGATCTCCCGAAGGATGTAATCTGATTCAGCCGGTCCCACGCACCGGAGGACCGGGTATGAGAATGATCTTCGATAAAGCTTTCCGTCCATCATTAAGAACCTCGGGGCCCTCCGCCTGAGTAGCTTGGCCTCAGCGGAGTTCTCTGGAGAGTACCGTGGGTCAAATATCGGATGTAGGCGTCCATCCAGGAGGGCTCTTGCTCCACTGGCAACGCTTCATCCACAACTTCAATGCTTGGGGCCTGTAGGTGCTCCACATATGTTCTTCCCAGCGTCCCGTCGGCCGAAGTGGCCAAACGGGATAATGCGTCGGCTCTGGCATTCTCCGCTCGAGGAATGTAGCTGACACGGAAGTAAGAGAACGAGAGGCTTACCTTGCTCAAATAGCGGGACATGGTTGGGTCCCTAGCTTCATACTCTCCAGCGATCTGCCCAGAAACAAGCTGAGAGTCCGTGAAGGCCCTCAAACGCCCCGCGCCTAACTCCTCAGCCAACCTCATCCCTGCTAGCAAAGCTTCATACTCCGCCTGGTTGTTGGTTGCCGGGAACTGGAATCTGAGAGCATACTCCACTGCATCCCCCTCAGGGCTCGCAAGAATGAGTCCAGCTCCGCTTCCTTGAGAATTTGTGGCTCCATCCACATGCAAAATCCAGTCCTCCTTTTCTGCCTCCTCGGTCGAGGGAAGGTCTACACACTCCTCCGGGCGTACCTCCTCCACACCCCTCTCGGTCCAGGAACACTCAACCAAGAAATCAGCCAACACCTGAGACTTCATGGCTGACCTTGGCCGGATGGATAGGTCAAACTCACTTAGTTTAATGGCCCATTTGGCTAGCCGACCGGAGGTGTCAGGGCGAGACAAGATGGTCCGGAGAGGTTGGTCCGTGAGCACCACGATGGGATGAGCTTGAAAGTAAGGTCGGAAGCATTGAGCAGAGACCACCAGGGCAAAAATAATCTTCTCGGTTCTAGAGTATCTGGTCTCGGCATCATGAAGTACCTTGCTGGTGTAATAGATCGGCTTCTGGACCCCATCAACATCCATGCGTACGAGCATAGAGCTGATAGCTTCGGGGGAGGCTGCAAGATATAGGAATAGCTCCTCTCCATTCTTAGGCTTGGACAACAGTGGGGAGTGGATAGAAACTGCTTCAACTCCTCAAAGGCATCCTGACACTCCTTCGTCCACTCGAAGCCGTTGACCTTGCGCAACACCTTGAAGAAGGGCAGGCACCTTTCTGCCGATCTTGACATGAAGCAACTCAAAGCCGCCACCCTCCCAGTTAGGCGTGCACCTCCTTCTTGTTAGCTGGGGGCCTCATCTCCAAGATAGCCCTGATCTTGTCAGGGTTGGCTTCAATCCCTCGCTGGGTTACATAAAGCCCAGGAACTTGCTGCTGCCACTCCAAAGGCGCACTTATGGGGGTTAAGCCTCATCCGATACCGACGCAGGTTGTTGAAGGTCTCCTCGAGGTCGGCGACATGGTCAGCAGCACTGGTGCTCTTGGTTAGCATATCATCCACATACACCTCCATGTTACGCCCTATCTGGTCCTCAAAGACCTTATTCATCAATCTTTGATAGGTGGCCCCGGCATTCTTCAACCCAAACAGCATCACCTTGTAACAGTAAATCCCCTTTTCTATGATAAAAGAGGTGGCTTCTTCATCCGCCGGGTTCATCCTGATCTGATTATACCCGAGAATGCATCCATGAAACTAAGGGTTTCATGCCCGGACGTGGCGTCCACAAGCTGGTCGATCTGGGGCAGCGGGAAGCTGTCTTTGGGGCATGCCTTGTTGAGGTCGGTGAAGTCCACGCACATCCTCCAGCTCCCACTGGCCTTGCGAACCATTACAACATTCGCCAGCCAGTCCGGGTAGTGCACCTCGCAGATGTGACCGGCTGCCAGCAGCTTTCGCATCTCCTCATCCATGGCCCTCTGTGATCGGGGGCAAAACTTCTTTTCTTCTGCCGGATGGGTGGCACTTCGCCCGAATGTTAAGTTGGTGGGTAATCACCTCTCTGGAATCCCTGGCATGTCGGACGCCGACCAGGCGAAGACATCCACATTAGCTCGCAGAAAGGTGAGGAGTCGGTCACGAGCCTCCTCCGGGAGTAGGGCTCCAATCCGGACTGCTCTTGCTGGGTCCTCCCCGAGGGGGAAAGTAAGCAGTCGCTCAGCCAGCTCTCCTCTTCTCTCCAGGTCTCGAGGATCCAACGTCTCAGGTACCAGTGTGGGTGACGCCCCCTGCGGACTAGGGGCCATGTGGTAGCAAAGTGAAGGTGGATTCTGCTCTCCCCGCATCTCTCCGACTCCTTTGCTGGTAGGAAACCTCACGAGGAGCCTCTTAGTGGATATGACAGCATCCAAAAGATTGAGCCCAGGCCTCCCGAGGATCGCGTTGTAAGCAAGGGGCACGCGAACCACTAAGAACTTCATGAAAACAGTGCTTTGACACGGGGCTGTGCCACCCGTCATATGGAGAGTAACCTCCCCCTCAACTTTCACAGAATTTCCAGTTAACCCCATCAGAGGCGTGGCGACAGGCCGGAGTAGATCAGGTGACAGGTTCATGCGAATAAAAGCGTCATAGTTCAAAACATCCACAGAACTCCCACTATCAACTAGGATTCTCTTTACAGGATGCTTAGCGATCGTCATGGACACGACGACACTATCATCATTTTTGTTCACCACCCCATCTAAGTCCTTTTCAAAGAAAGGAATTACAGACTTCGACTCCCCCTCCCCTCTCGGCCTCTTCGACGGGCCTCCTGCCCCCCAGGAAATCATTGCCACCGTCTTTCCGTTGGGGCGTTGTCGATCACCGGCGGCGGGGGCGCTGACGGGCCAGGAGCTCCCGGGTTATTCCTCTGGACGAACTTTCCCAGGTGGCCCCGCTGGATAAGGTCTTCAATAGCCTTCTTCAGCTGGTGACACTCGTCAGTATCATGGCCGTGATCCCGGTAGTAGCGACAATAAATGTTCTTGTTGCGAGGGATCTTCTGGTTCATTGGAGGAGGGCGCTAAAGATAAGACTCCCCTTCAATCTCGAGTAAGATCTGAGATATCGGGGAAAGCAGTGGGGTGTAGGGTCGTCTCTTGGTGCAGGGGCTCGGGGACGGTTGTCTGGCCGACGAGGAGGCTCAGGTCTTCTGGGGTGAGCTTCGGCAGGTTTTGGTCGGGCAGGCTTCTTGGGGACGTTCCCGCCAGCCTTGCCCGGAGAAGTCGGCCTCGTCAGCCCGGATGTACTTCTGGGCTCGGATCAAAAGCTCGGCGTAGGAACCCGGCGGCTTCTTGTCAAGGGAGTACGCGAAGCGAGATGGGCGAAGCCCCTGCTTCAAGGCCAAGGTGGCCATAGAGTCCTCAAGATTGTAGACCTCCAGAGCTGCTTCTTTAAACCGAGCGACGTAGTCCCACAGGGACTCACCGCTCTTCTGGACGGCGAAGAGGCTGTCTGCCACCCATGGAATCTTCGCATGCATCAAAATGGGCCAAGAAAGCCCTCTCCAACTGGCGGAATGAATCAATGCTTCGTGGCGGCAGACGAGTACCAAGCTCGGGCGGCCTTCTTGAGGGTGGCTGGAAAAGCAATGCACATGAGCGAGTCAGTGGCCCCCTGGACTTGCATGAGAACTTTATAGCTTTCCAAGTGGTCCAAGGGTCTGTGGTCCCATCATAAGGATCTAGCTGGGGAAGGCAGAACCGGATGGAGATGGGCTCTTCTATGATGCGGCGAGACAACGGAGGCCGGCTGTCGTAGTCCGTCTCTAGCAGGTGGGTGATCTGACGGCTGAGCTCCTCCAGCCTCTGATTATACTCATCGAGCCGACGCTCAGCTCGACGAGGCATCCTGCCATCAAAAGAGCCCTCCCCGAAGATTTGGAAGATGGAGAACGAGGACGGCGATGCCGGCGGGGGCGGTCCGCCTCCTTCCCGTGCCGCCGCTTAGGAGAAACACTAGGGTGGTGGGAAGGAGACCGGTGTCTCTTAGAGGCTTCCGGTGGTGAGGCTTGGGTGGAGATTGATGGTGGCGATCCCCAGGCACCGGCGATCTCCTCCGGAGGAATGCTAGCTGGGTTGCACCACCCCTGGGACAGATGGATTCGGTTCTGACTGCTGTGTGGCCGCCTGCTGGTGCTGCAGGCCCTGAACCGCCGCTGCCAAAGACTGGACTTGTGTGGCCAGGGCGGTGAATCGATCTTCTTGGAACTATTATAGAGGAGGCACAGGGATATCGACCTGAGGAGCAGAAGGTCCAGCCTCCTGGGGGCGCAGCGGCTCCGGAATGCTGGCCGCGAGAGCCAGGGGGCCTCCGCGGGTGGACCAGCCCCGCGGTGCTGCCCCCCAGCGCAACCGGCAGAAACTCTCTTCGTTCGGGTTGTCACCATGGCTTTAAGAGCTTGGAGAGAGAGAATGCAGATTGCTGGTTCGATGTCTTTCTCTTTCCTCCCCCTTCCTGGCATGCCAATCTGATGACGCCAAGTCACCTTCTTCAAGCATCGGGGAAGACGAACGTTCCTTCTCTCCGGACCCCTGCAAGAAAAGTCCCCGGAGACCGGATACTCCGGTGGGGACCCTCTGATGCTCAAGTTAGTTACTTGGGATCAGACAAGAACCGCCCAGCGGAAGAGAGCTGAGACAGTTAGGGTTTTGCTAGGAGGAGAAAAGCTAGAAAAACAGAGTTCGGATCCCTACTTACAGTGCGAGCGCATTTTTATACCTGTCCGAATATCCCATCTTACTATTCTGAAAGATTGCTGTCGTACCATCACTATGCACGCCGGAGGCGTCCCGCGTTACCTATCAATACGACACTACACGTGTCTAGTAGCCGCGGTTGTATTTGGTGCACGTCGTTGCTTGACATGACCGCGCACAGTTGCAAGTGGTAGTGAATCGTACTCCGTAATGGGGCACAGTCATGCATAGGAACATGCAGTGCACCATACGCCATTATGAGGCATGGCCGCAAGCAGTCACGGGCGCACGGAGAGTCATGTGGCGCGCCAGGTGGTCCAGAGGAGGTCTCAGGGCCGAGATATAGTGACCTCACCCCGAGACCGAAGGCGGTCTTGGGGGTGAGATGGTGTTGGTGTGCCCTGAGACCGAAGGAGGGTCTCGGGGTAGAAATATGATGATCCCACCCCGAGACGGAGGGGGTCTCGGGGGTGAGATGATGCTGGTGCACCCCGAGACCGGAGGAGGGTCTTGGGGTAGAAATATGATGATCCCACCCCGAGACCGAAGGGGGTCTCGGGGGTGAGATGATGCTGGTGCACCCCGAGACCGGAGGGGGGTCCCGGGGTCGAGATATGGTGATCTCACCCCGAGACCGGAGGGGTCCCGGGGGTGAGATGATGCTGGTGCACCCCGAGACCGGAGGGGGGTCTCGGGTTGAGATATGGTGATCTCACCCCGAGACCGAGGAGGTCCCGGGGGTGAGATGATGCTGGTGCACCCCGAGACCAGAAGGGGTCTCGGGGTCGAGATATGGTGATCTCACCCCGAGACCGAAGGGGGTCCCGGGGGTGAGATGATGCTGGTGCACCCCGAAACCGAAGGGGGGGTCTCGGGGTCGAGATATGGTGATCTCACCACGAGACCGGAGGGGGGTCCCGGGGGTGAGATGATGCTGGTGCACCCCGAGACCGAGGGGGGTCTCGGGGTCGAGATATGGTGATCTCACCCCGAGACCGGAGGGGGTCCCAGGGGTGAGATGATGCTGGTGCACCCCGAGACCAGAGGGGGGCCTCGGGGTCAAGATATGATGATCTCACCCCGAGACTGGAGGGGTCTCGGGGGTGAGATAATGCTTGTGCACCTCGAGACCGGAGGGGGGTCTCGGGCTGAGATATGGTGGTCTCACCCCGAGACCGGAGGGGTCCGGGGGTGAGATGATGCTGGTGCACCCTGGGACGGAGGGGGCCTCGGGGTCAAGATATGATGATCTCACCCCGAGACCGTCTCCGATCTCGGGGGAGATAATGCTGGTGCACCCCGAGACCGAAGGGGGTCTCAGGGTCGAGATATGGTGACCTTCGTTAGCTGATGTTACCTTTTATTCTAACGGCGCTGGATCAGTCACATCAAGTTTATTTAATTTATTATTTTATACTTATAATTATATATTTATAATATTATTGTAACTTTATAAAATTTTCTAAATTTTTAGTTAAGAATATATCTTATTTTAATATAAATTTATTTTTAAAATTTTTATATAAAAATTTAAGCCAAGTCGAGTTCAAGTATATTGAGTGTTTTATCGAGCTCGAGTTCGAGCTTTAAATAAGAAACTCGATTGAGCTTGAATTTAGTTTCGAACTTCAAATTTTAGAGTTGAATCGAGTTCGAGCTTGGCACGGTATCAACTTGACTCGACTCAATTACATCCCTACCTGCAACCATCCACTCGTGTGAATAATGGGGGTAGGGATGATAATTTTTTTTTTTTGACCATTTACCCATCGGTACCATTTCTAATAGATCAAAGAATCCTCAGTCCAAACTTAATGGGTAAACGGGTAAATGACTATTAATAGCTAAATGGATAAACGATCGGGGACGATATCCTTCACCCATCCCCATTTATCCATTTCGTCTTCATTAGCTTTAATATATAATATATTAAATATATATATATATTTATATATATAAATATTATAAATTTAAATATATACTAAAAAATCTAGTAAAATACATTTGAATCTTCCTATGTTCTCTTCTTTTATGCAACCATTAAACATCAATAATTATAAATTTAATTTATAAGCTTTCAATAAATTATAAATTTAATAAAATAATTTTATTTTTTTATGTAAACGATCAAACGGGTACCAGTGGGTACCCGTTTATCCGGCTGAGTATTTCGTGTGTACTCGTTTACTCGGTTGGATATCCTGTCCCCGTTTCATTAACTATAACGGCTTAACGGGACGGGAATGGGAATGCTTTTCCTAATGGGGATGGGAACCGATCGAGATCGCCCCATCTCCGGGCCGTTGCCATCCCTAAATAGGGGCCTAACTAGCTCCATATACTCAACTCATCTAAGCCTTTTCCAACTACATGGAGTCGGCTACATGGATCTGCTTCCTCCACTCTGCTCTATTTATGACCAAATCGATTTTTAAATTATAAATAATTATATTTTTTTAATTATTTCTATCCATGTTAGTTTAGGTCTACCTCTACCTCTATCCGAGTTATTAAAAGATCATTATTTCTATGGAAGCATTTAAAGGTTTATGATGTATATGTCCAAACCACAACCGCATATCCATCTTAATATACGCATTTATGTTATACTTAATATTCACATATTGTTTCAATATTGCCCAACACTCTATTCTATATAGCATAGCTGGCCTAATAGCAGTTTTATAAAATTTTTCTTTCAATTTAATGAGATGCGTTGATCATAAAGGACTCCACTTAATCCATCCTGCTTTAATTCTATGATTCAATCTTCACCTATTTCACCTTCTTGCTGAATAATTGATCCCAAATATCGAAATTCTTCACTCGTTGATATCTCTTGGCTTGTAATTTTTAATGTTCCTTCGTTTGTATTTTTACTTCCGCTAAAATTACATTTCATGTATTCAGTTTTAGTTCTACTAATCTTAAACCTTTAGATTCTAAAGCCTCTCTCTAAATCTCTAGCTTGGCATTTACTCCAGATTTAGTTTCATCAATCAACACTATATCATCTGCAAATAATATACACCATGGGATATCATTTTGAATATGTTTGGTTAATTCATCCATAACTAATATAAAAAGATATGGACTTAAGGCATATCCTTGATGTAAACCTACAATAATGAAAACTCGTTAGTTTCTCTTATTGTTGTTTTAACAATAGTTATTGCTCTATCATATGTATCTTTTATTAATTATATGTACCTTTTGGTAATTCATTTTTTTCTAAAATCCACCATATTTTTCTTTAGGTACTCTATCATATGCTTTCTCTAAACCAATAAAAACCATCTTTTTTCTTTCTGTATATCTCTCTATCAATCTTCTTAATAAATAAATAGCTTTCATGATCGATCTTTCAGGCATAAATCCAAATTGATTATTGACACTAACATTTCAACTCTTAATCAATTTTTTATTACTCTCTCCCATAATTTCATTGTATGACTTATTAGCTTAATCCCTCTATAATCTGTGCAGTTTTGAATATCTTCTTTATTTTTGTATACGGGTATTAATATGTTTTTCTCAATCATCCGGCATTCTTTTAGTTGCTACAATCCTATTAAATAATTTGGTTGACCAAATGACTCAAATTTCTCTTAAGTCTTTCCAAACCTCAATAGGGATCGCATCTCGTCCTAATGCCTTTACATTTTTTATTTTACTCAAAGCCTTTTTAACCTCAGCATGCTAAATCTATAAAAAAAATTGTGCTCATTGTTACTCCTAGGTTATCACATCTTTCTACCCTTAAATTTACTAAATATTTTTATTTAATAATTTTTTTAAAATAACTTTTCCATCGTTCTTTTATCTCTTCTTCTTTTTCTAAGACTCTTTCATCTTCATCCTTAATACATTTAATATAGTCAAGATCTTTTATTTTCTTTTCTCTTAGTTTTTGTTAATTATATATAGTCTTTTCACCTTCTTTTATATATAATCTATTATATAAATTATCATAAGCTTTAAGTTTGGCATTACTTACTGCTTTTTTAGCTTCTTTATCTACATCCGTATACTTTTTAAGACTTTCTTCATCCCTAACCTCTTGCCAAATTTTATAGTTTTATCGTTTTAAGCTTAATGGCAGCTTGAACTTTCTCGTTTCACCATCAAGTTTTCTTTCCTACTAGTTCTACTCCTTTTGATTCTTCTATAACTTCTTTTACTATATTTTTTATACACTTAGTTTCTTTTTTTCATATTAAGTTGGATCATATCTATATTCATTGTCATTACTCTTACTAACTTTTCTTTAAATAATTTTAGTTTTTTTTTCCTTTCAAATTTTACTATTTAATTTTTGAATCAATAGTTTTACAATTTACTCTATATTTTATTCTTATCCATATATCTGCCACCATTATTCTATGTTATAAAGTTAAACTTTCTTCTAAAATAACTTTACAGTTTTTGTATGTTATTTTATCTATCTTTCTAGTTAAAAAAATCTATTTGACTTTATTAGATCCATTTTTAAATATTATTAAATATTCATCTCTCTTTTTGAAATAAGTGTTTGTTATTGTTAGATCATATGGCACTGCAAAATCTAATAAGCTCACGCCGACTTTATTCCTATCTTAAAATCCATATCCTTTATGTATCATTTCATATCATCGCTGTGTTTACCTACATGTCCATTAAAATCTCATTCCAAATATATCTTTTCTTCTTGTGGTATTTCTTGCATTACTTCATTAATAACTTTCTAAAAGTATGTCTTAGTTTGTTGGTCTAATCCTACTTGTGGGGCATATGTACTAATTATGTTAATTATATTATTCTCAATTATAAGTTTTAGTAATATAATCCGATCTCCTTTCCTAGTTATCTTAACAACATATTCTTTAAAATTCTTGTCTACAATTATTCCTACTCCATTTCTATATTATATTTTTCAGTGTAATATAATTTATATTCTATATTCTCTATTTCTCTAGATCTTTTACCTAACCATTTAGTTTCTTATAAGCATATTATATTACTTTTCTCCTAATCATAGTGTCCACTATATCCATAGTTTTATCTGTTAGTGTTTCTATATTCTATGTTGCTACTCTAAGCTAACTATTATAGACTAATTTCTTACCCGTACTCATCCGTAGTAGTGCAGGAGTCATTACTCACTTATCACCACAGATGGGTGTCAATGCAGTGCTTCTTGCCCATTTTTTGAAACATTCGGAGGCAGATGCAACACATCTCTTAACGAAATAGTCATAGCCCTTCGCATAATTTGATTTAACATATTCATGTTTTAAATGTTCTTACGGAGTTTTACACTGGTTGTCAGTTACCAAATGCAACCTTTCTCTTTTATCCGAGCTTAGGATCAGTTTAACGGAGTTAACTGGCTCCATATTAAATCGATTAAATTTAAAAACATGTTATAGTATATTTTTAATTATTATTTTAAATAAAATATTGAAAATGATATGGTGGGAACTATTAAGTCGATTTGATGAGAAATGGATAGAAAATCGTATGTAGTGGACGATGTTGACATATGTTCCAGCAAAGAAAAAAAAACTGCAATTAGATAAGACTTTCACTATAAAACAATTCCATTGAACTCTTCCGAATCATTTACCATTAATGGATCAATTCAAATAAATATCTTTCAAGCATCTATAAAGCAATTATATATTTCTTAATCATGTCTAACATAAATTTTAAATCTAAGTTTAAACTAAAACTTTAGAGCTGTAGTCCATTTTTTTTTTTGATTTCTTTTTATTTTAACTCAACTCAACTCATCTAAGCCTTTTTCTAATTATATGGGGTCGGCTACATGAATCTACTTTCTCCACCTTATTCAGGACCAAGTCAACGTTTAAAATTATAAATAGTTATATCTTTTTTAATTATTTCTACTTATATTAATTTAGGTCTACCTTTATCTCTATCCTTAACATTAATTGTTAAAAGATTATTTTTTCTAACCGGAGCATCTAAAGGTTACATTGTATATGTCCAAATCACGTAATCGATTTTCTCTCATTTTATCTTTAATTGGAACTATTTCTATCATTTTTTTATATAAATTTAATTTTTTTACCTGATTAATTTAGATAAAACATTAAAAAAATTTATAATTTCTTCAACTTCTTCTTTCTTTTTTTAGTCTACAAGGTTGGCTAAAAGTATTTTATTATTCAAGCTATTATTCTTTTTATCGATTGATATTTGAAAGCCACTTTCACGCATCAATATATATATATATATATATATATATATATATATATATATATATATATATATATATATATATCTCTTTAAAAATCTTGAGGCATCTGAAATTTATTAAATTGCATGCAAAACCTGTTTATGAATAGCTTTAAAATAAAGTAAGCCTGAGCTGTATTTTAAACAATCATATCTTTATAAAAATATTAATATAATAACTATGTTTATTTTTAGATGTTACATGATGAGTATATATATATTTTTTTTGAATATCTTCACGTGTCTATTTTTAAACCAAACGCTCCTTTCTAAATTTATTCGTTATTTCAATCGCAGTTGCTTCTTGTAGATGCACCGACTCGTGCGAAAGTTTTCACTCCTGTCGGTGTAAAATTTATTATGTGATTTATGCAATGCGCAATAATATTTGTGTCTTTCAGCATCATTTTTTTTTTTTTTTGGTATAAAAGAAGAGGAAAGAGGGCTACGTCAATCCGTAGCTAGGTCCCATGCGGTTTCGTTCCCCATCAGGGTATGTTCCATGCACGGCGCTAGATTTTTACAGTCGTGTACGGTGCTAGATTTTCGCAACCGTTCCCCGCCCGAAGGCGAGTTGGGCAGTCAAAACGAAAAGTTTTTAGACAGACCTTAGACAGACCTTAGCCCCTTCACACCAAAGTTTCAGGCTCCAAGGATTAACCTTGAAATTATTCGAGTCGAATTAACCTTGAAATTATTCGAGTCGGCCGCAACGTCATTCCTCGAACCTGAGACCTTCTGATGGCGTGAAGAAGCCCTGACCACCCGGCCACTGCCTGAGCGGTTCTTTTCAGCATCATTAGCACGAAGACAAGGAACATTGAATCCGAAAGTTACAAGTGTGATATTTTAAAATATAGATATATATTTTTTTGTCTTGTAGATGAACAATCGTATCAATTTGGAATGAATCAAATTCGATATATTATAATATAAAATTTGTAAAAAAATATGCGGACATGAATCTTCCAACTTTCAATTTTAAAAGCCATAATGGTTGGCCACTCTGATCCAGTCTGCTGCAACATTGGTTTTTCTGAAGATATGTCGAATCTGTACACAGTGAACATCCTGCGGAAGAAAATGAATATGATAGATCAAGGAATTGGTAGGCACCTGATCGCAATGATCCTTGTAAAGCCAGCGAATCACTGTAATAACATCCCCTCAATAATAAAATAACTAGCGTCTAGGCTATGAATAGCAAAGAAAATATTAGCCCAAGCGACATACAGCTTCGCTAGAGGCATCGAGGAGTCAATATGGTTGAAACCTCTAACAGCTAGCATCGCACCATCAGACCTTCTAATCACAAAATCTGACCCAGCAGCTCTATCACGAATACTTTTATCAAAGTTAATTTTAATATTTATTTTTAAAAGTATATATCATAAGTAAAAAAAATTAATATGATTTCATATTAAGACAAAAAATTATTTATAATAATATAATCTAAATTAAGTTGCCGTCATCCTTTCTTTCAACGATCAAATTTTAAATGTTTAAGGGTCTTTCTAAATTTACAATATAGTAAATATGTTTTTTATACCTTTCAATGCTATAACAAAATTAACTAATACATTTATGCATATTATTATGTGTGTATATATATATATATAATTAACTTTTTAGTTGGTCAAAAGCATATGATCCTTAAAAGCTTAAGTACAAGTTAACTAGTAGCTTTTCCTTTACATCACAATCGAATGCATACCATATTTAAATCAATTTTAATATTATTTATAACATTTCAAATAGTTCGATTAAACTATTAGTAAGCTAAAAATATATGATCTTAAAAATTTAAATGTAAATTTGTTGATGCCAAATCACCGTCCTCAAACGTTCGCGAGCATTCGATCGCCTTCTCCAACGAGCTCGGAATCCTCCGGCGAGCTTTTTGCACTTGGGAGCCACCGTCCTCAAACGTTCGCGAGCATTCGATCGCCTTCTCCAACGAGCTCGGAATCCTCCGGCGAGCTTTTTGCACTTGGGAGCCTGCAAACAAGTTCCGAGGATCAAAGATTTCGGTGGGAACCCTTCGATGCTCAAGTCAATGCTCTGGGCAATAACCATGAGCTTGAGGAAGCTCGAAAGAGAGAAGAAGAGAGAGGCTTAGAACCATGCTCTCTGTGAGCAAGAATGAGCGTTTAAGAGTGTGGTGAGTTATCAGTTACCTCATCGGGGGTCTCTCTTACCCATTTTATTGATGCTTGGAGTCTATGAGACTTGGGGCATGATCACTTGTCAAAGCATTTATGATGGTGGCAGCAATAGCAGCAATGGCAGGGTTGCTTCTTAGTGGCATGTCAGAAGTGCAAGCCATGTCCCGTCAAATGTGGGTGGCTGCATAGTTGATAGGTATTGCTTGGTTTGAATAGCTGTTGTAGGCTGTTGCAGGGCGTGGCTGATCATTACGGCGTTTGCCAAATGTGTCCTCCATGCCATACTTCCATTACCTTATGTGGACAGTGATGGGCGATAAAGTCAGGCACGTGGGCATCAAAGTATAGCCACTGAGACAGAACATAAAATTTGGAGTTAAAGCTGGCTCTCTCCCTCATGGAGTATTGATTATAGAGCACGTGCATGGCACTGTTCATGCCTTTGGATGAGCTCCAGAGAAGGCTGTGGGTGAACATTCCATGGCACTGTTCATGGCCAAGCACTATCATGGCCGAGTGGAAGAGGCCGAGCACTGTTCATGGCCGAGGGGAAGAGGCCGAGCACTGTTCATGGCCGAGGGGAGAGGCCGAGCACCGTTCATGGCCGAGGGGGAGAGGCTGAGTACTATTCATGGCCGAAGGGAAGAGGCCGAGCATTGTTCATGGCTGAGGGGAAGAGGCCGAGCACTGTTCATGGCTGAGGGGAAGAGGCCAAGAACTGTTCATGGCTTAGCACTGTTCATGGCCGAGGGGGAGAGGTCGAGCATTGTTCATGGCCGAGGGGAAGAGGCTGAGCACTGTTCATGGCTGAGGAGAAGAGGCCGAGCACTGTTCATGGCCGAGGGGTGCTGAGGCCGAGGGGGTATCTTTTCGAGGCTGAGGGGTTGTCTTGCTGAGGCCGAGGGGGTGTCTTCCCGAGGCCAAGGGGCTCTTACTAAGGCCGAGGGGCTGTCTTCCCGAGGCTGAGGGCTGTCTTGCTAAGGCTGAGGGGGTGTCTTACTGAGGCTGAAGGGGTGTCTTCCCGAGGCCGAGGGGCTGTCTTCCCAGGGCCAACTCCAAAAACGA
Organism: Calamus simplicifolius; assembly: GCA_900491605.1. Classification (NCBI taxonomy): domain Eukaryota; kingdom Viridiplantae; phylum Streptophyta; class Magnoliopsida; order Arecales; family Arecaceae; genus Calamus; species Calamus simplicifolius. Next base: position 831,063 of record UESW01003970.1, on the reverse strand, counting down.
CTGGTCCAACCCGAAGAGATTACCATTGCCCATGGGGCTTATTGGACCCATCATATGCCCCCCACACTCATGAGTTTGTGCGACCGCATGCCTTGCATCCGCTATGCGAAAAGAGTGCAGGAATTATAATATCTTTCTTTTGCACTTATCTTTGCATGCCAGCATTGGATAGTTTTTTTTCTATCTTGTATAGACTTGTGACCACGTCTGCATGCTCTCTTATGCTTTTGTCTGTTTAAAGACTTTAAGTAATGTTGAAGATAAATTGATTACCTTAGACTGGCTGGGAGCAGCCAGTAATCCTCTCACGACGCAGGGTCTGGAAGTAGATGCCCATCAACTGTGAGTTGGGGAGTCAGTTTCTCCTGATTGTGAGTTGACTTTGGGTTTTCTACTTTTGTCATGAAATTTGGAGGTGGGTGCCCGTCAACTGTGAGATGAGGAGTTGGCCTCTCTCAACTGTGAGTTGTCTTTAGGTCTTCTACTTTTAGATGGCTGAAAGTACCCAGCAATATGTTGCAAGTATATAATTTATATAAAGATCTTACCCGATTAGCCATTGGCCGTTGAGGTAGAGTTGAAGCCGCTAAGGCTGAAATGAAGCCGTTGAGACTTTGATGATGCCGTTGAGACTGTGACGAAGCCGCTAAGGCAAAGTTGAGGCCATCGAGAGCCTTTTGAACCCCGAAGGGTGACCCGAGAGTCACTGTGATGAGACCATGCTCGAGAGCCTTTAACCTCGGAGGGTGACCCGAGGGTGCTTGGACCAGGCTCAAGTGCCTTTTGAACCCCCAAGGGTGACCTGAGAGTTGAGAGTCGTCAGGTGCCTTTAACCCCGAAGGGTGACCTGAGAGTTGAGAGTCGTCATGTGCCTTTTAACCCCGAAGGGTGACCTGAGAGTTGAGAGTCGTCAGGTGCCTTTTAACCCTGGAGGGCGACCTGAGAATTGAGTCATCAGGTGCCTTTTTAACCCCGGAGGGTGACCTGAAAGTTGAGAGTCGTCAGATGCCTTTTTAACCTCGGAGGGTGACCTGAGAGTTAAGAGTCGTCAGATGCCTTTTTAACCCCGAAGGGTAACCTAAGAGTTAAGAGTCATCAGGTGCCTTTTAACCCCGAAGGGTGACCTAAGGGTGCATGGATCAGACTCGGGTGCCTTTTTTCTTTGTGCCGACTGTTGACCCAATTATTAATTTTGATGATTAATAAAGGAATTGAGTATATTCATTGTGTTACTAATAAATTTAACAAGTGTTTTAGGGCTTAAAAATATTTGTTTAATCAAAAGGCATCAAGAAACGTGTTTTAAATCAAGTGCCAAAGGTAAGTCTCAAAATTCAGAGCCTGGAGTCGACACCTAGAAAGTCTAAAGCCGACCCCATGGCCAATCAAATATCTTTTTGATTTTTGATACGGTCCAGAGCCAACACCCAGAGTTTCGGAGCCGACACCTAGAGTTTCGGAGTCGATACTTACAGTGTCTGGAGCCGACTCCAACACGGGGACAGAATGCATGATTTTTGACTACCTTGGAGCCGACACTTACAGTCTGTTGGAGCCGACACCTGAACATGGCGAGCTGACACTTTACTTTTTTGGAGCCGACTCCTCAACGAGCTCAGAACTTTCTATTTTTAGATACACAATTTGGAGCCGACACCTGAAAAGTTGGAGCCGACTCCAACCTGTCAGAAATGATTTTTTAAATTGCGAGATCAGCTCAAACGGTAATATTTTCTTTACCTAACCCCTAACGACTATATTTCATGTATGGAAAGTTTTTCAGGTACATTCTAACGGCTAGTTTCATACCTAAAAATAGATTAAATGGAATCTATAAAAAGGGGGAAGAGCGTTCGTTTGAAAAAAAGAGAAAAAGAAAGGAAAAAACGAAAAAATAGAGAAATCATATTGAAAAAAATCTGAGAGGTCTTGAGCAAGAAATCAAGAGAAAATAATCCACGTTCAAATCCTTCCACTCCAAAAAGCTCAAAGAGAAATCCAAGGCGCTCAACTTGAAAAATCGGAGGATTTTCCAAAAGCTCTATTTTTGTGATTTCCCAACTTCTCATCTGCAACATCTGTGAAGAATCGGAGTTGAGGCTTGATTCAACATCTCAAAAGAGAAGAGGAAAAGAAGAAAAGAAGAAAAGCTCAAATCCAATCATTTTCAAATCAGGCTTTTCTAAACTTGTTTATTTACTTTGAATATTTGCTTATTTAAGGAGCTGTGTGTTATTGTAAACATTATTCTTTCTTGTTTTTGCTAGTTCAATCAGGGGGGTTGAATTAGTGGAGGTAGTATACCTCGGGGCAAGCTAGATTAGCTTGTGTTTGGTTTTTTTTGTGCTGGTGAGCCCGGAAAACCAGCTGGGTTCGTTGTGATCCCGGGAAAACAACAATTTTTGAGTTGTGAGCTTGTAAAACAACTCGGCTGTAATCTAGTTGATTATAGTGTGGACCCAAGTGGAACTTGGGAGTGGACGTAGGTGTTGGATACACCGAACCACTATAAAATTCTTGTGTTTGCCGTGCTTTAATTGTCTCTCTTCATTTGTGATTGAAATTTATTTTGCACTTGATTATTTCAAAGCCAATAGTTTTTAAAAGGTTAAAATTTTTAAGAACCCAATTCACCCCCCTCTTGGGTTGCCATCTGGGCCAACACCGACGATCTTTGTTGCTGACGCTGGAGTCAGCTTTTAGTACCGAGCTGGCCTTGGGCTTTAGATGCCAACACGATGTTGGTTTTGAATGCCGATGCAGAGTCGGTCTTTCCTGCATGACATTTTCAAGTACCACTGAGAAGAAGCTTTTATCAAAGTGTAGTGTACCTAGTTTTTGTAGCCTTTTTGGCCTTTGCGTCATGTTCGATGTCGACGCCGATTGGAGGCCTGAGATCTTTTTCTTTCATAATCGGCCCGGGAGCGATCGAGAACAGCTAGGAGTTGGAGGCCGCTTGGACGGGGTCAAAGACAGTAAGAGGCATTCGGGATATGCCGTCCGAGACCAGTATATGGTTACGGACGTCCAGAGGCGGTTGGGCAAAGAGCTTGGAGCCGAAAATAGAACGCCGGGGGGCAGCACGGAGTCGGGACAGAGAGCTTTCCCAGCCTTTCCTGTGCTGGATTCAGGGTATTTTGCAAAGGCGAAGAAGACTATTCGAGAGCAAAGGAGAACCAGCATTGTTGGTCTCTTTTGGCATTAATGGAGCCCTGACATCCGAGTACAAGGAAGGGCATAATGACCCCTCCACCCAATGTCCTCTCTTTGTCCTTTTGCTGGCACCAAGCTTCCTTCCCTTCATATATTAAATCTTGTTCATTTAAGTTTGCATGGCATGGCACTGGGTGGGGACTTGGATCACGTCCTCGATCCTTTCCCCGCATAGCCAGGCCAGGACCTTGCTTCTTAGAGGGAACTCGGCCAGAAAGATATGCCAGGTGATGATGATGATGTGGCACTTGATGCGGATGGTTTGGAGGGAGGAAAAGTGGCCGGGGAGGAGTGCCGATCAGCTCCTATCGGCCGAAGATAGCCTCGAGGTCGCACGCCTCTTATAGATTACGACTGTCCGAGTGGAAGAGGCTATCATTGTGAAGCATCTTTGGAGGAATTTGTCTCCTTATGTTAATTTGGATACATCAGCCCGCTGGTAGTCTACCCCCTAGGGAGTCATGTTGACTGTAATTGAAAAGTGCAGGTGCCCTTGCTGGGGGGGGGCTTCATGACTGTGGTACTCGTTGGCGAGCTTGATAGTACTCTTGCTGGGGAGCTTGAGCTTGATGTTGATCTTGTAGCCTCCGGACAGCCGCCACCAATGTTTGGTCTTGTTGATGGCGGCGAGATGATCCACTTGAGTGGCTTGAAGTGGAGATGATGGTGGAGCAGAGAGTTGGCCTCATGTTGCTTAGCTCGTTGAGGGTGCCTCCCAGCATGACCGACGGAAGCTTTTTGGGCTCTTATCATTACCATCGCTTTGATCCACCATTTTGATCTAAAAAGAGAATGAGGATCTGCAAGCTAGTATCACTGATGATCCGTGCTCTGCCCCTCTTCCTGGCGCTCCAATCTGTTGACGTCAAATCACCATCCTCAAAGTTTCGTGAGCGTCCGGTTGCCTTCTCCAGCGAGCTTGGGATCCTTCGGCGAGCTTCTTATGCTTGCGAGCCTGCAAACAAGTCCCGAGGACCAGAAATTTCGATGGGCCTCCGACGCTCAAGTCAGTGCTCTGGGCAACAGCCGTGAGCTTAAGGAAGCTCGAAAGAGAGAAGAAGAGAGAGGCTTTGAGCCATGCTCTCTGTGAGCAAGAATGAGCATTTAAGAGTGTGGTAAGTTATCAGTTACCTCGTTAGAGGTCCCTCTTACCCATTTTATTGATGCTTGGAGTCTATGAGACTTGGGGCATGATCACTTGTCAGAGCATTTATGACAGTGGTAACAATGGCAGCAATGGCAGGGCTTGCTTCTTAGTGGCATGTCAGAAGTACATGCCATATCCCATCAAATGTGGGTGGCTGTATAGTTGGCAGGTATTGCTTGGTTTGGACAACTGTTGCAGGCTGCTGCAGGGAGTGGCTGACCGTTACGGCATTTGCCAGATGTGTCCCTTATGCCACACTTTCATTGCCTTGCGCGGACAGTGATGGGCGATAAAGTTAGGCACATGGGCCTCAAAGTATAGCCGCTAAGGCAGAACATAAAATTTGGAGTTGAAGCTGACTCTCTCCCTCATGGAGTATTGATTATAGAGTACGTGCATGGCATTGTTCATGCCCTTGGATGAGCTCCAGAGAAGGCCGTGGGTGAACATTGCATGACACTGTTCATGGTCGAGCACTATTCATGGCCGAGCACTATTCATGGCGAGTGGAAGAGGCTGAGCATTGTTCATGGCCGAGGGGAAAAGGCCGAGCACTGTTCATGGCCGAGGGGAAGAGGCCGAGCATTGTTCATGGTCGAGCAGAAGAGGTCGAGCACTGTCATGGCCTAGGGAGAGAGGCCGAGCATTGTTCATGGCCGAGGGGAAGAGGCCAAGCACTGTTCATGGCCGAGGGAAAGAGGCCGAGCACTATTCATAGCCTAGGAGGAGAGGCCGAGCATTGTTCATGGCCGAGGGAAAGAGACCGAGGGGGTATCTTTCCGAGGCCGAGGGGTTGTCTTGCTGAGGCCGAGTGGGTGTCTTCCCAAGACCGAGGATATATCTTTCCGAGGCTGAAGGGCTCTTTCCGAGGCCGAGGGGTGTCTTTCCTAGGCCGAGGGGTGTCTTTCCGAGACCGAGGGGTTGTCTTTCCGGGACCGACTCCATAAACGACTGATTCAATCTCAAAAAATTATCGTTGCCCATGGGGCTTATTGGACCATCAAAATTGATTGCTTTCTTTCTCATAAGATATAAGATTACTTCTGAATATTATAGGAGTATCAGAAAATGTTCTAGCCAAGATTTAGACGTATGAGAGCACTGTTTTAAAACTACTATTGCTTCTCTTCCGTTTAATTGTTGATGATTATGGCTGTTTAAACGTGCAGCTCTCCCTAAATGCTCTCATAATATTACTCCTCTGCTGGCAAGGCAATGCGGATGAATCTCATAAACTTCTACGCTGCTGAGATGAACTCTCGGCCATCATACCAACTCTTATATGTTGGAGGAAATAGAAGGTAGAAAGCTCTAAAATATCTCAATTCCTTCGGAAGCGGGATACATCATCCCTGTTACACATAAAAAAACACAATAAAATCTATATAAAAGTTAAATTTAAAATTAGTTTATAAAAAACATTAAATATATCTTATTGATACTTGTTATTGTCAAATTATCTTCCTTGAACGTCAGGTAAGATTCGGAACCCGATAGCCTGCGAGGATAGGCCTGGGAATCATCCGATGCCTCTACCTCGGACTGGAATCCTATAAAAAAGTTTTCGAGGACCGGTTGTTCCAGCAGAAACCTTCCAACGCTCAAATGAGTGGTCTGAAAAAATAATAGTGTATGTCTTTTGGAGTTAGCCAAAAAACTCGAAGAAGTTGAAGTCCCCTTCTCATTATGAGCGAATATTCTTATATCTGGTTGGGAGTTTCTCTTACCCCTTTTTGGATAGCTGTTAATCCCAAGATTTTGTGCTTTGACACAAGCGATGAGGCCAACAGCAACAAGAGGCAAGCCGCCTCTTTATCTGATATGGGCAGTTACGGTCAGTTGGTGGGCTAAGTCTTATCAGGTGCAATGCCGCAGATGGTTGGTAGGCCAGGTCTTGTGGGCATGCACCGTAACCGATAAATAAGCCACGTGGGACCGCAGACGGTAGGTAGGCCACGTGGAACCGCAAGTGGTAAGTGGGCCACATGAGGCCGCAGACGGTAGGCAGACCATGTGGGCACCGAGGCCGACGCCGGAGTCGATGCCGAGGTCGATTCTGGGGTCGGTGCCGAGACCGAATTTGGGATCGGTGCTTAGGCTGACGTTGGGGTTGTTGGTGCCGAGGCCGACTCTGGGGTCGGTGTTGAGGCCAATGTTGGAGTCGGTGCCGGGGCCGACTCACTGACTCTGGAATCGGTGCTGAGACTGATTCTGAAGTCGATGCTGAGATTGAGGTTGGAGGTGATACGTCGGACCATAACGAATGACTTAAGTTGTTTGATTTTACCTTCATCAGCCAGCTTTGCCCATTAACCGTAATGTGGCTGCTTGATCAGCCACATCAATACTATTTATATAAAATAATACGAGAAAAGTTTTACCGTACCATCCTTCGGTGCAGCAAACGTGCATCAGTTGCGTAAATTGATTGTCTGCATGCGCCAATACGCATGTGGTGGCCTAATAAGCTTTGCACGGACAGTAAATTTATGTAGTCAGTGTGTATTTGCTGCATCGAAGGACGATGCAATAAATCTTTTCCAACAACATGACCTTCTATTTTGCATTTATAATAAACATGTTCTTTTCTATTGACTAGAAAAAGTCTAAGTATAAAGATAGTGACAGTGAATGTTCAAGACTAGATGATGTTCCTCCAACTCTCTTGAATCAAACCAAATAACAGGAAGGTAATAAATTACACGTTGCATTTTTTTTTTAAAAATGATAATGAAAAAATAAAAAGAGAAAAACACATAAATGATGCATTGAAAAGAATGTAAAGGATTAGTGATCACTAAGCAGGAAAGGATGAGGCAATATAACAAATATCATCACTTGATTAGTTAATTGAGATTCTATATATTGTGAAAGTGTGTGAAAGTGTTGGCAAGTGGGTAAGTAGCACAAGTAAAGAGAATAGTTTTTTTTATTTGATTTTACTTAGGATAATGATTTAGATTTAGAAAAATTTTTACTGCATCAAGCATATGCATGCATCACACATCATTCATCGGACATGTGAGCTGTATTGCTTTCAGTGTACACAGACTTTTTCTTAGATTTAATGTGATAATTTGATTGGTCCAGAATCTTAGGTAGTGTTTGATAGAAAAAATATTATCCATGGATAAGTGTACGGGATAGAGTTTGTCCCCTGACTATCCCTAGGAATATTTCTTGACTATCCCATTGATCATATCAAATGCAAAAAGGTAATCCATAGGATAACTTTTTTTTACTTTTATTTGGAGGGATAACCAGCTATTCTTGCATTCTCTAGGAAATAAATTGAGGGATATCTCATGGTTAACCTTAACCATGGTTAACCATGAATTATTCCTTTGGTTAACTTTATTCCCAGCTATCCCTTATAGTTATGGCTTTTGGGAATAAGAGGGGATATCCCCTGAATATCCACTCTTATCCCCTATTTCAAACACTATCTTAAGGTAGATCTCCAAACAAAGTTCAATAAGGTATCCCGTATCCCTGATGGAGTTACCTTATTTGGTCCCAATGGTCATATAGAGACGTGAAAACATCATTTTGGCCATGCAATACAAGTGGAGGTTTGTATCCTGTTTTGAACCTTATTTTAGCACTCAATTTCGAAATGGGTTGGATTCATCCGTGATCCCATATGTATTTAAAGACCCAAGGATCGGACAAGGCTTATTAATTGGACCCAATCTAAATTCGGAGTATGATTTCTTGCTTATATTTTTGATCGATCCGGTTTGAATTCAATTTATTCTAATTTATAAATTTTAATTATATAAATTTTATTTTTTACTCTAATTATTTTTATAAATTTTATTGTTGCATTTTAATTTAAATAAATATTTTTTTATATTAACAACTAGATCTTTTCATTTTCTTTTTCTCTAATCATATATAGACATATTTATTTTACCATTCATTTTGATAGATTCTCATTATAATGTATTTAAGTACATTAATAAATATTTTAAATACTATAATTTATAAATTTAAAGATAAAATTAATAGTTTTGAATAAAAATTAAAATTTAAGTTGATTTTTTTAATTTTATCAGTGAATATATATTTAATTATTAATTATTAAATTTTAATAATAAAATAATAGTTAGATGTTTGATTCAAATGAAATAATTTGGATGGTTTTGAATATATTCTGTAATGGTTTATTGGTTTTAAATTTTTTTTTTACAGTTGTAATCCTATTCGATCCAACTCGGTTCAGCAAATGAGTTGAATGCAAATCTAAAAATTAAGATTGAAATATAAAATTAGATTGGATTAAATTAAGCATTATTCAATCCAATCTCATCCATTTGCAGCCGTTGATGACCTTGATCGTCCGAATTTGCACGAACACGGTTCGTCTCCACCCTAAGTCGCGCATTCAAACCAACCCGGTGCCGACCTGACCGCCTTTTAACAAAAAACCCTACCCTCTCTTCCCCTCAAATCTCACCCCCGCTCTCTCTCCTTTCACAGCAGCTGCAGCAGCAGCGGAGGGGAGAAACGATGGCGAGCTCGAAGCCGAAAAAGTCCCTCCGAACCCCCCAAGGCCTCGAGCTCCTCAAATCTGACGTCGCTTCCTTCGCCTCGTCCCTCGGCCTCGCCCCACCCTCCGCCGCCTCCTCCGCCGCGGGATTCGACGATTCCGACTTCCGGAAAACAGGTCCCCTCAAACCCCCCAAAAGCCGAAACCTCAAACCCTCTTCTCCCGAGAAGATCGATGGCGGTGAGAAGAAGAACAAGAAGGACGACTCCGATTCCAAGCCTAAACCCAAGCCCAAGCCCAAGCCCAAGCCCCATCCTTTGCAAATCGATCCGTTCGAGAACGATAAAGATGACAAGAAGGACTTACCAGGTTGCCATTGATGAAGGCAATCTCGCTGTCGGGGCAGTGGTACGTGGACGCCGACGATCTGGAGGAGAAAGTCCTGGGGCCGGAAGGGAGGAAGAAGCTGCCGGCTTTGGGGATTGACGAGCTGAAGAAGCTCGTCGCGAAGAAGAAGGAGGTCGCGGAGATGTTGCTGAGGCAGTACACGCGGGAGTACGATTCGTCGAGGAGGAAGAGCGGGGATATGAGGCTTCTTGAAGCGACGGCGAGGTCCGGGACGTCGGCAGATAAGGTCTCTGCGTTCACGTGCTTGGTGGAGGACAATCCGATTGCGAACATGAGGTCGCTCGATGCACTGCTATGTGAGTTCTCTTCCATTTGATCTTAAGGTTTTCCAGGATGCAAAGCATCTGAGATTTTTTTTTTAAAATAAAATGTTATCCAGTTCCTTCAGAAGACCTAATTTCATATGTTTAATGGCTCTGGAAAGAGTCTTCCCAAATATGACCCTGTGAAATGTTACATCTAAAATCTACCAGAACATGTACCCAATGGTTTGACCTTTGAAATATCTATTATAGTAATGAGGGTTTAAAGATCATACACTTTTAATATTTTGAGATAATGGGAGTTTCATCCTATTAGAATGAGGGTTTTGGAGGTCTTTGAAAGTCCAAGGTAAGCTCAAGGCCATAGTGCTAAAATGTTGCAAATTAGAGTGAGATGCTTTGGATTGAAAGCAATAGTTTTGGACCAGAGAAGGCAATGTTTCAAACAGTGATTACCAGACTATGCTCATGTTTAGTTCAAGGGTGGTGTCTATGCCTCAAAAGAGGTGGGAGACATATGATTTCCAAATATTTGCATTACTTGAATCGAAGTACAGAAAGAAAGCTATGGCCCAAGAAAGGCAGAGGCATAAGGTTAGAAGAATCCATGACCGATGTGTTTGGTGCTTGTGCTTGACATGATTCAAACAAAAATGCATCAATGAACTGACTATTAATACTGGAAGGCTTTATGATGGTGTGCTGTTTTCAGGTTTTATGGTGTTGTTTGTGGAGAAGAAGGCATGTTTAAATGCTGAATTAATTTATGGAGGAACATTTGAATAGATAAGGGCCTAAAAAGCATAACAAAACATTGTATATTGAAATCAATTTTAACAAAAATAAAATGAAGATTAGGCCAAAGTCAAGATGGATTGGACAATAAACACCATGGAGTGATGGAAATTGTCATGAAAGATCTGTCATACGAAAGAATAGGGGGATGGGGCCGATGCATATATTGATAATTTAAGAAAAAATTATAAAATAACAATATGGTTAACCTTCTATGTTTTATGGCCATAATGTTGAGCAATAAAGAGGATCCAAGAAAACAAATTGAATATAAAGTGCATAAAAAATGCCAAGACGGATGTCTGGTAAGATTACGAGTGATGAATGAGTATGTTAGAGGAGTTATTGGAGTTTCCCAAGTAAGAATAAAGCAATAAAGAACCAATTAAGATGGCTTTGCATGTGAAATGGAGTTTTAAGGACATTTGCATTTGACAAGGAGGGATGTTTGAGTCTTAGTTGAAGCTCTTAGAAAAAGAAGGCAAAGACCTGAGGTAGCATGGATGGAATTTATGAATGAAGTTCAAAAAGGTTGCAGTAATAGAAAGAAGTAACCCCTCATAGGAATGGTTGCTGAGCGAAGACACATTAAGGTGACCTCATATAACTTAGAGAAGTTTTGATGGTTATGGAATCCATATAGATCACTCTAGGAGACTATCCAATTATATCATTCTAAAAATAGACAATCTTCTATATCTTTTGCTCCTGTTTCATAACTTTTTTGTTGAGTGGCTGTTTGGAGTGAGAGGGGTCAAGTTTCCATGATAATCTTTTATTTTTGAGAATCAAAGATTAATACCCTTCCTGCTCTTAATCTTTTATTCCCAAAATTGGGTACCAATAAGGTTTTTAGGAATAATTTGTCGCACTTCAAACGCGGGAATTTCAGATGTTGGCCAATTTACTCAGAAATCTGCATTGGAATTTTCACTCCAAACAGTCCCATAGAGTAATTCCTATTGCTTTTGGAAAAGTTACACCTCCTTTACATCAATCTTTTTGCGGGTACAGTCTTGACAACTTCCTGACAAGCTATTGCAACAAAATGTTGCTGGTTAGATAGGGGCGCCAGGATCATCACATTGGGTGGCCAAATATAAAAATGAACAAGAATGTAGAAAATATAGTTGCAGTAGTATTGCTGCAGCTATAGAATGGCCATGGACTAAAACTAACCCAAGCCATTATAATTTAATATGGATCATTATGGAAATAAAAGAGAGAAGAAACTTTAAAATGATATTTATGTTGAGATGATGATGTATTAAGACAGTTGTAGATGGCATTTCAAAAAAGAGGGCTTATAATAATGATAGTGGCTTCCAAGAATTTTTTCTTCAAATAATATGTGTTTAAATTCGTGTGCCAAATGATGATGATTTATATAGTTAATAATGGCACTATAAGTGGGCATCTAATAATATTTATTTATATATTTATATTAGTTATTTTATATGATATTATGCTATAACATCACCAAAATGTCATGGCAATTGAGAGGAGTTGGAGAAGAAACAAGGTCTACAAAAGATGATTCTTTTATATTTCACGCTGATAGATGGGACTCAGAGCTATGAATTAAGCTGAGAGAAATAAAGGATAAAAGAATATAATGAGCAAGAGAGAGATCCAGGAGACAAAAAAAAATCCGCTGGTCTTAATAATCTGGCTTTTTGATGCAATCTTTCGTGTACATTCTTTAGGTTTAATAGACTTCCTAGCTTCCTGACTCAATTACAATTCTACATAGAATAAAAAAAAAAACTAATCTCATGCTAGTCCGATCTTATATTAATAGTTGTAGGCTCCTAATCCACCATCCATTGTCCTTGCCATGTACTAATCCATCCATTGTCTTTGCCATGTATTAATCTCATAAAATTTCCCACAAATTATATTAGGGGCCACATACAGGATGGGGTTGGGGCATGTGTGTTGTGGCCCCCTCAGACTCCCTACTGGATCCACCACCGTGGTTAGCTGTGATTGGACATTGGATTTTCTGCCTCTATAATTGATGAAGCTACAAGCTGGCATAGTTGGTCCTAAAATCATAGATCTTAAATATTTCGTGGCAACTGTGGTGATCACGCTAGAGTAATGGTCCAGAAGCAAAGCTCTGACAGATCTGTAAATAATATAAAACAAAAGGAAGGTAAAGAAGATTCAAAAGAACTATTGCAGCAGGGAGGATAACCAAGGTGAAGACAAGATAGGAAAAGAACAAGAAAGATGGGGTAGGCAATCTGCTTTAACTGAACCATGCATCTTTCTTCTCAGTGTTGTCAAAGGCGCCCTTTAGGCGTGCCTAGGGCATAAGGCGCAAAGCACTAAAGGTTAGATGCTTCCTATATCATAAAGTGCGCTTTAAAACACAAGGTGTGCTTAAGGCGGGTTAGACACTTCTTATGCCGTAGGAAAGATGCTTTTATTTTGGGCATGCATAAGGTAAAAAAAAAGCGCTTTTAATCTAATTTGAGATGCAAGCATGCCTTTCTTCGTAAGCTATATTTATAATAATTTTTAAAATCTATTATATCTATTAAATTATGTTAACTTTATGATGTATCGTCTCATGCACAATTATTTTTCTTACACTATAAAAAAGCTAAAAATTGAAAGATATAGAGATAGAATATCAAAAAATATGCTATCATCTAAAAAAGAAGAGAAACAATATTAAAGGACTACAAATTTCAATCGAAAAAGAGGAAGCCTTCCATTGAGCTAATAGGCTAAATATATTATTATTATCATTATCTTTTAAGTTTTTTTTATTATGTATTATAAATCTTGCTTATATAAATTATTTTATTTATTTTAAAAATATGCGCCTCACTTTGCTTAGGTGCATGCTTGTACTTTGCACCTTGCGCCTAGGCTCCAAAAGCTCTTTATGTTAGGTATGCCTAGCACTTTTAACAACATTGCTCCTCCCCTATATCGTTAACAACTTTAGGTTGAACAACCAAGAAACCTCCTATGTTAATGATCAGCAACTCATGTTTGCACATCTTTATACGTGAGCCTACAGTCATATTGAGAAGGCCCATTTTATTTGGACTAGTAGCTGATAAATAAAGCAATGTCATGGCCATTTTATAATATTATGATCTAAAATAAGTAATTTTAACAACATATCATAATCAAGAGTGCCATATGATCAATTTTTTTAGTTCATTCCTTTTCATTCTGTTATTTTGTCCATTTCAATCTTTTCATGGTAGGTAATTAAGGGGTTGTTCTGTTTAATGCAGCTATGGTGACATCAAAGGTAGGGAAACGCTATGCATTTACTGGCTTTGAAGCACTAAAGGAGTTGTTCCTGTTGAGGTCAGCAGCATATCCTTTTGTGGAGCTTGTAAAAAAAAATCATTGTTAGTAGGATAGGTCTTATCCTACTTATTTTTTACTTATTGTTAATTCATATTTTATACGTGACCTAATACATTAAAATCTTGAATCTTGGTTACTCAACAACCTCTACTCTATTTATGACCATCATAGGTTATGCTCTATGCCCTAAATATATCAAAGCCGTTTTAGTGGTCATTTTAGTGCTTTGCATCTATCTATTCAATTGTTTTTCAATGTCATTGGTCAGTATTTGATCTTTGAGCTTCTTTACTTTTTTGTGCCTTTACTTCTTATTTGATGCAATTGTTTGTTATTATCTTAGATAATGATTGATACATCTTGTATGTTTTCTCATATTGAAGTCATAATATGCCAAATTTCCCTGCCCCTTCCCCTCTCTCCCCACCCTAAAGAAAGAAGGTAGAGATCTGGATGATATTAAGAAATATGCTATTGGATGTGAAGTTGAAGTCTCTGATTTCAGCCTTTGGCCCATTATAAGACATCTAAAAAGTGGGTATTTGGAATATCTTCAAAGAACTAGGGAATGAACCAGGAAAGACTAATTTAGATTATTTGCATTAAGGCTATGAACATTTGGAAACAACTTTATTTGTTTAATTTTTTGGGCAAATTCTAGCAGCATAATTCACTTGGCATGCATAATGAGAAAAAAGTATGCATTTAGGTTGGCGAAGAGGATGGGGAGGAGAGGGGGCATCATTATGATTTACACGAGAGTGAGAGTGAGAGTGAGAGTGAGAGTGAGAGTGAGATGTGGATAATTATTGGTAGCAATGAGTATAAAGGAATATTTTTATGGTGGTTTTGCTTTTCAGTCTTGGTGCATTAGCTTGATGTACATACTAATGTTAGCTTTATTGTATAGAAATGCATTTGTGGCAAATGTTTATTGGTATTTCAGACATCTGCAAGAAATTGATCTTGAAAGATGTTGTGAGATCTGTGGCAATGTTTGGATTGCGCCATACACATTTGATGGTAGATGAAGTGCAGTTTCTTAATGATGTTGGAGATCGTTGTAGATTTCATTTAAAATGAGAGTGGTGGAAAAGAAGTTCACTAGCTTTATTGACAGTTTAAATGCTTGTGAGATACATGAGTTGTGTTGCTATTGCTAGATGGCCATATAGTGATTCTGGAACATTTGCACATATTCCAAAATAAGATGAGACAATTTCTGTGGTTCCCTTTGGTGTTTGCAGCTAACCATCCTAAATAGTTAGAACTTTTGCTGTATTTAATGTTGGACATCATTTGGTAATTGGTATGCTGGCTTCCATGAAAATTTTAGAAGTGAAGATAAGAGGATTTGACAGTTGAGAGTTGTTGAAAGGTTAGGGAACAAAGTTTCTTTCACATTTCTTCTCAACAGGATAGAAAAGTTCTTCATGTAATATTCTAATCATAAATGATGCCTTTTTTTTGGGCTAATATTAGTCATAGATAATGTTTAAATCATGGTTTTAAGTCCCAATGAGACATCCTTTGGGACGCGGGGATGAGTTACTGTCCTAAGTGTTGAGGTGAGACCATCTTGTCATTATTCCAACGCCCTAATCAGTGCGTGTTGGAACATCCCCTCATTGTTAGGATAGGGTGGGATGGCGGTGTATCCCATTTCAATGGAAAACTGGGATGACCCTGTCCCATCAGATTGAAAACTATGGTTTAAATTGTATCAAAAAATTGTAAGATGAAGTGGCTTTATGCCTATATGGCACATGCATCAAAATTTTTCAATGGATTTCTGTTGCTTACCTTTCCATCAGATATAAATAGCTTGCTTCATCATCTTTTCGACAAGAGGACATTCAATTGTTCAAATAGCTGTGCTTATACCAAGCAAAAAACATGGAAATTAGAGATGTTTTTTTATGTGTTATTTACAGTTAATGTGCTTTGCCTCAAGATTGTCGATGATCATGAGAGGCAAACTACTTTTTATTGCTTTCTTTTCCTGGCTGCTGTGTAATGGGTTTAGCCATCAAAAGTAATAAACATGTTTACTGCTATCCGATTTAATGTTTATTTTTTCAGGTTACTGCCAGACCGAAAATTGAAAAGCCTTTTCCAACGCCCCCTGGATAATTTGCCTGAAACAAAAGATGGCTTCTCTCTTTTGCTTTTTTGGTATTGGGAGGAATGCTTGAAGCAAAGGTGCGCTCTTATTAAATCACATCCTTAAGATTTAAAGAAGCCTGTCACACATCTATTCTTCAACTTATACTTGGTGTTGCTTAATGTTCTTCTTTAGATCTTAAACATTACTGAATTTAAGTATGCATCTTTATTATGAATCCCTTTTTTATCATCCCTTCTAATGACGGCAATGCTCCATTATTGTGAGCATCATCAAATATCTTCACCATTCTTATTCATGATCTCTTAGGCCTTCCCTCGGTCTATGACCATCCATTGTCTGACCATTGGCCAAACTTCTTGGAGTTTAAAATGCACTGTTTGATGGAGAACCCAAGGAAAAAGATGAACTCCATCAGCTGATGTCTACAACATTTTTTTTTTCTCTAAGCTTTTTGATGGAATATAACTTCAAATCTACCATTGTGCAATTTTGGAGAAAGAGGACAAAAATATTCATATGGAAGTTATGCAGATTGCAACTGATTAAATTAGATAACTCTAACTGACCATGTTTAACTGTTGAGTTAGAAGAATCAATTAATGATATGTAATTCATGATTCATTTTATATGTTTCTTTTATTTCTTTTTTCCCTATATCGTCTTTATTACATTCAAATATGGTCGTTGTAGATATGAACGATTTGTTGCTGCACTCGAGGAAGCACTGAAGGATATGTTACCTACCCTCAAAGACAAAGCAATGAAGGTTAGCATCCAATCCTCTTTCCTTTCAAATCCGTGCCTACACATTTGCAAGTATGCTATACATCTTATGTTTGGTTTGGACAAAGTCCTTTTCTGCACCTACATTTCAGTGCTATATTGAAAGGATGTGTTGTGCTGTTTAACTTATTATTTGCACATTTCTTTTTCAAAATTGTGCTTTGCCTGTAGCCTTGTTTTTCGTTTAACATAATATGTTGCTTTTTAAAAAATTACTAGGTTCTAAAGTTTTTGAATATCACTTGCAAATTTTATAAATTGTGGTATCATTTTTGTTGTGATTTCTTAAAATATTTATTGATCAAGAGTGATGGTTGTTGTAGCTGTCCATCGCACCGGAATTATATTAACCAATTCAATTAACTAAGAAGTCAGCGATGAGTCGGATCGAATCCACAGGGAAGGTGGTACTTTGGAATTTTGAAATCTTTGATTTTTTTAAAAGAAAAAGGAAAGAGAATTTGAAGTTGAGAAAAGAGGAATTAAAATTTGTAAGAAAAATTAAACTTGGAACTAGGATCCACTAGTTGAACCCTATTAACTACTTGCAATAAAAAAAAAAAATTAAAAGAATGGAAAAATAAATCAATAGAAATTTAAAGTGCAAGAAATTAAATTTTGAATTCGAGAAAAGTTTTGACTTCAATAATTTAAAGCAAAGATACTGAAATAAAAATTTAAACTAAAAGAAAACTGTAACAAAGACCGGAAGTAGATTGGCGTAGCTTCATTGGAAAGATGGCCAGTGAACGTCCTCCTTCCATCAAACTAGTAGCGCTGAGCTTCTCTAACTTCTTCCTTTTTGGATCTTGATCTGAAGCTGGTGTAGGCTGAAAGATGGCATAACAGCAGGACTAATACCCTTTACTGTACTCCATCTTTGAGATGATTTAATCTGTAGCTCTGAGAGCCTTCAAATAGATTATGTTGCTACATTTTCAGATTTGATCTACTCTTGATTTGGTTGCAATTGTATCTTGGTATGATCTATATGCGATCTTTATTTTGATTCCTCCATATTCCTTATTTGTTCACCCATTCTTCCTTCTTTGTTCTTAGTATCAACCAAGCCATATTCTTCTCTCTTTAGCCTGCTTTCTTTCCTTTTCTAATTCACTAAGATTCGAATGCGCCTCGGTCTCCCAATTGTGATTCGCTTGAATTTTCTTCCTTCGTTGTCTCAAATCCCAGCCGCCGCATTCCTTATTTGAAACTATGTACTTTATTTAAAAATACTTAGTTTAAAAATACTTAAATATAAGATTATAAATATTATGAAGATCGTAAGTGTTATAAATAGAAGTGTAATAATTATAATAGTTATTATAATAATAGTAATAGTGATAATAATAATGTAATTATTATAAAACACTTAATTTATGAGAATCTTTGATTTAATTATTAAATTATGTATTTGAAAGGATCTTATCACTATTAACTCTTTAAAATATTTAAATTGAATAAATAATTGTATGATTTATCAAGTGGTCAGCTAATCAATTGCATATCAAACTTTGATCAACAAAAAGATGGAACCATAATTTTAGAAAAGCTGTACTATGCTACATGCCGCCTACAGGGTATGTTGTGCTGTATCACCTTGTACCATGTTGCACCCCAACCTAAAAATCATAAATTTTTTTTTTTGTTACAAGCGGGCAATCAAACCTTCCTTGGTTGAGTCAAGCCCAATTTATCATAATATAAAATTTGGGAAAACATAGGCGGGTATGGATCACCATGTCTCCAAACCCATAGTCCATAATGATGTGCAACCCGGGCAGCCATCCAGTCCGCCGCATAATTAGCTTCCCGGAAAATGTGCCGAATCTGAACCATGTCAGCCTGCTGAAACATCGACCAAATGTCACCTATCAGAGGGTTGGTTAAAAGAGGGCCGCTCAGATTCTGACGAAGCCAACGCACAACAGTGATAGAATCACCCTCAATTATAAGTCTACGACAACCTAAACTGCGAATGGCATGGGATATATCCACCCACGCAGTATGCAGTTCGGCAGCCGGAACAGAGAGGTCAAGGAGGCCCATCCCACCAGCCGCCATCAGATCACCATTAGACCCGCGGATCACAAAAGCCGAACCCGCTAGGCGACCACGAACACTGCCATCAAAATTGACTTTGACAAACCCTAGTGGAGGGGGTTCCCAAGAAATGAAAATCGTATGCTGGTGCGCTGCAGAAGCAGCAGGGGAACCCCAGATGCTAGTGCTGTCAGAGTTAAGGGCAGACTGATGGATATTATACTCATCAGAAAGGAGCTGAGCAGTCCTGACAATCCGCTGAAGAGAATCAGAGACATCAGAAAAAATGTGACGATTCTGGGACAGCCAGAGCTGATAAGCAATATAAGCTGCCAAAGAGTTGAAACGAACGAGGTCCCTCCGCATATCCCGACGAATCATCGATAGAAAAGAGGTACAACACTGAACTGTACTCATCCTCTCGGTGAAACCCCGCAAGCTGCCAAACTAATCTCGCTCTACCACAAGTAAATATGGCATGACTGGTAGTCTCATCCTCGGTCCCACATAACGAGCAGGTAGGAGAGATCACCATACCCCTCCCAGAGAGCAGGGAACACGTAGGAAGACAGCTCCAAGCCATCTTCCAAATAAATAGGCGAACTCTAGGGTGGATGGGAAGCCGCCAAATCCAAGATCCATCCATAGTATGTCGAGATCTCAAATCCTGCATGAGGTCTCTAATCGGCGCTCGGGACAAGCAGGTCCTCTATAATCTAATATCCTCAGTGTGATTCGAGAGAAGGGGGATAGAAAAGATACGCTGAACGAGCTCCGCACCAAATAAAGAGATCGCCAGGGAACCGTTCCAAGCCTTGTTATCCTGATTGATAAGGTCCGAGACCCTCAGACCAATAGGAAGGTCTGAACTAACAAAGGTGGGCCAGCGGATCAGAGGGAGCTCAGCCAGCCAAGTGTTAGTAAGGGCATCAACAGAGTTGCCATCTCCAATCATCCACGACGAACGGCTAATAACGGCCGGAGCATAACGGCAAACCTCTTTCCAGAAGAAAGAGTACCTGCGAATAGACTGAGGATGACTCTGGACAGACCAATCACCATATTTGGCACGCATGAACGAACTCCACAGGCATCCTAGATCCAACAAGAATCGCGATGCGTGCCTAGTAATCAGCGCCGCTCTTCTGACAATGAGGGATTGAATCCCAAGACCCCCCTCCGAAATAGGCATGCACAGTGAGTTCCAGGACAGTAAGTGAATCCCATGGCCGTCCTGCCTAGAACCCCAGAGGAAATCTCTGAACCATCTCTCCATCCTTTTTAAATAGGTAATCGGAATGGCAGCATTGGAGAGGATGTAGAGAGGAAGAGCAGTGAGAACAGATCGGATTAGGGTTAGCCTGGCCATCATGGATAAACCAGAGACCTGCCAGCCATCCAATCTATCACGAACACGGCGCTCCAACTCGATGAAATCAGAGCAGCGAGGCCTCGTACCCGTAATAGGGACCCCCAAATAAGAGAGGTTATCCGCCCAGGCATTAATACCCAAAATGTGCATGATAGACTCGTGGGTGGCAGCTCTAGTCTTCGGACTAAAAGAAATCATGGATTTAGCAGTATTAATTTTCTGGTCAGAAGCACGACAATAAGACTGGATTACTGAAGCAAAAGCAGAAGCATTTCTGGAAGTGGTCCTGCCCATCAGGATGCAGTCATCAGCAAACAACAGATGAGATAATGAAGGCCCTTGGGACCCGGCTCTATAAGGGTCAAGATAAGAAACCTGCTGGGCCTGGGGAAGAGCTCTAGACAGAGCATCAGCAGACAGAATAAATAAGAAAGGGAAGAGGGGACATTCCTGCCTAAGACCCATAGCAGAGTGAAAATAGGTCGTCTGACCACCATTAACAATAAGAGAGGACGACCGATGAACACAAGCCTTAATCCATGCAATAAATAACTCAGCAAACCCAAACTCGTGAAGAGAATGGTAAAGAAAATCCCAACACTCTATCATAAGCTCTCTCCATATCCAGCTTCACAACCATCAAACACTGGCGAGCAGGGGCTCTGTGAAGATCATGCATAACCTTTTAAGCTAACAGAACATTATCCGAGATACACCGACCAGCAAGGAAAGCGCCCTGCTCAAGAGAGATAAGGCGGGGGATCACCATCCTGAGCCGAGAAACCAAAAGCCGAGCACACACCTTATATAAAGTCGTGCAAAGGCTGATAGGCCGGAAATGGTGCGGCATAGAAGCATCATGACGTTTCGGAACCAGAGTAACAAGAGTCTTGTTCCACTCAGCAGGGATGGATCTGGATCTAAAGACCAGCTGAATGGCCTACTCAACATCCTGTCGCACAATAGGCCAATAATGGCGAAAGAAGAAAGGAGAAAACCCATCCGGACCTGGGGCCTTATCCTGGCCGAGGGTCCAGAGGGCCAGCCGAATCTCCTCAGAAGTAATCGGGCTGGTAAGAGCATCATTCTTCGCCGCCGTCACCTTAAGGGAGGAAGGCACAGGATGAACAGAGGAACCATCGCCTGAGAGCTCATTCCACCGAGAGCGAAAGAAATGGAATAGCTGGTCAGTAATACCCTGAGTAGACTCCTGGACGTTCTCTGAGTCATCAATGAGCCGCCGTATCCGATTTGCCGCCCGGCGCTTTAAGGTAATCTGATGGAAAAATCTAGTATTTTGATCACCTTCCTTGATCCACTGAATCTGAGATCGTTGTCTCCAATAGATCTCCTGCTGACGAAGAAGGGAATGGTGGAGGCCAAGACTGGAGCGAAGAGTGGACAGATCAGAATCCTGGAGATAACCAAGACGATCTTCCTTGTCATGAAGAGAAGCGATAACATTCTCCACCTCCTCAACTTATCTAAAGATATCATTGACCTCCTCCCGATTCCATCTCAGAAGTCTACGCCGAACAAGTTCCAGACGCCGGGATAGGCGATAAGTGGCATTACCTCTGACAGGAATATGCCAAACTTGGGAGATAAGGGACCGGGCATCCAAATAAGAAGTCCAGAACTTTTCAAATTTAAACTGGCCCTTTCACTGATCATCCCTATTAGTAGAAATAAGAATAGGGCAATGATCATATGCAATCCTGGACAAATGAGAAACAAAAGCGGAGGGAAAGAGCTGAAGCCATTTATCAGTAGCCAGAGCCCTATCCAATCTCTTCCAGACCCGGGCAGAACCCTGGCGGTTGTTACACCAGGTGAATTGAGTACCCTGGAACCCCAAGTCCAATAGATTAGCAGAGTCAATGAAGGATTGGAATTCAGATATTCCTGAAGACTCCACAAACTGCCTTCCACCTCTCTTTTCATTAGCTCCCATGATACAATTGAAATCCCCCGCCACTAAAGAAGGAACACCTTTAGAAAGCAAAGACAACAGCTCATCCCAAAGAGCACGACGAGTCCGGAAATCAGTCCTCGCATAAATACCGAAAAGAAGCCAGGGGGCCGAGGTTCCTTCAGAGATATAACCAGAGCCACTTGTTGACCGCAGTGATGAAAGCCCTCAACTTTAATGTCAGTAGCACGCCATAAGGCCATGATGCCACCAGATAAACCATCAGATTCTATAGCATAGGAAGACCACAATCTGGACAGCTATCTTCTAACATAGGCCAGACTCTGCCCTGATAAACGAGTCTCCACCAAAATACAAATATCACATTTATGGAGCTGCATGAGCCTCCCAAAAGAGGAGCGAAACGATGGTTTCAATGCTCCTTTAACATTCCATATAATAATCTTCATTTGGATCGGGGTTCTCCCGATCCCCTGTCATCTCAGTGTCAGGGGAATCATTATCAATAGGGTTATCTGCCAGGGTGCACTGACTCTGACTAACCATAGCTACACCGTCCCCAACCTCCTGCATGGCCTTCTTTAGAAGACAAACAACAGAGTCGTGAGAGCGATGCACCGGGGAACACAACTGGGAGTCCTTATCGCAAACAGCTGAGGGCAGCGTGTCCGAAGCTTGGACCGACAAGGATCCCTGAGGAGCCGGAAGCCCATCTTCCTTCGACACCTTCAGCGATGCAGCAAAGGAGAGAGTGGGTGGCTTCTCTTGAATGCCTACATCAGGGGTTTTTCCCTTCCCTTTAAGGGCTCTAGAGCCATCTCTAGAGGTAATTGGTTCCACAGGGCGGGCCCGCTTCAGTGGCCCCGGATTAGCTTCCCTTCGAGATTTCGGCCTCCCTGCTGCTTTATCAGAACCCAAGAGGCCAAATGGGTTAACTGAGATTGGAATTGAGTTATTCTTCAGAGCTGCAACAGGCTCCCCACTGCTCTCGGCCAAAACCGGCACAGGGAACAGTAATTGGCACGCCTCCTTCTCAGGCTGAATCCCATCTCCTGAGACAGAACTCCCAGAGACACCAGCAGGACTCCTAAGAGAGCTGTCGTCCGTAGCCTTCCCCGAGCCACCCGGCCTCACAGAGGGATAAACCACTGGCCTCAAGGAACTGGCCAACGTCTTCGATTGCCTGCGAGCCGTCTTCTTCGGTGACTGCCATCCGTCAACTGAGCTGGGAGAGGAAAACACAGAAGCCTTCTGCGACTTAAACATAGAATCCCTTGGCACCGGTTGTGGATCTCTTCGGCGCCTAACCGCCGCCATCCAGGGCCCATAAAGAGGAACAGGGGATGCCGGGGATGACACAGTATCAGAGGGGCACCCCACAGAAGAGTGCAGAGTACCACACAAGGTGCAAATCCCTTCTAAGTGTTCGAAGACGAAGGGTTGCCAGAAGGGGAGACCCATACCTCGCACCCTAACTCCTGGCCGCAGTGGCTTCCTCAGATCAACCTGAACGCAGGCTCTAGCATACCCACCTCGCTTCCGCTCCTTGGTTGCTGAATCAAGGAAGACGAATCTCCCGGCAGCAGCAAGGATGGAGCTCAGGATTGCCTCAGACCAAAATTCCAAAGGAAGAGAGGGCAATCGGATCCATAACAGAGCAGTGGATAAAGAAGCTTCCGATGGGATGAATTTCGGTCTCCAGTCTTCCATTGCTATCACCTGGCCATTTACAACCCAGGGGTTGCCCAGCGCCAATGATTTTGCATCTGGATCAGAGAATCGGAGCAGGTAATGGCGGTGGGCCAGACTGATTGATTCAA
Source organism: Calamus simplicifolius (assembly GCA_900491605.1). NCBI lineage: Eukaryota > Viridiplantae > Streptophyta > Magnoliopsida > Arecales > Arecaceae > Calamus > Calamus simplicifolius. The sequence goes on along the minus strand of UESW01003970.1, from coordinate 807,327 downwards.
TTTCTCCCGCAGCACCACCACGACGAAGCTCACGGACAATGGATTCAGGAGGGATCCAGCGCGATAAGCTTCGTGCAAAGATCGCCTTAGAGCCCCAATCAGACATTTCCAGCTCCAGCTCCTGAAGAGGAACCTGGACGACGTCGGGAAATCTTCGTTCCAGCTCCGATACAGTCGCCGGAGGTGGAGAGGACGATACCCACTCGAACCGGCTTCCGTGGGAGCGAAATCCTTCCTTTCCTCCCGGCGTACCCCCATCGGAGGCCACCGGAGTGGCATTCGACGGCGACCCCATCGACTGACAAGACGCCGAGGACAGGTACCGGAGATCGCCGAGGACAGTATCATAGGGGTTTATAAGTGTGCAAAGCTACTCCAACTATCAATGAATTCACCATAATATGATAATAATATAACCTGTACAAAAGTAGTAGTGATTATTGGAGTAAATAACTAAACTCTAACTAAATTTTCAAATTAATACATTGCATATATCCACACAAATTATTAACTCTCACAAAGAGAGCACAACTCTAAAATTCCAATATTTCATATATTTATGCATACACTTCAAACAACACTTTAATACACAAATCAAACAAAACTAAACCCATCTAACTACAGAGCTGATTTTGCCTCTATTTTCTAAACCCAAGTCTTTTATCAGGCTAGTCTTCGGTTCCTACATCTGAGAAGTAAATGAATGAAAATAATGAGCTTGATAGCTCAGTAACACTCTACTTTATTGGCAAATGGATCCGGTGGTATTTAATACTTTAACTCAAGAAATGCATGTGAAGAAATAATACAAGTTTCATATGATAGAGATCACGGGTATTTCTTTTTAATAATATCTACATAATGAACTAATGCATTTTTATCGGAGCAAAAATATAATATCTAAATTTCTATATTCAAAACCAAACCAATAGTCAAATATTGGATCACAAATATCAAATTCCTTTTAACTCTACAGTGATGGATTATAGCTGCATTTAACCTGTATAATGTTGGTCACATGTATTGCATTTAACTGCTGTAGTGTAGGCCATAAGTACCACATTTAACCATTGTAGCGTAGGTTGAGTATCACATTTAACCGTTGCAAAATAAGTTTACATTATATCCAATCACTGTAGTGTTGATAACTACCGCACTTGTGATGCGACTCACATATCATATCCATACTGCATTTGCAGTGTAAGCTACATATTGTAGCTTGCTTCAACACACATGCACAGACATATATATCCATTTCAAGTTATTCTTTTCTCAACTCAACTCAACTCATCTAAGCCTTTTCCCAACTATATGGGGATTTCAAGTTATTCTTTTATAGCATTAAAAATTTCTCAGATGACTAACATTTATAGATAAATGATTTTTCAAGAATACAATATTTTTCATAATATGCATAATTTAAGATATTAGGCAAACATGCCAGTTGATTTGTAATAGAATAATCAACTATATAAAATTTTACTTTTTTTTAAAATCCAATTTACATTATTATAATAAGAATCCGCACAAAAATGATGAAATCATGCAGCTAATAATATACACTAATAATAAATCCAAATAATCAAATTTAATAGAGAAATAATAAATCAAAATAATATGAATGCATGGATTTGGTAATGCAATTAAATTTGAATTAATAATAATTGTATGAGAAGCAATTTTAATGAAATACTATATGTACAAAGCATTTTTTTACCTTGCAAACACTAATGCCAAATTAAATTAATCACCTTAATGGGATCTTATGAGACCTAATAATCCAAAATTACGATTTTATCAAATTATTGTTGCATTAAAATTTGCACCTTGTTTGGAACAAATGGATTAAACATCTATTGTGGAATTTATTTGCAAATCCATGATTTATCATAGGAAGATAATAAATCATGGATTTGAAATCCCAACTACTAAATCATGAATTTCATAGAACAAAGAAAACGAATTTTTTTAGCAAAATTGCTCCTATCAATGGTCAATAATTTTAGATAAAAAAATTGTTTGTGATATTATTATTATAAAATTATTATTATATTAATCATTATTATAATACATAATTTATGCTATATTAATTATAATATATCTATAATTTCATGTTATTATACATATTATGATGAATAATATAATATTATGATTAGATTACTAAATGTTAAATAGTATAATATATTATTATAATGTTAGATAATAATATTTTAACGTTTGATATATTATAATGTTATTATAATATTATTAAATATTAAATAATATTGTTATTATGTTATCATATATTGGAATAATATTAATATATAATTAAATATAATCATAATATTATTGATTAATAATTTATTTTATATTATAATAATTACTAATAATTATTACATTATATTTAATTATGTACGAACTAAATATTTAATAAATTATCATTATTAATTATAATTTAATATAATTATAGTAAATTATAATTAATATAATTATAATCAATATAATTAAATGTGATTTGAAAATATTATTAATGTAACAACTCTCAAATCATCATTTTCAACTAGTTATTAAATAGGGGCAAATTAGAAAAATGGAACATTGAATTCAAATTTCATTTGTTTCAAACATAAGAATTTGTTTTAATTCTACAGTTTTATATATGGTGAGCCAAACATGAAACTATTTGCAAATGAATTCTACTGGAGAGAGTATCAATAGTCATCACTAGAGAGAGAGAGAGAGAGAGAGAGGTGGTGCGAAAGTGTGTGAGGAAGGGAGAGAAACTCGTAGAGAGCACATGATAGAGGCCATGTCTTTGTTTGGATAAACAAAATTAAGCACTACCTCAAATGAGGTAGTTCCTTGATGGGCTGATCCACATGCTTAATCCATCACGTATCAACAAACAATCACAAAGGCATACTGTAGTTCTCACCATGTTGTTATGTGATTGGTACACCCTAGTCCCTTTGTATTCAAACCTGGATGTGTAAACATCGCCAATGCCTATCCGCTTCTTGGAGTTCATAAAATTACGTGATTTGATTTATACACTACTTGTGGCCATTGAAGTTTGTCTGTGATTTACCTCCGGTAACTTCTCGATTGATTGCTTTCGATCAATGAGCAATTGCACAATGATGGTGTATGCTTTTAGGATTTGCTCTTGATTAGGGACCGAATCTCTCGTTAGCTTTTATATGTTTATGATCGACGCATCCAATTAAAATTAAAAGAAAAATTCTATAAAACCGCTATTAGGCCAGCTATGCTATATGAAACAGAGTGTTGGGCAATTTTGAAATAATATGTGAATAAATTAAGTGTAACAGAAATGTGTATGTTAAGATGGATATGTGGTAAAACTTTAAAAGAGAAATAATAGGAGTAGCCCAATTGAAGATAGAATGAAAGAAAATCGATTGCGGTGGTTTGGACATATACAACGTAGACCTTTAGATGCTCTAGTTAGAAAGAGTGATCTCTTAACAATCCATAGTAATGTTAGAGTTAGAGGTAGACCTAAACTAACGTGAACAGAAATAATTAAAAAGATATAACTATTTATAATTTGAATGTCGACTTGGTCATGAATAAAGCAGAGTGGAGGAAGCAGATTCATGTAGCCGACCCCATGTAGTTGGGAAAAGGCTTAGATGAGTTGAGTTGAGTTGAGTTGAGTTTGTTGTTCTACAGTTGATTTACCATTTTTATTTTTTAGTCCTTTTTATTTGCTAAAGTGCATTTTTATACAACTATATGTTTTTTGCATATGAATAAAATTACATTGTTTGATCAAAAAGAATTTTTTCTGTTTAGCTTGCCATTTTTTTTTTCTGGTCCTCTTATAGCCATCTTAAGTATATACAAACTTGTAAAACATATTGTCAAGAGAATCTTTGCAAAATTTTATAATGATTTGGTTGTGACCTGGGAGATGTGCCAGTGGAAAATCATCTGTTATTGAAGTTCAGCAGCTTTGTTTTTTAAGGATTAGTCGGCTGGTGATGGCATATGGAGTGGAATTGCTAGGGTAAATTGTTGATTTGCTTAAGAGGATAAGAAATCAAGTTTATTTCATGCATGATCAAGTAATTATTTTTTTGGAATCAAAGCATGCTATTGGAATAGATTTTTGGTTTTTGTTCGATGACAAGTGTTTTTTTTTTGGTTCAGATAACCAGATATATCTGGAAGGAAGTGTTTTCTTTTTATGTTAGTTGTTGATACCATTATTAACAAATCTTCTGGTGGATGGGTGATTTTTGCCATTTTTTAAAGTTTTTTACATATTTGACCTGAAAATCTTCCATATTTGCATATTAATCCATCTTTTTTGTATTTATATACAAATCCTTGGTAACATTCTATGTTTGTATAAATTGTCTCTTTCGCTAGTTTTCATGGACTAACTTTGATTAAGGTTAACCAGGATTGTAGTAGGACAAAAATACCATGTCTTGAGAATAAACGATACTAAAGACTTGGCCTTTTCTCACTTACTTTGCCTTCTTCTTGTTTGGGACTTGGGTCCAAGGGAATCAACGGTGGAAGGGAATGGGTTAAGGAGTTGGTTAAGTTTGAGAATTAGGAGCAAAAAAAACCCAGAAAATATCAAATTGACAACATTGGGAGAATAAAAGTAAAATATTCCATTTTCATCTGGTTAGCTCAATGGATGTGTAAACAATAAGTTACAAGTTTTCATGGATTAAAATACAACTATAGAAAAGAAGGGATTAATATGCGAATATGGACTAAACTGTAACCCCTTTTTTTGTATACAAAAGTTGTCTTGTTGTTTACCTTATAATGTTGATTATTTGAGGGGTGTGTCGGGAACACCATGTGTTTCTCATGAGAGGAGCATCTCTTTAACAAGAGCATTTCTGTTGCTTTTCTTTGCAGACCGTGTATGCCCTTTTGAAGAGTAAATCAGAGCAAGAGCGCAGGTTGCTCACTGCTATTGTTAATAAAGTAACATTTCTCTACCTGCTGCCTATCATATTCTCTTTTTTTTTTCACAAGCTTCATTCATGCTTCTGTTTGCTGATATTTCTCTTGTAAAAAGTCCTTATAATTTCTTAACTGTGGGAAAAAGAAAAGAAATACTGCCAATGATGAAATTTTAACTGCATGTTTAGTGCAAAATATGAACCATTGTTGGCTACATGCAGCTTGGTGATCCAGAGAGGAAAGCGGCATCTACTGCTGCATATCACTTGTCTTGCCTCTTATCTGCACATCCTAATATGAAGGTAAATTACCTTTTCCCTTTCTCTGGCAACAAAAGTTAAACACAGTTTATAGCTTCCTTGTTATGCTCTTCTATTGGTTAGTTTAAAAACTGGCCCCTATTCTCTTACATTTGATCAAGTATCTGGATAGCTTTGACACATAGTTATGAGAGTATAGAGTAATCCTTGGGCCATATTGCAGGAGCTGAGTACTGCTTAACCTCGACTAAAATTGGGATAAGATGGACATCAATTGCTTTTGTCAGTCTGTTGAAACTTAGAAGCTGAACATGTTAGTTGATGAGGAATCGAGATATGTGAAATTATTTTATTGATTTTAACTGTGTTTTTTAGTGTCGGTTCGTCTCGATTTTCATACTCTGTCATGCCAGCATGCTGCTAATGGTCTTGACAGGCAAAAAAAAAAAAGGATTCCTTTTCTGATGTATTTTTTAATGATCTCATTTGTATTTATTGACCAGTTATTCGAATACGTAATGTCAAGAAGGTTGAAGATGCATATCTTTAGCTTGATTGCTAATCGAATTTTCTTTTAATGGGTTTTTGTAGCTAAGTCATACATTAAGTTCTTTAAACCGTATGTTTGGTGTTCAACATTCTTATATATATTTTTATTTGCATGTATAATTTATGATGTGTTACTTCATTGTTGAGTTGTCCAATCAGTCTTATAAAAGTATTCATGATGTGTTACTTCATTCTTATTTATGATGTGTTACTTCATTTTTTTTTATTTGCATGTATAATTTATGATGTTTGTTCTTTTTCAGGCAGTGGTTATTGACGAGGTGGATTCATTTATATTTAGACCACATATTGGATTGCGTGCAAAATATCATGCTGTATGTTTCTACCATTTTCTCCATTTTTGTTATAACATAACATGTTCACGGGCAAGTAGTTCTCTTTTCTTTTCTTTTTTATTTTTGTTTTTTGATTATTGGCATCCGACTCTTTTTTTTTTTCTAAGCACATGTTTTTAACATACTTATTTATCCTTTGATGCTATTATATGAAGTAATTATTTTAGAATTAAAGATGCTAAAAGTGTTAGGAGAGTAGCTATAGAGGTGATAGGAAAGCGAAAAAAAAGGGACCATATGATAAGAAAACTTAGTTATAGAGGTACTACGAAAGGCAAAAGGAAAAAGATCATATGATAAGGAAACTTAGTGGTGGAATGAGAAAGTTCAACTAGTGCTTAAAGTTGAAAGGATATTATAGAGAACTACCTAAATGTATGAATAGAGAAGCATATGAAAATTATAAGATGATTAAAAGGAAAAAAAAAGGATAAAATGGTTGTATGGAGGCTAGAGGCATATGAGAAATTATATCAGAAATTAGAAACAAAAAATGGAATGAAAGAGATGCATCGGATTGCAAGATTAAGAAAGAAAAACTAGAGATATGATTCAGGTTAAATTTATCAAATATAATAATTAAAAAATTTTGGTTAAGGAAGATGGGATCAAAGAAAGATGGAGAAACTCTTTTAATAAATTATTAAATGAAAATCTTAAAGATAATTTAGGATTGCTTATTGATTTATTAGTTTCATTGATAGAAGTGACATATACTCATAGAATTAGGATATCTAAGATAAAAAGGCTATGAAAAAGGTGAAAATAGGAAGAGCAATGGGCCCTTTCCATTGAGGTTTGAAAATTTTTAGGTGATGTAGGAGTAACTCGAGTGATAAATTTATTTAATAAGATTTTAAATGCTAAGACGATACTTGATCAATGGAGAAAGAGTACTATAGATTCGATTTATAAGAATAAAGAAGATATTCAATTTTTTTTTAACTATCATAGTATTAAATTCAATAAGTTATACTATAAAACTTTAGGAGAGGATAATTAAGCATAGAATAAGATGCAATACAAAAATATTAGAAAATCAATGTGATTTTATGCCGATTATAAAAGTTGTTTTCCTTTTTCAGAAGTTAATGAAAAAGTATAAAAAAAGAGGAGATTTTCATTTGGTTTTTAATGATTTAGAGAAAACATATGATAGAGTTCTTAGAAAAATCCCATGGTGGGTGTTAAAATGGAAGTACTCGTTAGATATATTAACATGATAAAAGATATGTATGTATGTACTGATTATTAGTGTAAAAACTTATGATAGTAATGCCATGAATTTTTAATGATAGTAGGTTTGCACTAGGGATCTACTCTTAATCCTTACCTTTGCGTTAGTTATAGATAAGTTTATTAGATAGATATATTGAGTATGATACTATATGGTGCATGTTATTTGCATCTGATATAGTACTAGTGGATGAAACTAAGGTTGGGGTTAATCTTAAGTTAGAATTACATAGAAATATTTTTAGAATCTAAAGGCTTAGCTTAAGTAGAATAAGAATAGACTATATTGACTGCAATTTTAGTACAATTAGAAATAAAGATGAACGTAGAGCAAAAATTGAAGATCATGAAGTTCTTAAAAGTGATCATTTTCTATATTTAAGATCATTTATTTATAAGCAAGGGGAGATCTAGGATGATGTTATTCATAGGATTAAAGTATGTTGAATGAAATGGAGAAGTGCAACAAAGATATTATATAATCATAAAGTACATGTTAAGTTGTAGAAAAAAATTATAAGATAGCTATAAAACATACTATACTTTATGGTACATAATATTGGGTAGTTAGAAAATTGCATGCACACATTATGAATGCGGTTGTAATGAGAATATTGAGATAAATGTATATTAATATAAAAAAAGATAGAATAAGAAAAGAAGTCGTTCATAAAAAGGTAGAGATAACACCAATTAGGAACAAATTAAAGGAATGATGACCTAGATAGTTTGAACATTTGCAATGTAGAACTTAGGATGCATCGGTGTGAATGAGTGATTTGATATATATAAAAGGAAAAAGAGATAAAGGTAAACCGAAAATTATATAAGTGAAAGTGAGGAAAAAAGATTTAAAATTTTTGCATCTTATAAAAAATATGAACTGAGTTGAATAAAGAAAAAGGATTCATGTAATGACTCCAATCCAGTTTGGAATTAAGGATTTGTTATTGTTGTATGATTGAAACTTTTAAAAGTAATCCAAGTATTGATCCGGCTTTAAGTTTTTATTCTTCTTATCCTTGCTAAGTGCATGTTTATAGAGTGTGGATATAATTTTATGTTGGCCATCAACCTATCCCAACCCTCATTTATTTGGGCTTAGGACTGACCATGTATAAAACTTTGCACATAGGTGGAGTTAGAATGAAATGAGAACGTTGAGATGGATGTATGGTAATATACAAAATGATAGAGTCAGAAATAAAGTAATTCGTAAAAAGATGGAGGACAAATTTAGGGAAAGATGACTTAGATGGTTTGGGCATTGAGCAATGTAGACTTAGAGATGCAGTTGTGAAAAGGAGTGATTGGAGAAAATGATAAAGAAGATAAAAAATTTAGAGATGGTTTGGGCATGAGCAATGTAGACTTAGAGATACAGTTGTGTGAAGGAAAAAGAGGTGGAAGTAGATCAAAAATTGCATGGAAGTGATAAAGAAAGATCAAATATTTACATCTTGCTGAAAATATGACTCAAAACCAATTTGAATGGAGAAAAAGGATTCATGTAGCTGACCCTATCTAGTTTGAGATTAAAGCTTTGTCGTTGTTGTTGTATCTATTCTAAAGTGCAATAATATTTAGAAAGTATATTATGACCAGGACTTAAAGTGGTGCAAGAATATCTAAGGCTTGGTGTTACTTGCAACATTTGATAGAAATGATAGATAAGGATGTTGGGTCACTGTGTGTAAATTCATGTTGATAATGTGGTTCTGGTAGTTGTGGCTTGAACTTTATCCCTTCAATAGTTAAGATTATATTACATTGATGGCTAGGGTAATGATTATTTTGGAGTTATGAAAATGAGATGTAAGCTATCTTCTCCAGGAATCTACAGTTTTCCCCTCAAGTTTTAGGGCGAAATGATAGTTTTGATTGCTGATTTTTTCCTTGCTGTTGATCCAATACTTATTTCAGAGATAAAAGTTTTCTTAGAAGGTTTGCTCTCTGTACTAACTAATTTTTATTGCACAACTTGAGAACTGATGGTAGGGGTGGGAATGATGGTGGTGATCCTGTTGTACAAGTGCTAGAAGTGCATGGTTATTTTTAACTCTCTGGGAGCAGTGGTTGTTGGGAGGGATTTGTCCCAGATGTTGCCCATCATTATTGTTAATAATGCATTGTTAATAAAAATAGGGCAAGATATATAAGCTACTATTAGTAGCAGTTTCCTGTGATAGAATTTAGAGCACAAATGTGTTCCGATTAATGCATAAACTTTGGAGCAGAAATTGGGCGGTTGATATTGCTCACCATTATGCATATTGTGATGCATATTTTGACTTTACCCGGCACTTATTCTTTCTGCGTCAAATAAATCATTTTTGGTCATCATTTGAAGTGCATGGGTAGTTACATAGTTTTGCTGATTCCTGATTCCTATATTCATGCCTTTCTTATTTCTCAAAAGTAAATATCTTGTTTTATTAAGCCTTCTCATTGTGACGATTGCATATTCTTCTGCAGGTTAATTTTTTAAGTCAGATTTTTCTTACTAAAAAGGGAGATGGACCTAAAATAGCAAAACGTGTAGTTGATATATACTTTGCACTCTTTAAGGTACTGTTCAAACCTCTTTATCTTGATATTGCTTGTGGAGCATTTTTCATCAGGCAACCATGCTTTCCCATCTTCAATAACTAAATGCTTCTTTTCAAGGCAAGATACAGCTCTGTAATGTGTCTGTCATTATCTTGGTCATTTCTGTTGATTTTTTGTTCTTAATTCTGTGAATAAGGATGAGAACACATGCATTATGATCATCATTTTTGGTTGCCCTCAGTTTCTAGGTATCATGATGGTATGTTCTCTCTTAATCTCTCTTTATAATGCTATCTCATTAAACTGATGACTTGTGTTATCTCAGTCAGAGCTGCTTGCTTTCAAAGAAGTGTCAAGTGTTTTCCTTTACTTTTTGTAAAAAGCAAAGTCCAATGACAAGAAAAAACCGCATGGGTTCTCTTCATAGCTCTTGTTTTGACAGGAATCATGATGAATTGGCAGTCAATGCTGGAAGTTTGACAACATATGCAAGGGAAAAGGCAATCAACAATTAGAGCTAGAAATGAAAGACAAAGGCAATCAATGGAGTACTTGCAAATTGTTTATCATTGCTCATAACATGAGTGCTCCTGAGTGCTAAATTCGCTTTCGAAGGAGCCTCACATGCTGGAGCATGTGGACGAATTGCACCTGGATCTTTTCTGGACCTGACCTGAATGATATTCAAGACTAAAGCGATACCCGGTACATGGACATTAGGTTAGGCTTAGTCTTGGTGCTAGAACCATTACTTTAACCCACTTAGGCTGCATTTGGTTGTGGAACACTCCTAACCCTCTTTTCTTCAGAAATGAAATATTCCACCTTATGTATAAGGTGGAATAGTTTACTCCATGTTAGGGTGAAAAGTTGCTTTAAAAACTTTTCAAAATGCCTATTTTACCCTCTGAATAAATGGTTGATTTTTGGTGTTTGGTGGGTTAAAGAAGGGTCCACCCTTCTTTAACCCACAAGGACCCTTCTTTAACCCACAAGAAAATTGAACCTTAGGTTGTAATCTCAGTCTCACAAGTGGCAGTGATGGATGCAAGCAAAAAGCTAGATGAACTTACAACTATATTGACCTACAAAGTTAAAAAATTTGGGTATTTTATAAATCATGTATCAAAAGCTGACATGACTTCAAACTCTTTTTTTGTAGAATTAGTGTCCAACTTCAAAACAATACCTGACCTAATCCATTTGCACCCCATTTCTTTTCTATTACACACTAAAATGTGCTTTAGTAATGCTTGTTTACCAATTGCTAATCAGGTTCGGAAGCAAGGTTTTAAATCTCTTGAGACAAAGGCGTCCCTATTTTTCCATGGTTTTAAATTTTATAAATGTTCTGTCTCATCCTGATCCTCAATCCAATCAGGCGTCCCAGTACATGTTTGGGATTTTTTTTCTTAAAATAATTATTGTGAAGCTTTAGTGTTTTATTTGATTTTTAAACCTATTTAAACTTCAAAAGTTATATTTCTATGATAAATTAGATCTATTTAGAACTGACACTATAATATATTATGGCCAAAATAGGACGGTTGAGTCTTGAAATTGCTCTAAGATGGGATTGGACGGCTGAGATGGCCCCCCGTCCTGAGATTTGAATCATTGTTTAGAAGTTCATCTTCTATACCGTTCACTGAAAATTTCATGAAAATCTGAAGCAATGTCAAAGGTTCCTCTTTTAGCTCATGCATCATTCTAGTCAAGATGCTTCCTGGGGGAAACCTATCAGTCTTGTTACCTCATTAAAACAAGCAAACTGTTTGAATCTAGCAAATGGATTATCTGTGGTTTACTCTGGTGGCATTACGGGATTTCTGAATAATGGTTCCCTGCAAGGGGACCGGTGCTCGAATATTAAATTGCATTACATTTCAAACCATTTAAATCAGTCTGAAGTGGTTTGTTGTTAATTTTGTTGTCTTTAATTAGTTTGATGTGGTTCCTTTTATGGATGTAAATCATTGCATTCTCCATTCAAAGGCTTTTGAAAAATTACTTGTTATATAACATTTGAGCTCATGCATTTGCTTAAATTGTGCATCTATGTTAATATTTTCAAAAACTATTCTTAATGCCCTTGTGTTTGCTATTTCAGGTGCTGATTTCAGAGGCTAATGATGGTAAAAACATGAGTAAAAAAGCAAAAAATGATATGAAAAGCGTACATGGAAAGGAAAATGACAAAAATGGTAAAGGTAAAACAACAAGCTCTCTTCAAAATGGCAAAAAGGAATCTTTTCTAGAATCAAATGTTGAGATGGATTCTCGGCTTCTGTCTGCACTGCTAACTGTAAGTATGCCAACGTATCCTTTAGTATCTACTGCAAGGATTGCAATATTGGTACTGAGGATGATCCTGGTTTTTTCTTGGAATGGTATGGTATCAACCTGTACTGTACCAATTCCTGGGATGGTGTTTACTGGTACCAAAGCAGTATACAAATTTGAGTGTTTTTTTTTTTTAAAATATCGGGGGGTTTTCATGTGAAAATAAATTTTGTTCTCTAGCCTCTACCACTCATGGTCAAAACTCATGACTGTTTAGATGGGTGCACAATCCAGATTTCCATATTTTTGTGATTGAATAAATTTATCATGTTCATTTTATTATTAAGTCGGATAATTTATTTTGAGTTGTATGGAGTTTAATTTTTGTTTGATTTACCTTCCACACTTCAGGCTGCATCAGCCAACATGACCCTCTCCCATTTTTTTTTCAAAAATTGTCATCCTAACTGGAACTGGCTTGATACCAATTGAAGTGGCCTTGGTATCAGTTCATACTGGTTGGGATGGCTGGTTAGTCCCATTCCTGTGCTTTTTCTAAAAAATATATAAGTTCCAAATGGGACAGGTTTTTTATTAGCTTCCCATCTCCACACGAAATTTGCACTGGTACAAGTGCTGAGACACCAAAACATTATAGGTTCATGCTCTACTGGTTTTTGAATTCATGTTCTACCTAAATTTGTGTTCTAAGAGAATTAGCCTCAGCACTTGTGTATCCATAGATTGATTGAGACCTAAGTTTTCTAAAAGATTTCATGATCAGCTCTTACGAATTCAATGTGGATTTTGTTTTTCATCACTTTATGAAAAAATGATCACTAAAAAGTAAAATATCAAGGTACAAGCATGGTATTAGGTAATCAAAACAAAAAAGATTACCTAATTTCTTTTAAAAGAGAAACTACATACGGGTCATATGTTTAGTACGTCTTTTTGATGCGTTACTTCAAGATAACTTCCGGTCTTCCTAAAACTATGAAATGCAATTATGCAAGCTTTCTTTGTTTAGCACAAGGTGGCCTATACATGTAATTTGTCTTGCCATTGGGCATGAGCAAGATTTCCAATCTGAAAGTGATTGTGCTTGATTATTTCTGTTTTCAAGTTTCTCCTGAAAAATAGTTCTCCATGAGGGTTGCTTGATCATGTTTGAAATAATTTGTTAGTGTGGGTATTCATTGGTCTAATCTTAATTACATATCTGTTGTTGGCATTTCATTTTTTGCAGGGAGTTAACAGAGCATTTCCTTTCGTTTCAAGTGAGGAAGCTGATGACATCATTGAAGTTCAAACCCCAATACTTTACAGATTGGTGAGCTAATAAGCCGGACATCAAAATGAGTAGACTTGTGCAAAATAGGCCTGTTCGGAGCCTACTTTTTACCAGGCCAGGCCTGAGTTTTTTTTGGCCTGACAGCCCGAAATTTTATGGGCTTGACTTTTTCCAATCAGCCCAGCCTGAATAATATAATATTGAACATTATGTATATCATCCAATATTTAAAATTTGAAATTTAAAAAAAAAGGAAAACAAAGAGGAGGTGATGGGAGGTCCCTAATCACTCTCTCCTTCTCTGCTATCATCTAGTGGTTGGCTATTGTCCACCTTGCCCGAATGCAACCCCCCCCTCAGGCCTTGAAATTTTTATGAACTTGACTTTTTTCAATCAGCCCCGGCCTGAATTATATAATATTAAACATTATCTATATTATCCAATATTTAAATTTAAATTAAAAAAAAAAGAAAAAAAAGAGGAGGAGATGGGAGGATCCTAATCACTCTCGCCTTCTCTGCCATCATCTAGTGGTTGGCTGTTGCCCACCTTGCTCGAATGTGGCCCCCTCTCCCCTTCCACAGTCTCTCTCCCCCCTGCCAACTGAAACCACGCTCTGTTCTCTCTCTTTCTCACTTCCATCTTTACCAAAATAAATGGTGCCATTACTCCCTCTCTCTCTTCTTACTTCCTGACAGGCTGGTCAGATTGGGCCTGGACCTTGTTTCCAATCCAGCCATGCTCAGGCTTATGCTTTTAGGTTCAAGACCAGGCTGAGATGTTTTTGGGCAGGAGATTTTTACCTTGATATCAGACCTCAGCCTGCCCTGACCGAACAGTTGCATGGGTCTAAACATTAATAATGTTGGAATCTCATTTTTGAAAATTGGTTAACGGTGTCCTGGAATATTTATGCAATTTTGTCCTCCTGAGTGCAGGTCCATTCTGAAAATTTCAATGTTGGAGTTCAGGCGTTAATGCTTCTATATCAGATCACTTCCAAGAATCAGATTGCGGGTGACCGTTTTTATCGTGCTTTGTATTCAAAGCTTTTGATTCCCGCTGCTGTGACTTCATCTAAGGTAATTCTACCTTCTGTGTGCTGCTGCATAATGCTTTTGTTTTCAAAATTTCCGGTGTAAACATTAATCTATAGCCCATTCACTGGATGAATTGGCTCATGTTGATGAGTTGTGGTGCCTAGAGTTAGAGCTCCCGAATGTGCACAACTTAGAAACCATAAGTTTTAAAACAGCTAAAACTCAATTGACAAACAGAATAAACCTAGATAAATAATCTGCATATGTCTCATTTATTTAAATTTTCAAAACTTCTTGTATACATGCTTTGAGAATACTTCTGTTGAAAAACAAGCTTTCTAATCTCTTGCAGATTGGGCATCCAGGTCATCACCTTTAAATAGGCATCTTAATACCTGTCCTTCACATGCATTGCCTTTTGTTACAAACTGTAACACTATTTTTATTCCAGTGTTGAAAATGTGAACATGCACTGGAAACTTCGCCACATTATATCCCTGCCCCCAACCCAGTTCTTTTTCTTCCCCCTTCTGAGATAGAGAGAAGCTTTTCAGAAGCTTTGATTATTCTCTTGTAAAGATGCATGAAAATTTTTCCTTAGCTCATTGCTTCTACATTTTTGATAATTCTCATTTCTTAAGGACCGATAGAAATTGCATTTCAAATAATCATGTGTTTTACTAGCTAATCTGTCTTTCTAACACATAATTAGCCAATGAGTTGGCATATTTTCTTGAGTGGAAGGGGGGTTGCATATTCTTGGGATGCCCCATGTAATTCTTTCTCACCCATTTGTAAATTTATCTTTCCCACTCATTTTAGAACTATTGGAGCATCATTGAAACTTGGATATTGAAGTCTCAGATGATTAGGGGTTATTAAGAAATTTGCAGCAGAATAGTGATCGATGATTAGGGGTTATTAAGAAATTTGCAGCAGAATAGTGATCAATGAGTAGCTGCTAATTTCAGCCTTATGGATTCTTGCTCTTATTTGTCGCATGGATACGCATTGACATGCATATTTGTATACAATGCACATCTAGTTTCTTAAGTTTGACTTGTGCCTGGTTTCAAGGACCTATGTGAAGCATGGTGATCAGCTTGCATGTGCTAGCCATTTTTGGTGTAGTGTTAAAAACCTCTTGCTTTGTTCAGTTTAGATTTATTATCCATTTTGTTTGAATATGTTCATTTGACAATCGGTGGTGTCTGTGTTAAATTTCTTTAATATATCAACAATATTTCTTTGATGTTTCAGCCTGAAATGTTTCTTGGATTACTGGTCAAAGCAATGAAAAATGATATACACTTGAAGCGGGTAGCTGCTTTTTCAAAGCGCCTCCTACAGGTTAGTGATAACACTTGTATCTCCCATATATTGTGCAAGTTTTTTTTTCCTGTTATTTAAAATATGATTTATTTATTTATTTCAAAATGATTTTCGTGGGCTACTTTCCTCTGGAGATGTTTCTGGTAGTTGCACTCTTCAAGTCTGCTCATTTTTGTGCAATTGCTGGAACCACAAAGTTATTTCACTAGTTGAACTAGTGGTTCAATCAGCACATGCTTCTGTAGGATGCTGGTCAGCTCTTTCCATTTTTGGTATTCTAATTACTGACATGCCTGGATCTGAACAAAGCCTGCTTAAAAGAAAATTCTCCAGTTCATAGCTGCTGTGGTGGTTTGTAGGTTATCCTTGCATGATTAAATAACTCATTATTGTTACCCTACTGGTTAAATTTTTGGAACATTTATGTTTAACTTATTCTTGAGGTTGTATTCTTAATTCTGGTCGAAGTTGTTTTGACAGGTGCCACAATATGTTCCTGTTTTATTTTCATTCAAAAGTTCCATCTCTGTGGTAGTGAGAATAATATGCCAAGGTTGAACCAATCGTCACATCAGTGACTTTTGATAGTTTCAACATGTCTATAGTACCTGAACAGTTACATCAGTGAGATCAAAATATTTTAACTTAAATTGAATGCAGTTATCAGTGTTGCCCTAGCAATCTGGATATGGCATCAAATGTTAGATACGGTGGAATGACGATACATTTCAAACAAATCATTGTTGAAAACTGCTTATGGATGTAACTGGACTCGGTGACTATAATTTCAACCTAGGCCATTCCTGTTTGGGGACGTGCTTAGGAAATATTGTGGAAAAATCTTTGAAAATAGTTGGCTTTTTTGATGTTAAGATTCTAATGTAATCAAAAGAACTTCAACCATCCTTTCCTTAAAGGGTATTTGCAACCTATTGTGGTCCACTGTTAGTTTGCAATCAAAGAATGATATTTCCATAGCTACAGAAAAATAAAAACCAGGGAGGCCTGGCTGTTGCTGTTGACAAGAATCTAGCATCTCTTTTGGCCACTTCCACTAATGCTTCTTGATTCAAGTTTCGGTGGGATAGAGGCCAAGACACCCATCCTGTCTTGTCCGAGAGAGATTCTAGGACTGATCTTGGTTGTTCTGTCCTGTCCTATTTCTGCCCTAATGCATTATAGTGTCAGTTTTAAATAAATCTAATTTATCATAGAAATATAACTTTTGATATTAAACTATGTTTAAAAATCAAATAAAATATTAAAGTTTTACAGATAATTTTTGTTAAGAATAAAAAAGCATCCTAAGCAAGGACGGAATGCTAGACCAGGTTAGAGATTGGGATGGGATGGGACGGGACGGGGCATTTTGTTTTGTGAAAAAATTGAAACACTTCTGCCTCACGAGATTTAAAACCTTGCTTTTTGTGATAGTAAAACAATTCAAATATGAGCAGATATGCTAGTTCTCATGCTTTAATTTGCCCAAATTTTCCCTTTTTTGGAAAAAACTTACGATCTGGTCATCAGCCTAATTCTATGTCTTGAGATGATACTGGGCATTTTTTTTTGGTTTTCATGTATAATGTCAAGATCGTGCTCTGGTTTGCGATAGGTAGTATGATACCATTGTGCATGAAATTGTTGATTCCAAATATTTTTGTCCTGATGACAATTGTCATTGTTTGTCAAATTGAACTGCCTAAACAGGAGTGCAAATTCTATTTTCCATCTGTTGGTTACAACAATGCTTCACTCGCAGACTTTATTTCCTTTATCATTGAAAATGGTCCTAGATATTCATCTAGGCAAGAGAAGCAAGGGAAGGGATTGTTGTGCATTTATTTCAGCTTACCCTATACCATTGCCAATCTTTACCACTTTAGTTTGTTCTTTGAACAGGTAGCTCTTCAGCGTCCCCCACAATATGCATGTGGATGCTTATTTATACTCTCTGAGGTTCTCAGAGCAAAGCCACCCTTGTGGTATTTTTGTTTACACCATTTGCAATTCTATATAACCCCTTAGGGTCTTGAGGTTGAAGATGGTATGACATCTACTTTGCCAATTTGCAGGACTATGGTGCTACAAAATGAGTCTGTTGATGATGAACTTGAGCACTTTGAGGACATCATAGAAAGCACCGAGGATTTAGCCATGGCACCATCTGGTAACACAACAAATTCAGGCTGTTCCAATGCATTACAAGCTGGTAAAAAATTGAAGAATTCAAATTATAAGGAGGATAATGACTCTGAAGTTGAAGATGGTCACAGTAATGGTTCAAGAATTAAAACTGTAAGTGATGGAAGCAGAGAAGCAGCTCAGATATCTCATTTGAGGTCAAACCTACCCGCAGGTTATGATCCACGTCACAGGGAACCCTCCTACTGGTATTAGTTTCCATTTCTGAAAGTATCTGCTTTTATGATGTGAATTACATCACTCAATACTGTTGATTTTCCCCATGTCTGGCATGCAGTCAAACTCTAAACTATGTCATTTTGCCTACAGTGCATGCGCATAGAAAATATGTGACTAGTTACCTGCCCGGTTCAATTTTGATGTTGAAAGATCCAACTATATGAGTAAAAATTATGATGATTGTGGATTCTTGGTTGTTTCCAGTTTCTAGTCCTCTTTTGTCTTAGTGGTACTATTTTTGCAGCCAATATTCAAAAGTAATGCAAATTGTTTGCACTCTTCTTTCAAAGTTGGTTCTTATTGTCCAAACTAGAGCATCTCATGGTACTTCATTAAGTTGCAACTTGGTCAAGGCTACTTACTCATGCCAGAAGTTTGTCTGGATTTTCGATATTTGCTAATATATAAAACCAAAGTATAGGATATAAGGTATGCTAGAAGAACAATTACAAGACCAGATCTGTGGGATGTCAAATATCTTTAATTAACAGTTTGCAGTTCATGTGTGAAGTTTTGCATGTGTCCTTTATGTTAGTTGATAAGTGTGTGCAGACGATGGAAGGTGCGTTGGTGTGCTCATGAATGTGGGCATTGTGAGCATTCTGCTATGAGTCAATGGCTTTTTTGGTCAATGATTACTTTCTTTTTTCTTTTTAGTCCAATATGTTCTTAAGTTGTGTAAAGTGATTGTGTGGATTGTTGATATATATATATATATATATATATTGGGACACAAGGGAGTTGGGACCTAGTTCCATCATCGCCATCTGTTTTTTGATCACATGGTGCATAGGACCATTTAGAAGTTGTGAATCATGATAATATGTGGAATATCATTTTAATTTCTCTTTGGTTTCTTGCATTGTGTCATTCTCCATCTTCCTCTCCATGAAGAAAGTGTTACTTTTAAACCTTAATCGTAAACTAGTTGAGGTTAGCTACATGAATTTTTTTTCTCCATTCTGCTTGGTTTAGAGCCATACTTTACATAAGTTGTAAAGATATCATATCTTTCTTTATTACTTCCTTCCATGTAATTCTAGGTCTACCTTTATTTCTTTTTTCTTTTACATGTATCAGATTACTCTTGCACATCGGTGTAGGTCTATGTTGCAAATGTCCAAATCATACAAGTCATTTTTCTCTCAATTTGTCTTAGATTAGTGTGAATATTTTGTGTAACAGGCCTTTATTATAATTAACTGCATCCTACTGTATCTTCAAGTAGCTACATAATGAGTACAATTTGATTTTGCATATCTTGTTTTACCAGCAATGCAGACCGTGCAAGTTGGTGGGAGTTGACAGTTTTGGCTGCACATGTGCACCCATCAGTGGCGACCATGGCTCGGACACTATTATCAGGAGCCAACATTGTTTATAATGGTGATCCTCTAAATGACCTATCACTTGGTGCCTTTCTTGATAAGTTCATGGAGAAGAAACCAAAGCAAAACCGAAGAGCAGAAGGTGCATGGCATGGTGGATCTCAAATTGCACCTGCAAGAAAGGTTTGTCTCTTAACTACACAATCCTTGCTACATTGAAGGTGCTTTCCTCATTGTTCTTCGCAAATGACTGCTCATGGTGCTATAGCTTTGTTCATCTCATATCCTTATTCAAATATATTCAACGCCTGTTCTCACAACCTTGTAATCACATTTTTGCATAGTTTATTGGGCTTGCCTGGTGAACTTATTCTGCAGTTAAATGATCAACTTGTACAGCATTAAGTTTGACATGATAGCGCAGATAGAAATGAACAAGTGTTGGGAGCCTCTATACCACAATCCTCTATCTTCCTTCTATGAGAGGCTGTGCTCTTGCGGGGTATTGCTGATTGGATCAGCAATACTTTTCACTTTTTAGGGCAAGAATACATCCTCCGGCCATCCATGCTAGAACACTGTCAAATGGTGTGATGATATCTTTTTTTGGGGTTTTGCGATGGGAATAGCACTCCAGACGCTTACTTAGTGCCAACATCAACTTATGTGGTGTTGAGTGATTTGGCTCAGGGATCTCTGCATCAGATGTCTGAGTGTGATACCAGTCATTTTGAGACTAATGTGCTGATCACTTGTTGCTAATCAATGTGTCCTGTTGTCACCTATGAAAATGGGTTTGCCCTACTTTTACCGCTAATGGGGTTATGACTATTTCTAGTTCAAAGCGGGGATTTTACCATCTTTTCTTACAATTCTGGTCCTGTTTGCTTAGTTATTGCATCCTTCCTTGCTGGGCTTGACCAAACAAAAATAGTAATTAACAGTAAGCTTACCTTTGTGGGGTGGGAACTAAAACAGATTTTATTATTATTATTATTTATATTGGTGCACCTGACTCACTTGATATTAATTTTAGGGATAATTGCATGCGCATGTATCTCATCAATCATGTCCTGTATGGTGGTGGGAATCGATGCGCTTGCAAGCCTTTGCTTGCATCTAAGGGGGCACAGTGAGAAGGAGGTATTGGAGAGATTATTGATTCGGGCGTTTCTAGAATTTTGGGATATACAAACTATCTTTAACACACAAGGTACACTTTATAGATGTGATTTGACTCCACTCCATGACCACTGATGGGTCCTTTTATATATACCATTCCAAGAACATTTTCCCTCTAAATTTGTAGAACATTTTGTGGGTACTTCGTTCAGACATTCAAGTGCTCTCCTTATGCAATCTATCAAACATTGTCTAGTTGTGTTCATGGCATGGTCATAACGCTATCTAATCATTAGTTCTTAAAATATGATAGGAGTAACCTCAATTGAAGATAAAATGAGAGAAAATTGATTACGGTGGTTTGGACATATACAACGAAGACCTTTAGATGCTTCAGTTAGAAAGAGTGATCCTTTAACAATCTATGGTAAAGATAGAGGTAAAGGTAGACCTAAATTAATATGGATAGAAATAATTTAAAATATATATATAACTATTTATAATTTAAGTATTGACTTAGTTCTGAATAGAGTAGAGTGGAGGAAGCAGATTCATGTAACTGACCCCATGTAGTTGGGAAAAGGCTTAGATGAGTTGAGTTGAGTATCTTCTACATACACAAATTTTTCTAAAATGTTTTCATTCACTGATGATTTTCTGTGATTTTTAGTGAATGATTTTCTCTGATTTTTTGGAGATTTATTTTTCTTGAAAATATTAACTTGCTTCACTAAATAAAAAATAGCCTCTTTTTTTCTTGGTTTACTTCTACACAAATATTTGGTACAACATCTTTGTGTAGGCTTTATCTGTATCATGTGCTATCATCAGTTATGCTTTATTCTGCAGATTTTCTTTTATTGTGTGGATTATTATAATTCATTTTTTGCTTCTTTCATTTATTTTGCTAGTATTAATATGTGTGATAACCTGTTTCTCCCATTTCCACCGCAGGCAGTACTTTAGCTTCGGTCTTCCTATTCTGTGTTCTTATGTCATGTAACTTTGTTTCAATTGTTTCCTGATCTATCTATACATGTAAATACGTACATGCATATGATTTTACCCACATGCATAGGACGTGCATAGATACATTTACTTTATGATCTCCCATAAGCCCTATCATTTACCTTGATATGAAATATGATTTTTGTCATCCTAAACCCTGATTCTTGTGAAAATTGGACATATGTTTCCCAATTTTTTGCAGTCATATTTGTCTCCATTAAACTGACCTGGCTTTCTTTGTCTTCAGCTTGACTTAAACCACCGTCTTATTGGTGATGAGATACTACAGTTGGCGGAGGATGAAGTGCCTCCAGAAGATGTTGTCTTCCATAGATTCTACATGAACAAAACAAGCTCATCAAAGAAATCAAAGGCAAAGAAGAAAAAGGACTCACAAGATGATGAAGATGCAGAGGACTTACTTGTGGATGCAAGTGCTGAGAGCGATGAAGAGGAGATTGTGGATGCAAGTGACGAGAGTGATGAAGAGGAGATTGATAACATGCTGGGGTCTGGGCATTCTCCGCTGGTAGAAGCTGAGGGAGAATATGACTATGATGATCTTGACAGAGTTGCGGTTGATGATGACGACGACTTAATCCTAGGTGGGAGTGATGCAGAGCCTGATTCACCTCCCAACCTTGCTGTGAGAAAGCATGATGAAGATGATGATGAAGATGATGATGGTAGTCTTGATATCATGGGTAGTCTTGGTGAAGGTGTTGATATTGATGATGATGGCTCCAGTCAGTCTGCTAAGACAAAGAAGGGAAAGAAAAGGAAGCTTGATGGAAGGACTCGAGCATCGCCATTTGCAAATCTAGAGGAGTATGAACATCTAATGAATGACAATGTGGACGCCACAAAAGTGTCTAGATCACATAAGAGAAAGAAGACGAAGGCATTCAATTGAAAGAAATTTTCCCATCTAGTGTTTTCTTCCCTGTAGTATGTATTTTATATTAAGATCTGGCCTTGCGAAAATTTTGTATCCTTATTTATTATAATATGAAAGGTTTTGCCACTGCTAGTGTTCTGAGTCAGATTTTCGGAGTATTCTTCACCGTGAAATTTTGAGGTGTCAGCTGTTTCATCCCGGTTATAGATTGTTGATGTGCTGGTGGATGTATGACCGGCTTGGGAGGCAATTTTATTGCTGTTCCTGGAAACCAATTGCATTTGGAAAAGTCTTTGTACATCTCGGTGTAGCAAGTCTTCGTGGGCTGCACTGCTTCTTCTGATTGGTTCACGTGGATCTTACGTGGCTGACGATGCGGAATAGTATGGCTCTGCTACGATGTTATCGTGATGATCATTAAAAGCGCTTCGTCTTTATTTTAAAATTGTCTTCAGTCTACTTTTACCATCATTTTTTCTTGGATTACATCTGTGCAAAAAAATCTTTCTTTCCCCTCGCTCTGGCTTTCGGATGCTAAGGACTCAGTACAAGGTTTGAGCAAGATTTTGGCCCTCGCTCTGAGGAGTCCGATCGAAAGAAAATATTTCAGTTTCAAGGCTACAATACCTGGCTACTGAAGTCTTTATACAAAAACTTCTGGAGAAATGTCATCCATGAAGTAAAAAGTCCTTGTTCCAACTTCTTTGTAAAGCTTCTTTATTACACTAACTGTTTTTTCTCGTTAGAGGTAGTTAATGTGTGACCAAATCGTTTAATGTGCGGGTAACTTCCTTAGAACAAAACAGTTATGACATTCTGGGAGTCATAACTGTTTAGAGTTTAGTGTTTTGTAACATGAATGTTATACTCTTTTAACTAGGATGTTATACCTTATGAATTGGGGTGTCGTTAGAGTGTTTCGGCCTATATTCCCTGTTATTTCCTGTCCATATAGCTCTAGTGTCGTCATAAAAGCTACGACACCCAGATTTACTATTAAGATACCGTAGTTACAAGCCTACGACACCCGTGCTCCAAACGAATGCTGGAGAAAAGCCTCGCGACATCGCAGGAGAAAATCGGGAATATTGCGACACCCAAGTTAAAGAAATAAGACATCTTTGTTAAACAAATACGACACCCCTGTTATGCTCGGCCGAAAATCCTTCGCGACACCGTAGTTCAAACATCACGACACCCTAGCGACAACGCTACGACACCCATGCTTATAACCTTACGACACCCAAGGAGGAATTCGGCCAAAAATCATTTGTGATACCGCAGTTGAAACGTTACGACACCCTAGCGGTAACGCTACGATACCATAAACCTTCGTGATCTTCGTATGTTGCTTTCCGGGGTGTCGTAGCTTGTTCCATGGGGTGTCTTTAACTGCTAAAGGGTGTGTCGTGCTTATAACTGACGTTGGAGAGAAGGCCCGCGACACCCAAGTTATGTTCACCCAAAAAAAGATCTACGACGCCGTAGTTGAAACATTAAGACACCCAAGCGTCAATGCTATGACACCCTGTGCTCATAACTGACCATGGAGAAGAATCCCCGCGATACCCAGGAGCAATTCAGTCAAAAATCCTTTACGACACCCCAGTTGAGACCTTACGACACCCTAGCGACAACGCTACGACACTCGTGCTTATAGCTTTAAGGCGACGACACCCCGCTTTAACAGTCCCCTAATGGGTATCGTCGCCTTAAAGCTAGGGTGTCGTTAGATGCGAGCTGGGGTGTCATTAACAACCTGAGTCGGGGATGTCGACGGTCCCCTCCTAACAGTCCCCGCATGGGAGCCGTAGCCTTAAAGCTAGGGTTTCGTCAGATGAGAACTGGAGTGTCGTTAACAGCCTGAGTCAGGGATGTCGTCGTTCGCGACACCCCAGTTGAAACCTTACGACACCCTAGCACCAATTCTACGACACCCGTGCTTATAACTGACCACGGAGAAAAGGCCCGCGACACCCCACGATGAATTCGGCCAAAAAACAGTGAGGACACCCCAGTTGAATTATTACGAAACCCAAGTTACAAACCTAAGACACCTGTTCACGCTTAGGAGAAAACTTTACAACATCCCAGGATGAAATCGGTCGAAAAACAGTGACGACATCCAAGCTCCCTTATCCTTCGGTCTCAACCGATGCTAATGGGACACTCCTCATGCTTCGGCGAGTCTGAGCAATATACCGCACTCTGGCTGGAACTTATGAGTTCCACTTATCTCAGGGACGCTACACCTTAGCCTCGTCAAGATCACCAAAGACACCCCAGGAGGATGGTCCGTTTGGTAAGGCTCACATAATAAGAGCGAATGGCAGCAAACAAAAGTTACTAAAATTTCTTTTTATTCATCACACAAAGAAAGACAAGATGAAAAGAAAAGAAAAAAGTATAGGAGCCCTCACTGGGGCTTGTCATCTTCTCCGAGCGCCGAGCTCCCCCCAAGCTACGGGGCTAACTCGGCGATCTGGCGCTGGAGGGACGCTACTTGCCCCTCCAACCGGCTGTTGGCCCGACGCAGGAGCTCGATCTCTCTTATTGAAACGGCTAAGTTTCGATTGCCCGAGCTATCAGCTCCGGCGCCCCTATCGTGGAAACTCGCCACGTGCCACCATCTCAGTAGGCGCTCACAGGAAACGAAGGGTTGCGCCCCCTTCGCTAAGTTTTGGGGGATGGGGAACAGAAACCATTACTGAAGAGAGTGTCGGAAAACCAAATACACGCTGGACGGATAAGCTTTACGACATCCCAAGAGGAAACCGGCCGGAAGTATTATGACACCCAAGTTATGTTCATCCAAAAAAAGATCTATGACGCCGCAGTTGAAACCTTACGACACCCTAGCACCAATGCTACGACACCCATGCTTATAACTGACTATGGAAAGAATCCCCGCGACACCCCAGGAGGAATTCGGCCAAAATCCTTCGCGACACCCCAGTTGAAACCTCACGACACCCGAGCACCAATGCTGCGACACCCGTGCTATTAACTGACCACGGAGAGAATCCCTGCGACACCCAATGAGGAATTCGGCCGAAAATCCTTCGCGACACCCCAGTTGAAACCTCACGACACCCGAGCACCAATGCTGCGACACCCGTGCTATTAACTGACCACGGAGAGAATACCCACGACACCCAATGAGGAATTCGGCCGAAAATCCTTCGCGACACTCCAGTTGAAACCTCATGACACCCTAACACCAATGCTACGGCACCCGTGCTTATAACTGACTATGGAGAGAATCCCCGCAACACCCCAGGAGGAATTCGGCCGAAAATCCTTCACGACACTCCAGTTGAAACCTCACGACACCCTAGCACCAATGTTACGACACCCGTGCTTATAACTGACCATAGAGAGAATCCCCGCGATACCCTAGGAGGAATTCAGCCGAAAATCCTTCGCGACACCCCAGTTGAAACCTCACAACACCCTAGCACCAATGCTACAACACCCATGCTTATAACTGACCACGGAGAGAATCCCCGCGACACCCCAGGAGGAATTCAGCTGAAAATCCTTCGCGACACCCCAGTTGAAACCTCACGACACCATAGCACCAATGCTACGACACTCGTGCTTATAACTACCATGGAGAGAATCCTCGCGACACCCCAGGAGGAATTCAACCGAAAATCCTTCGCGACACCCAAGTTGAAACCTCACAATACCCTAGCACCAATGCTGCGACACCCGTGCTTAAAACTGACCACGGAGAGAATCCCCGCAACACCCCAGGAGAAATTCGGTAGAAAATCCTTCGCGACACCCCAGTTGAAACCTCACGACACCCTAGCACCAATGCTACGACACCCGTGCTTATAACCGACCATGGAGAGAATCCTCGCGATACCCCAGTTGAAACCTCACGACACCCTAGCACCAATGCTACGACACCCGTGCTTATAACTGACCACGGAATGGATCCCCGTGACACCCCAGGTGGCATTCGGCCGAAAATCCTTCGCGACACCACAGTTGAAACCTCACGACATCCTAGCACCAATGCTCCGACACCCGTGCTTATAACTGACCACGGAGAGAATCCCCGCGACACCCCAGAAGGAATTCGGCCGAAAATCCTTCGCGACACCCCAGTTGAAACCTCACGACACCCTAGCACCAATGCTATGACACCCGTGCTTATAACTGACCACGGAGAGAATCCCCGCGACACCCCAGGAGGAATTCGGCCGAAAATCCTTCACGACACCCCAGTTGAAACCTCACGACACCCTAGCACCAATGCTGCGACACCCGTGCTTAAAACTGACCACGAAGAGAATCCCCGCGACACCCTAGGAGGAATTTGGCCGAAAATCCTTCGCGACACCCAGTTGAAACCTCACGACACCCTAGCACCAATGCTACGATACCTGTGCTTATAACTGACCACGGAGAGAATCCCTGCGACACCCCAGGAGGAATTCAGTCGAAAATCCTTCGCGACACCCCAGTTGAAACCTCACGATACCCTAGCACCAATGCTATGACACTCATGCTTATAACTGACCACAGAATGGATCCCCGCGACACCCCAGGTGGAATTCGGCCGAAAATCCTTCGCGACACCACAGTTGAAACCTCACGACACCCTAGCACCAATGCTACGACACCTGTGCTTATAACTGACCACGGAGAGAATCCCCGCGACAGCCCAGGAGGAATTCAGCCAAAATCCTTCGCAACACCCCAGTTGAAACCTCACGACACCCTAGCACCAATGCTACGACAACCATGCTTAAAATTGACCACGGAGAGAATCCCCATGACACCCTAGGAGGAATTCGGCCGAAAATCCTTTGTGACACCCCAGTTAAAACCTCACGACACCCTAGCACCAATGCTATGACACCCGTGCTTATAACTGACCACACAGAGAATCTCTGCGACATCCCAAGAGGAATTCGGCCGAAAATCCTTCGCGACACCCCAATTGAAACCTCACGACACCCTAGCACCAATGCTACGACACCCATGCTTATAACTGACCACGGAGAGAATCCCCGCGACACTCTAGGAGGAATTCGGCCAAAAATCCTTCGCGACACCCCAGGAGGAATTCGGTCAAAAATCTTTTGCGACACCCCAGTTGAAACCTCACGACACCCTAGCACCAATGCTACGACACCCTTGCTTATAACTGACCACAGAATGAATCCCCGCGACACCCTATGAGGAATTTGGCCGAAAATCCTTCGCGACATCACAGTTGAAACCTCACGATACCCTAGCACCAATGCTACGACACCCGTGCTTATAACTGACCACGGAGAGAATCCCCGCGACACCCCAGGAGGAATTCGGTCAAAAATCCTTTGCGACACCCCAGTTGAAACCTCACGACACCCTAACACCAATGCTACAACACCCGTGCTTATAACTGACCATGGAGAGAATCCCCGCGATACCACAGGAGGAATTTGGCTGAAAATCTTTCGCGACACCCCAGTTGAAACCTCACGACACCCTAGCACCAATGCTACGACACCCGTGCTTATATCTGACAACGGAGAGAATCCCCTCGATACCCCAGGAGGAATTCTGCCGAAAATCCTTCGCGACACCCTAGTTGAAACCTCATGACACCCTAGCACCAATGATATGACACCCGTGCTTATAACTGACCACGGAGAGAATCCCTGCGACACCCCAGGAGGAATTCGGCCGAAAATCCTTCGCGACACCCCAATTGAAACCTCATGACACCCTAGCACCAATGCTACGACACCCGTGCTTATAACTGACCACGGGGAGAATCCCCATGACACCCCAGGAGGAATTCGGCCGAAAATCCTTTGCGACACCCCATTTGAAACCTCACAACACCCTAGCACCAATGCTACGACACCCGTGCTTATAACTGACCACGGAGAAAATCTCCGCGACATCCCAAGAAGAATTCGGCCGAAAATCCTTCGCGACATCCCAGTTGAAACGTTACGACACCCTTTGTATAAACTTATGACACCACTACAATAAATTTGAACTAGGCGGGAATTTTTACGTCACCCTAGTTGTAATTCGACGACACCCTAGTAACTCAGATATGCCATCTTTTCGAGAAAAGTTGCATAACGTGGCCGGTTCCTACGGGTTTGGGTATCGGTGATATGATCGTGGCGCTCCTGGTGTCCTTTCATATTTCTCTGAGGTCGGCATAAAAAAATTTCTGAACCCTAGAGGTCCTTCATTTGTTGCTCGAGAAGCCATCGGCGTTCTAAATTTTTTCCATAGTTCTTTCTTCCATCTACTTCATTCATGGAGATGAGTGCTTTCGTTTGTGAATGAAGACCGCGAATAAAGAAGAACCAGAAGGAGAAAATGGCAGAACAGAGCAAGAACATCGTTCTTCATTCGAATGAGGATGCGTCTCCTTCAGGTATGTTTATCCCTTTGTTAAGATATTATGACATCCTCTCTTAAAATGTCATGACACCCTAGTTCATACATAATGGCACCCAGCTGACTAGTATGTTTTACCCCCTGTTTCAGATGATATAAAAATTATTCCAGTCCCCCGAGTGAAGGCTTCCTAGCTGTTTAAGAATAGTTGCCGGCCCGCCGTATACGTTCAGAAGGTTTGGAAGATGGGGTTTACCAGATAGCATGCAAAACTTATTCGAAGGACCCCATTTGGTGACTTCATCGACATGCAGACTTTCACAGTCGACGGGCGACTGCTAGCAGACATCATAAGATGTCACAATGGAGGCGACGAGTTCATTTTCTGTGGCAAGCCGGTTCTATTCAGTGCCAACGAAGTCGCACTTATTCTTGGTCTTCCAGCTCATGGGAAGAAGATCGACACCTCCAGCCAGTTGTTCAACGGAAGGTTGTTCAGAAGATTTGGCCAGGGTTTAGATCTTCGTCAAGAAGGTTTGGAGAAGTTAATTTTCTGACTCCAATCATCTAAGGTACAGGAAGATGTCGAGGACACCGTCAGACTTTGGATTGCCTACATGTTTGCCATGTTTTTGGCTCCAAAGTCTAATCAGAGATGTCCACGGTATCTCATCCAGCACTTGGATGACTTAAGTCAGCTGGATAGGATCGACTAGGCTTCGGCATTCAAGGAGCTGATTGTTCTGGCTCTCCCAGAAGTAGCTGCTTGCTTGCGTTCCGAGAAGCCGGTCCACTCAAAGAGAGCACAAAAGGTTAGGAGGCAGCCTACCCTGTTCGGATGCTTGGCAGCGCTGGTGGTAAGGATTATTGAGATGCAGAAATAGTGTCTTTAGTATAATTTCTTTGTAATATTATATTTTTTTATATCCAAAAATTATCATGTTCAGGCGTGGTTCCTCGAGCATACATCAATGAGAGCACCAGCACATCATGATAAACTGCCCCGGCTATTGAAGTAGTATGATAACCAAATGAAGATCCAGTCGGTTCGGGTTGCCAACATGCAGCCTCATGACTTGGTAAGCTAATTCATTGCTTCATTGCTCTAACCATATTTTTTTACTTAATGTGTTAATATTTTTACTTAATATTAATTTATTTATCTTCTTGCTTTGCAGTTGGAAGGAGCTACTGTACCACTGTCAGAGGAGCGCTTGCTTCTCAGTCAACAGATAGTAGCATCGCGTGAACCAACAGAGCGCTGCGAAAGCTGTGCTGAGTTAAGGATTGAATTGGCCTGCGTTAAGATCAACTCGACGAGCTCAGGCATAGGCTGTCTATTGCTGAGAGCCTCCTCAGTTCCATGCTCAGAAAGGAAAGCAATGCAATAAATGAGGAGGACAAGGGAGACGGAAAGACAGAGGAGGGGCATTCCCTGGACTGTCTTCTCGAGCCTGTTAAAGGAAATACTGAGGAGAATAAGATGGAGGAGGAGAATAGGATGGATGATGACCAAGAGGAGAAGAGATTGGAGGGGGAATCCCTGGACGATAAAATAGAGCATGGGATTGAAAATAAAGAGGAGAAGAGTGGGGAGGGGCATTCTATGGAGGGTCAAGAGGAGTCCAAATCCGATAAGAAACTTGGCACCCCTGCTCCAAAGGGTGATGATGTTGACATAGAAATCGTTGGAATAATTTCTCTTCTTAGGAGGGTTAAAAAAGAGCCGAGGAAGCGAAAGGCATCCAAGGTCAGAGGAGATTCTTATGAGACAACCCGTCCTAGAAAGTCATCGAAGACAGTGGGCACATCAAAGCCCAGCACAATGGTCGAAGATGACCAAATTATTATAAAATTTTTTTTGAGCGAACGACTAACCGACGAGACCGTGTATACCAATAAGTTAGGTGGCGTTGTAACAAGGAAAGGTCTTCGGGATCTCATTAACAATAATATGATAATAGATGATGTAAGTATCTCAAGAAACCTTTTCTAGTTATTGATTTTAGAATTATATTAATCGGTTTACATTCCATTGTCAGATAATTGATGCCGGCAGGAGTTTTTGATGTGCAATTGGACAGAGCATCCGGACCGATACCATAAGTGCATCTTTGCATCAGTTTTCGTAGCCGCTATGTGTCTGAATTCTCCATTAACTCCTCATGAACTCGCTGCATCATCAAGGGCTTCGATATTTGACGATGTATCCGATGAAGATAAGGCCCAATTCTGATTTCTATTCATCATAATAAACTTCAATAACTTGCACTGGCATCTTGTTGCTGTCGACATGGAAAGAAAGGTGTTCATGCACCTGAATTCATTAAAACACAACATCAGGTACAAGGCCAATGCAAAGAAATGGCATACAATTCTTGGCCACATATTCCATATCTACTGCGATAAGGAGGAGGTGATGACTTGGCCGATGGAAGAGATTTCAGATTGCCCAAGTCAACCGGCCGGATCGCTGGATTGTGGCCTATACTATCTGAGATACATGGAATGTCTTGCTTGATGGGACAATCCTGATATGAAGATGGATTTCACGATGGAGGAAGTAAGAGAATACCGATGCTAATTAGCTGCGACGATATTGAGAGAGGGCCTCAACCAAAAGATCAACGACCTTGTCGCAAACTGTTCTTAATTTTTTCATTATTCTTTCATTAAAAATTTAATGTAATTTATTCATATTAACACTGTTTCATATTGAATGCAAATGCAAATATTTTATATTGAGAACATGGTTGTCCTTAATTTATTCATATTTATGCCTTTTCTACTTCACAATTTCTTGAGTTTTCATATATGATGTCGTAAATTAAAAACTAGAATGTCGTAAATTGAGAACAGGGGTGTCATAGGATTTTTGCCTTTCGAGTGTCGTCGAGCTAAAGCTAGGGTGTCGTTAGTCCAGAGCTGGGGGTCGTCGTGCTAAAAGCATTGGTGTCCTTTCGTGAGAACAGGGGTATCGTAGGATTTTTGCCTTTCGGGTGTCGTCGAGCTAAAGCTAGGGTGTCGTTAGCCCAGAGCTGGGGTGTCATCGCGCTAAAAGCATTGGTATCCTTTCATGAGAATAGGGGTGTCATAGGATTTTTGCCTTTCGGGTGTCGTCGAGCTAAAGCTAGGGTGTCGTTAGCCCAGAGCTGGGGTGTCGTCGCGCTAAAAGCATTGGTGTCCTTTCATGAGAACAGGGGTGTCGTAAGATTTTTGCCTTTCGGGTGTCGTCGAGCTAAACTTAGGATGTCATTAGCCCAGAGCTAGGGGGTCGTCGCGCTAAAAGCATTGGTGTCCTTTAGTGAGAACATGGGTGTCGGTAGGATTTTTGCCTTTTGGGTGTCGTCGAACTAAAGCTAGGGTGTCGTTAGCCCAGAGCTGGAGTATCATCGCGCTAAAAGCATTGGTGTCCTTTCGTGAGAACAGGAGTGTCGTAGGATTTTTGCCTTTCGGGTGTCGTCGAGTTACAATTAGGGTGTCGTTAGCCCAGAGCTGGGGTGTCGTCGCGCTAAAAGTATTGGTGTCCTTTCGTGAGAACAGGGGTGTCGTCGCTTTAAAGCGAGGGTGTCGTTAGGCGAGAGCTGGGGTGTCGTAACAGTGCAAGCATATTTGTAAAATATCAAATCCTCTTGGCAGACGAGATGAGCACTTCATTTGGCTGAAAAAGACATCCTAATTACAAAGCACTTCATTTGCGACTAAGACACCCTAGTTACAAAGTTACGACACCCATGTTTTTTTATATGTGCTACTGTGTTAGTTGACTCAATACATAAGCATCAAACTCGTCCATCAAAGTTTCGAAGGTGGTACAATTCTTTCCATATCCTCTCCGGTGTTAATTGGCTGCATACAAGTCTGCCTGTTGCTTGAAGCAGCTCTTACTTCATTTTGCATTGGTGGAGCGTCAACGGTTGCCTTGACTAGATTTTTCCTTGATCTTTTTGACTTCTTCTTGACTCCACTCTTTAATCTATTCTCTCTTGGGCGACCTTTCGTCCTAATTTGCTCAGGATTTTGAATTACAAGCTCTGTACTTGGCTTAGCTGTGCAGTTAGCATCCACGACAATTTTGAATATAGATGTTAGACCATCCATCACTAAATTAAATGCATCTTCAGACATGGAAGCTATCTCTGCGAGCTTTATTATCCAATGACTCAGCAAACTATATCTACAATCAATAATATAATGTTATCGAAAACATATATTAAGACATTTCAAATAAAAAATTGTCACTTACCGTGATTTTCGTGTGCTTTTATCACAACTTTAGTATTGCAGTCGAAATCGTCGAATTGGTATTTCATGTCCTTGCACCATCTCTTCAAGAAGTATTTATCTGATAAACGAAATACATCACTTTGATGAAGAACAACAAGGCATGCCTACATAGGTAACCCTTAAACTGAAAGGATCGATACTGGCATTGGACATCCTCAATATTTCTATCGTATGACACGATATATTCTTTGATCATCTCCTTGCCGATTCCATCGACTTCAATCCTTTCATATGACTTTACAAAATATACACAACAGTCATCAGCTTCCTTGATTAATTTAGTATTTGATGCAGCCATTTCAAGGATCTCATTCTGATATTTTTTGAAAATGCGCCTTGTATACCTTCCTGCAGCTTGTCTCTCAAAAGGTGATGATTCTTTAGGAAAGAAATCGTTTGCAATGCCCTATTATCTTCCTCATTTTGGCCTCGTACCTTTTTCCAAGGCATCTTCGTACTTACCTATGAACTCCGTTAATGTAGTCTTCGAATTTATAAACCCATCGAAGAAGTGATTTATGCCCTCGCTCTTTGTGAAGATGACATCCCTGTACATAATTTTGTCAAAAAAAGAAGCGTTGAACGCGAACATGAACCAAAGACAATGACATATAAACCTGCGAAGAATGTATCCTTTAGGTAAACTGGGACCTTTTATCCCGACATTCATAAAGGACATTGAACCAATCTATAGCCTTGCATTCTTTATATTTCTCCATAACATGTGCCCAACTTTTCTCGAATGACTGTATGGTCAATGAATCATATATCGCCTCATCGAAATCAACCATAAATTTGGGATTTGCTGTGCAAATGTGGCCAATCTTTTCAGGTATCTTCTTCAATATGCCAAAGACAAAATTGATGTCGTGTATTAGGAAAAACTTCTTTAACAGCAGCCTCGATTGCCTTATCTTGGTCGGTTATTATGGCAATAGGTGCTTGACCACCATTTGCATCCAGCCATGACTGAAAAATCCATTTATATGTCTCAGTACTCTCATCAGATAATAATGTGCAACCAAGCAAGGTGGACTGTCCATGATGGTTGACCCCGACGAATGGACAAAAAGGCATTTGATATCTATTTGTCAAGTAGGTCGAGTGAAAGCTTAGAACATCACCGAAGTATGTGCATGCCAATCTTGACCTTGGATGAATCCAGAAGACAGACCTGAGATGACCATTATCATTGAGGTCTAAGGTATAGAAGAAATTGGGATTTCTGAGTTGTATTTCGGTGAAATGGATTACCATCGACTGAGCATCTCCTTCTTTCAGCTTAGACTGACGTTCGCGACAATGAAATTACGAGCATCCTTCTCGGTGAAATCCAATTGTCTTCTGCCCCCTTTTCTCTTGCTATGGCAGAGTATATCTGAGTTGTCGGAACATTCACGGCATGTAAATTGCTGATCTCTGCCTTCTCTGGTGTGCTGATCTTTCTATGCGACCGTAGATAACCAGTTGATGTTATGGACATCCCATGGTTATGTTCTAGAGAAACCTCAACCAATATCCACTTACCACTTGTAGCATTCAGTCTTGCTTTTATGGATGCCATGCAATCAACTTTCCCAGTATCCCTATGATTCATGCTCTTCTGTTTTTCTAGATTTTCCTTGCCTCCAACACGCCAACACACTGTTGTGATTCCAAAACCAACTCTTTTTGCGTATCCATTGTAGAAAGTATATGCTTCATCTGCTGAATTGAATTCCATTCCAGTTTGAGGAACTACATTATCAACCCTGCTTTTGGAGTGATGGGTGAAGGTGCACGGCCGGGAGTGTGCTCGATTTCTTTCCGATCTATAATTTCAGCATCGTCTGTGGAAATATAGGCACACAGTCATGAACAATGATATCCATAGATTTAGCTGTCAATATATCCTGAAAAAGCATTAGGACACCAAGGTTAAAAAAATATGACACCTCACTTGAAGAAATACGACAACACAATTAGGTTGTTATGACACCCCAGCTCTCATCGGACGACACCCTAGCTTTAAGGTGATGACATCTCCGACTTAGGCTCTTACGACACCCCAGCTTTAGTGCGACGATACCCTAGCTTTAAGGCGACGACACTCGTTCCGGGACTGTTAAGGCATGGACCAACGACTTAGGCTCTTACGACACCCCAGCTTTAGCACGACGACACCCTAGCTTTAAGGCGACGACACCCATGCGGGGACTGTTAAGGCGGAGACCGACGACTTAGGCTCTTACGACACCCCAGCTTTAGCGCGACGACACCCTAGCTTTCAGGCGACGACACCGTGCGGGACTGTTAAGGCAGGGACCAACGACTTAGGCTCTTACGACACCCCAGCTTTAGGGCGACGACCCTAGCTTTAAGGCGACGACACCCGTGCGGGGACTGTTAAGGCGGGGACCGACGACTTAGGCTCTTACGACACCCCAGCTTTAGCGCGACGACACCCTAGCTTTAAGGCGACGACATCCGTGCGGGGACTGTTAAGGTGGGGACCGATGACTAAGGCTCTTACGATACCCCAGCTTTAGCGCGATGACACCCTAGCTTTAAGGCGACGACACCCGTGCCGGGACTGTTAAGGCGGGGATCGACGACTTAGGCTCTTACGACACTCGAGCTTTAGCATGACGACACCCTAGCTTTAAGGCGACAACACTCGTGCGGGGACTATTAAGGCAGGGACCGACGACTTAGGCTATTACGATACCCCAGCTTTAGAGCGACAACACCCTAGCTTTAAGGCGACGACACCCGTGCGGGCACTGTTAAGGCGGGGACCGACGACTTAGGCTCTTACGACCCCAGTTTTAGTGCGACAACATCCTAGCTTTAAGGCGACGACACCCGTGCCGGGACTGTTAAGGCAGGGACCGACTTAGGCTCTTATGATACCCCAGCTTTAGAGCGACGACACCCTAGCTTTAAGGCGATGACACCCGTGCGGGGATTGTTAAGACGGAGACCGACGACTAAGGCTCTTACGACACCCCAGTTTTAGTGTGACGACACCCTAGCTTTAAGGCGATGACACCTGTGCCGGGACTATTAAGGCGGGGACCGATGACTTAGGCTCTTACGACACCCCAGCTTTAGCGCGACGACACCCTAGCTTTAAGGCGATGACACCCGTACATGGACTGTTAAGGCGGGGACCGATGACATCCCCGAATTAGGCTATTACGACACCCCAGCTCTCATCCGACGACACCCTAGCTTTAGCGCAACGACACCCATGCGGGGACTGTTAAGGCGGAGACCGACGACATTCCCGACTTAGGCTCTTACGATACCCTAGCTTTAGCGCGATGATACCCTACCTTTAAGCGACGACACCCATTCCGTGACTGTTAAAAGGCGGGGACCGACGACATCCCCGACTTAGGCTCTTACAACACCCCAGCTCTCATATGACGGTACTTCAGCTCTCATCTGATGACACCCTAGCTTTAAGGCGACGACACCCGTTCTGGGACTCTTAAGGTTTAAACTGGGGAGTCGCTCCCCCCTCTTCTCCTCTTGGCCCTTCGTAGAATGCCCCTCCCCCCTCTTCTCCTCTTCTTTATATCCATTCCCATGCTCTCTCTATGGTCAGTTATAAGCACGGGTGTCGTAGGCTTGTAACTACGGTCTCTTAACAGTAAATCTGGGGTATCGTAGCTTTTATGACGACACCTCGGAGCACGGGTGTCGTAGGTTTGTAACTAGAGCTATATGAAAGGAAATAACGGGGAATATAGGCCACCAAAACAATCTGACGATACCCCAGTTCATAAGTTATACAGTATGACATTCGTGCTACAAAACAGTAAACTCTAAACAGTTATGACTCCCGGAATGTCATAACTGTTTTGGTCTAAGGAAGTTACCTGCGCATTAAACGGTTTGGTCACATATTAACTTCCTCTAACGACAAAAAACTGTTGGTGTAATAAAGGAGCTTTATAAAAAGTGGGAACAAGGACTTTTTACTTCCTGCTGCGGATGACATTTTCTCCAGAAGTTTTCTTTCTATCGGACTCCTCAGAGCGAGGGCTCGGGATCTTGCTCAAACTTTGGACTGATTCCTTAGCATCCGAAAGCCAGAGCGAAGGGGAAGAAAGAGTTTTCTTGCACAGATGTAATCCAAAAAAAAATGGCGATAGAAGTAGGCTGGAGGAAAAGGGCATTTTCGTCTGCACAGCAATTTTAAAATAAAGGCGAAGCACTTTTAATGGCCGTCACGATCAGAACGTAACATCGTAGCAGAGCCATACCATTCCGCATCGTTAGCCACGTAGGATCCACGTGGACCAATCAGGAGAGGCGGTGCAGCCCACGTAGGACTTGCTGCACTAGGGGCGGTGTACAAAGACTTTTCCTTGCATTTGTATTAGATTTTCTGCACCTAGTCGCACCGCCAAAAGCATGCTGAGAAGTTGCGGCTCCAAAAACCCACATGTTTTAAGATTTTGGTTAGGATGCTATATATAAATAGAGTTTTTGTTTCCCAAATCAGGCTTTGATTACCTTCAGTCTTTTATACTATCTTCTTAAGTCCTTAAAATTTTCTATGTTTATGGCAATGCTTATATGTTTTTTTTTTTTTTTGATACAGACGGGCGATCACACTAGTCTAGTGTGGGTCAGCCCAGATACATCCGAATGCAAAATTTGTAACAACACAGGGGACATGGGTCACTCATCGTCCATATCCTATATCCTACATGCTGAGCCATGGCCGTCGCTGTCCAGTCAGCTGCCGTGTTGGCTTCACGGAATATATGACGAATCTGGGCAGTATCCACCTCCTGAAGCATGCTCCAAATATCTCTAAGAATCGGATTGGTGGATACATCAGGAGCACTCTCTTTCTGCATCCACTGTATGACAATCATAGAGTCTCCCTCAATTACAAGCCTCTGAGCTCGAAGAGTCTGAAAAGCATAAGAAATACCGGCCCATGCAGCGTAAAGCTCGGACATGGGGACATAGGAGTATTGTTGGAAGCACTGTAAAATTTGCCATGTTTTAGAAATATTTGGTGTACTTTCAATGCTAGCCGATGATTGCATATGTTAGGAAGAAAAAGAAAAAAAAGGAGCAAAGGAAAGAAAAAAAAAAAAGGAAGAAAGAAAAAAAAGTAAAAAATATATTTCGGTTCTTAGATTTTTATTAAATTTATTTTGATCATTAAATTTTTATTATTATAGTTTAATTCTTTATATTTTAAAAATATTGCATTCACAATCATAAATTAATGAAATAATTAATGTATAATTTATTGCAAATATATGAGTCATCACTTATCCTACAAAGCAATTTACGAGCAGTGACATACCAATTAACCTTCAATATAAGATCAAAAAATATTATTTGAACCCGAATGAAAAGATTATATATCTATCGATATATATATATATATAAACACACACACACACACACACACATATATATATATATATATATATATATATATATATATATATAAACATATATATATATAAAAACATATATATAAACATATATATATATATATATATATATATATATATATAAAAACATATACATATATTGCTGGCTTCTTGATGTAGGATTATATTTTCTGTGTTTCTCTCCACGAATGGAATTATAATACCTAAGACAATTTTCACTTAGGTGGATAAGATTAGGAGTATCAGTGTGACATCATCATGCATAATGACACTAATGACTTTGGCATGAAGTTGTTGATATTTTTTTTTTCAATCATTTTTCACCTTTGGGCCATCTTTTTATTAAATGGCAATTTATGGTGTTGCATTGGATACCAAAGAATGATACCAATCAAAATCATTATTATTCTGAATATATAGATGATTCAAATCCCTTTTTGTGAATAATAAATAAAACAGATAAATATGTGCATGATTTAGATTTTTTAAGAAAATAATATAACATACAATACCTCTTGCCTCATATTTTGACCAAACTTATAAAGTAGCAAGTAAATCATAAATCAAGATTTTCTGTATTCTGTTAACAATTTTAAAATATGATTGGTTATAAATAGAAAACGCTAATCGGGAAGCAAGCTCTGAAAAAATAGCCATCATATAAAGGGCTGGATGTATCTATAATTAAAATGTAGTATGGCTATGTAACATGGACATAAATGTATTGTCATGTTATAGTGATAAAAAAAAAGAACTAAGAGCAGGTATATGGCCTAAGCACTAGAAACAAAGAACGATCATATCGTACTACATTTTAATTATAGACGTGCTCCGAGAATGGCTTTATTCATCCACACACATGCACAAAAGAAAAGTACTGCCAAGAGATTACAAAGAAGAAGAAGAAGAAGAAGAAGAAGAAGGGGAGGGGGAGAACTGGCCAGAGTTAAAGAAAAGGCCCCATCATATATAATGTTCTCATTAATAAATTAGAATCTAATTAAACAAGTCAATTCAAAAAGTGAACACCTAACTACAGCTAAAAATAAAAGCAAACAATCAGCATATCTAAATTTTCTCAAAACTAATTTTCTAAAAGAAAAGATTGTTTGCAGGCTTAAGGCCTACCTAATGGAAGAACCATTTGCTTGGCAGGCAGAGAAGTTAAAAAAAGTCTTTGAAGTAGGGAGGGACGCATTTGGCTGGCACGGAACATTTGGAAAAGCTCAAATAGTTCTCTCTTGCAATTTTCTTCCCTTGGTAGTGGTTCATTTCAGCTGTTACTTCATTGAAGCTAGGTGCTCAAAAGAGACACGATTCTCGTCACTATTTCTTGAAACCTCCAGCCAATTCAAAGAGAGAACGGTCCAAAGAGTGTGAAGAACGAAAGAGCCCCAGCTTGAAAGAACACCACCCATTCAAAGAGAGAACCAAGCTTCGTGGAAAGAATACTGCTGGTGAAAGGCGAAAGCTCATCCATTTTTGACTTACTAGCAAATCAAGAGGTGCTTAAAACACAACTAGAAGACAGCGAAGTTGGCCGATCCCCTGTCAAAAGGCAAGGTGGAGAGCAGAGGCCCACCAAAAGTTTCCTCAAAGAAGAGAAGGCTCAATTCCCACCTGGCACCTGGATCTCACTTTCATATACCAATTGTCTTCAAATTTAATGCGATTAAGCCACTGTTTCAAAGAACAAAAAGAAAAAAGAAAAAAAAAACATAGAGAATGTATTCTTTCATTCAAAGATGTCCGGAACTTAATTTTATTTTTTTAACATGTGGCTTCAGTTTCTGTTCATCATTTTGAAACTGTAAGCGTTTTGTTCAAATGGTAAATGCCAAGCTCCAGCTCCACCGGTGGAATCACATCTACCATTTTGCAATTAAGATAAAATAGATATTAATTAATCATACAATAGATATTAATCTCCTACCATATGCATTACATGTAAAATAACCAATAACGTGCCTAATGTGATTTAGATCAACATGGCACTTCAAAATAAAGTAAAGCAGCGGAAATAGTATTGAGATTACCTCCCGCCATCGTTCCGGCCTCGGGAAAAAAAAAAAAAGGAAGAAGCTTTGAATTCTGGTTCTTCTGGTCCTTTCTCTACCCAGATCGATGGTGTGTGGTTTTTCTCATATCGTAGAGCAGGTACCAGGGACCAATTTTATATACACAAACCTCCAAAATTTCTGCCATCATAGAGATTTTCGGAGCACGTTCGGGCGATGGTTACGGACTCCCGCTGTTTTGCACGTTCAAATTTTAAAATACATAAACCACAAAATCAGGAGTTGGTTATTCCCCTGGCCAGTAGGAATCTAAATTAACCAACATTCTCCCACTTGGTCTATGTATTTTCTACCATGCACGATATTAACATACGGATCATGGCGACAGTTCCTCTAAATGTGAGTATTGTCTTCCATGTATCACAATATGTTACACTTCCCAACATAGCCCAAATAACTTAATGAATAAACCCTATGTTTATTCGTGGTCCAAACATAATGATATTCCTCAAAACAAACAAATATGTATACAACTTAAAGGAGAAATATCCAAACTGAATAAGAGTTTCATTGAAGAACAAGTATATACAATGACATTACATCACGGAACTAAGTCCCATTCGCGCTACATGATCCTTGAAACCTTTGGTGGCATGCCTTTAGTCAGAGGATCCGCGATCATCAATTCAGTGCTGATGTGTTCAATAACCACTTTCTTTTCTTTAACACGCTCTCTTATGGCTAAGTACTTAATGTCGATATGTTTACTACGACTACCACTCCTATTGTTCTTAGCCATAAAAACAGCAGCTGAATTATCACAGTACAATGTCAAGGGCCTCGAAATAGAGTCCACAACTT
Source organism: Calamus simplicifolius (assembly GCA_900491605.1). Classification (NCBI taxonomy): domain Eukaryota; kingdom Viridiplantae; phylum Streptophyta; class Magnoliopsida; order Arecales; family Arecaceae; genus Calamus; species Calamus simplicifolius. Next base: position 765,768 of record UESW01003970.1, on the reverse strand, counting down.
TAAGCCCAGATATGAAACTCTTCAACCATACACCGTGTGAGGTAGCTTCAAAACAAGAGACGAACTCAGCCTCCATAGTGGAAGTAGCAGTCAAGGTCTGCTTGGCACTCTTCCATGATACAGCTCCATCAGCTAACATAAACACGTAACCTGACGTTGATTTACGTGAATCAATACAGCCAGCAAAGTCTGCATCACTATATCCAATGACTTCCAACTTCTCAGTCCGTCTATACATGAGCATGTAATCCTTGGTTCCTTGAAGGTATCTCATAACCTTCTTTGCAGCCCGCCAGTGGTCAACACCTGGATTACTCTGATATCTCCCAAGCATTCCAACAACAAATGCAATGTCAGGCCTGGTACAAACCTGAGCATACATAAGGCTTCCAATAGCTGAAGCATATGGAATGGGTCTCATCTGTTCGCGTTCGAACTCATTTTTGGGACACTGATTCAAGCTGAATCTATCACCTTTCACAATGGGTGCTACACTCGGTGAACAATCTTTCATGCGAAACCTTTCTAGAACCTTGTTGATATAGGTCTCTGAGACAAGCCCAAAATGCCTCTAGATCTATCTCTATGGATCTTTATGCCAATGACATAAGATGCCTCACCCATATCCTTCATATCAAAGTTCTTTGAGAGAAATTGTTTCACCTCATATAGCAAACCCTTGTCATTAGTCGCAAGCAAAATGTCATCCACATATAACACAAGAAAGCAAATCTTGCTCCCACTGACCTTTTGGTATATACAAACATCCATGATGTTTTCTTCAAAGCCAAATGAAGTAATAACATCATGAAATTTCAAATACCATTGTCGGGAGGCTTGCTTTAATCCATATATGGACTTATTCAGCTTACAGACTAAATTCTCACCACTACTAGAGGAAAATCCTTCTGGTTGTTTCATGTAAACCTCTTCCTCTAGATCACCATTGAGGAACGCCGTTTTCACATCCATCTGGTGTAACTCTAAATCAAAATGAGCCACCAATGCCATGATTACACGGAAGGAGTCCTTTTTAGATACAGGAGAAAAGGTCTCCGTGTAATCTATTCCTTCCCTCTGAGTAAATCCTTTGGCAACAAGTCTAGCCTTATGTCTCTCAATGTTGCCTTCTGAGTCTTTCTTAGTTTTAAAGACCCACTTACAACCAATGGCTTTTACACCATAGGCAACTTGACAAGATCCCAGACTTTGTTAGATGCCATAGAATCCATCTCTTCTTTCATGGCTTTGTACCACAAGTCAGATACATTAGAACTCATGGCCAGTGAAAACGTTTCAGGATCATTTTCGGCTCCAATATTGTAGTCACATTCTTGCAGATACACAACATAATCACTAGGAATTGCTGGTCTCCTAGTCCTAGTAGACCTCCTCAATGTTGCCTCAACATTCTCCTGTGAAACAGGATCATGTTGCTCAACAGGTTGTTCAACAATTTCGGGTATTTGCTGAACTTCAAGGTCTACTGGATTTGGATCAGCAGTTTGTGGAATCTCTTGGACCTGTTGCTCAACATGTGCACGAACACAAGGCGCACTGTGAACTACAACAATCGGTCCACTACTTGAAGTGGAGCATTGAGCATCTTGATGACCTTTCCCAAGACCAAGGTCTTGAAAATGATCGCTCCCACTAATTAAGTCGTTTTCAAGAAATTTAGCATTTCTTGATTCCACAAATCTAGTGCTATGAGAAGGACAATAAAATCTATATCCCTTGGATCTTTCGGCATAACCAACAAAATATGCACTTAAGGTCCTCGGGTCCAACTTCCTTTCATGTGGATTATAAATCCTCACCTCAGCTGGGCAACCCCAAACGCGTACATGTCGCAAACTCGGTTTCCAACCTTTAAACAACTCAAAAGGTGTCTTTTGGACAGCCTTGGTTGGAACCCGGTTTAATATGTACACCGCTGTCTTAAGGGCTTCAGTCCATAAGGACCGAGGAAGTTTGGAGCTGGTCCAAGCATTCTGATCTCCTTCCCACCACTTTGCAAATGGACCGGTAGCTTGTCCAAGTGTATCTCGTAGTATTCTCCTCCCCTATCAGATCTTACGATCTTGATTCGTTTGTCACATTGTTTCTCTACTTCAGCCTTAAAAATTTTGAAAGCATCAAGTGCCTCACTTTTGCTGTTCAATAAGTAGAGATACATGTAACGCGAATAATCATCAATAAAGGAGATGAAATACTTATTACGGTATGCATCTATATCAGGACTACAAATGTCTGTATGAATTATTTCTAACAATTGAGAACTCCTCTTTGCACCTTTCTTTGACTTGTTAGTCTGCTTACCTTTAATGCAGTCTACACAAGTACTAAAGTCAGTCCAATCAAGAGTACTAAGTACTCCATCATGTACCAACCTCTTGATTCTATCAATGGAGATATGACCTAATCTCCTATGCCACAAATTAGACGAATTCTCATCAACGACACATCTTTTAACACCAACATGCATAGAAGAATAGTGATTGTCATTTTCTAAATTAAGACGAAAAAGACCATCAGACAATGTACCACATCCAATAATCTCAGATCCATAAGAAATACTGAAAGATGAATCCGAAAATTTAAAGGAATATCCACAAGATACAAGTCTTGAAACAGAAACTAAATTCCTAGCAAAACCAGGAATATAAAATGTCTTTTCCAAACTTAAAATAAAACCACTATCTAAAACAAGTTTGCAAGTTCCAATGGCTTCCACATGTGATGACATCTTGTTTCCAGAATAGATGCAGCATTCACTTCCCACTGGTTTCCGCAGGTCTTGCAATCCCTGCAAGGAGTTGGTAACATGGATTGAAGAACCAGAGTCAATCCACCATGTGTCTTGAGTAACATTAATCATGTTAGATTCATAACAGACAAAAGAGAGTTGAGTACCTTTCTTGTCAAGCCACTGTTTGAACTTGGCACAATCCTTCCTCAAATGCCCTTTCTTCTTGCAGAAGAAACATTTGGAACTTTTCTGAATGTCCCCTTTGGCAGGAATCTTGCCCTTGTCTTTGCTTGAAATTTCTTTTTCTTTCCTGGTGTTGTCAAATTTACCTTCTCACCCTCTTCCACAGCAAGTCTACCCTCCTCTTGAACACACATGGTCATAAGTTCATTAATTGACCATTTATCCTTATGTGTGTTATAAGAGATCTTAAATGGGGCATATTGCGGTGGTAGAGTGTTGAGAATGTAATGCACTAGAAAAGAGTCAGACATCTCAACTTCAAGTCTCTTCAATTGAGCCGCAATGTCCCTCATCCTCATAATGTGGTCACGTACACCGCGTATACCACTCAGTTTTATGGATGAGAACTGGTGAATTAGGGTGCTAGCTAAAGCCTTGTCTGAAGATACAAATTGATCATCGATCGCCTTCAGCAAGTCACGGACATTGTCATAATGCTCAAGGGAACCCCTGATGCCATCTGAGATCTTGGTCTTTATGAACATTATTGAGAGACGATTAGATCGCTCCCATTTTTCATAAAGAACAGAATCTTCAGGGGCGGTTCATCCTTCCTTATGGCGTAATCAATGTCCTTGCACCCTAGATGAAGGAGAGTTCTCTCCTTCCAAATTTTATAATTGTCCCCTCTGAGCTCAGGAACATCACAAATCATATCAGAGAAATTAACAGGCTGACAAACTGCAAAAATTAAATAACCATACTCATGTTACAAAACTTTGAAGCTCTTTAAACAATATGACATATCCACCAATGTAAAATACGTCAAAATATGAATCTACTGACATAAAACTTGCCTGTGGGCTGAAGTATTAATTCAATTAGATTCACATTTAAACTATATGATAAAAATTATCAAATTATGCCCTTAATTTCTAATCCCTGTGGGTAAATTAGAAAATATAATTTGACATTTTATCCTAATTAATTATATAATATAACAAAATTTTCTATGGAATAAATTTTATTATATCCATATAATTAATTATAATTAATGTCTATTATTTATGTGATTTATTAACTTTATTATACAATTTTATAATTAAGGATGCTGTGGCTACTCCTCAATTATTCAATTGTATTTATCACTTAGACATTATTTAAATTTTATGCTCAATTATGTCACTTAAGATGCATGCATAATTCACAAAATTTATACACATAAATTCTAAATATAATTGAACATAAATATGCCAGGCTAATGGCCCATCACTTAATGAACGAGCCAACAGCCCGTCATCCTCACCCAATTCCAATAGTTTAATTTAACCAAAATATCTCAATCACCTCAAAATTTTTGGATCAGATGTGTCCAGACTGCTGCAATCCAGCCTGCTACAGTTCAGATTGTGTGCACGGCCCAGCCTCACTACTGGTCCAGACAATAGAGCCAATCAAACGCTGGACCAGCCCTGATTGGGCCAGATGCCCGCTGGGCCAAGGCCTGGCCCAGGCCGCTGGGCCAGCGCCGGGCCCACCCAGGCGCTACCAGCGCCTAGGCGTTGCCCAGCGCTGGTTGGCAACCAGCGCTAGCGCTTGGGCATTGGCAGGCAGCCAGCGCCCAGCCAGCCAGCGCCTGGGCGCTGGCAGTTAGCCAGCGCCCAGCCAGCCAGCGCCTGGTGCTGGCGTCCAATTTTTTTTTAAAATAATGGGCGCTGGCAGTTAGCCAGTGTCCAGCCAGCCAGCGCCTGGCGCTGGCGTCCATTTTTTTTAAAATAACACTGCCCCTTTTTTTTGATTATGTATTGCCTGCACGTTTTCAGTAAGAAACGTTTTCATCCGTCCTTATCCCATGTGCACATATCCGAAGCAAGGAAACCCATGCTTCCTCTTTTTATGGTGATTTGATTATGAGATATTTGGATTTATCTTTATTCAAACTATATCTAAAAGGGTGAGTGAATAGATAAATGCATGCTTCATGGCATAAGTCTTATCGATCAATCTCCTAAATAAAAATGAATTAAATAACTGAATATTTAGAGTTTATCGGATCTTATGCCCTTTCAGATGATTCTTGATGATCTATTAACTCTGCAGGTAGTTGGGTCAAACGCACCAAGGTACTATAGCAACCTCCCTTATTGGTACGTCCCTATATTTCTAGCAACCTCCCTTATTGGTACGTTCCTAATATCCCTACCGTACGCCCGTTGGGTAAAATAATCTAGGGTACTACCAGTAGCCTCCCCTTTGGACTATCCCTAAAACGAGAGAAATAGAAATCAAGAACGTCTTTCCCCTCTTTATTTTTGATCAGGATAAAATTTTAAATAGATATTTTCCAATATTTAAAACAAAATCCAACATAAAGAAGAGCCCGAAAGCATTCGGCCAAAACGAGACAGAGGCGTCATGGCTCTAATGTGCCTAATGTGATTTAGATCAACATGGCACTTCAAAATAAAGTAAAGCAGCGGAAATAGTATCGAGAATTACATCCCGTCATCGTTCCGGCCTTGGGATAAAATAATAAAAAAAGGAAGAAGCTTTGAATTCTGGTTCTTCTGGTCCTTTCTCTATCCAAATCGATGGTGTGTGATTTTCTCATATCGTAGAGCAGGTACCAGGGACCAATTTTATATACACAAACTCTCCAAAATTTCTGCCATCATAGAGATTTTCGGAGCATGTTCGGCGATGGTTACGGAGCTATTTTGCACGTTTAAATTTTAAAATACATAAACCATAAAATTAGGAGTTGATTATTCCCCTGGCCAGTAGGAATCTAAATTAACAACATTAATCTCCTACCATATGCATTACATTCATAATTAATCATCAATTTTTGTTATTTTATAAAATAATAATAATAAATTCATTACTATCGTCCTTTTCATCCGTACAGTCAAAAATTAGGAGAAGATCTCCAACAACCGCGGTGATCGTTAAAGCATTCACCGCCCCCGACCGCCAATGAACCGTGGGCCAGCCTCTCTCTCTCTTTTAAAACAAGGGGCGCGGGATGTTCCTTCGCGCTCTTAAATCGCAGCTGAGGAGAGACGAGAGGCAGAGAGAGGGGGGGCGGACTGGGGGCGATCGCGAAGGGAGAGGGAGGGGGAGAGAGCTCGCGATCGTCTTTGCCTGCCCATGGCGGAGGAGGCGAAGAATGGGGAGCCAAGATCCATGGCGAAGGAGGCGGGGATGGCTGCCCTCTGAGACGACTCCTCGTCTGTCCTTCCTTCTTCGTCCCAGCCTATCTCTGGATCCACTTCTTTGCTGGCGTCACCTCCGTCGTCGTTGTCGTTCGATTCCGTTTCGGGCTGCGACGGGAGGCGCCTTTGTTTGGTAGGGGTTTGCCTATCTGTTCGTATATGAGTTTTGTTTGATGTTCTTTGATGTTTTATTGATATCACAATACTTTATTTTTTCGTAAATCGCTTTTTCGTGAATATAAGTAGCACTGCATGATTGTTGAAAAAAAGAAAATAGAGAATGAAGATCCTGTTCTTTTCTTGATCCAATGAACCCTAGGTAACCTCTTTTTATCTTAGGAGGTTCTCGATAACCAGCACCTTAGCACTGCATGATTGTTGAAAAAAGAAAATAGAGAAAGTAGATGCTGTTCTTTTCTTGATCCAGTGAACCCTAGGTAACATCTTTTTAGCTTGGGAGGTTCTCGATAACCGGCACCTTGGACTTTGTTTTTCAAAATGCCCTTGTGATGGGTTAAAGAGAAGGACAGTTCATATGACAATGTCCGTAAATGTTCACTTTGATAGTAACCACAGACTTGCTAACAATTAAAGGCCGAACTCACCTTGAGTTAATAAATTGGATGTTTCAGTCTCCATTCAAACTCCTTATTTGAGCTAATTCTGTGATGTTATTTTTCCCCCTACTTAGTTAACCATCTTTAAATGACCACACCTTATCTTTTCTAGCTATCCCTTGGATCTGGTGTTGAACCCAATATGACTAATTTTTAATTGATTAACAATGCTTACTGCCTGTTAAATATCACTGTGTTCTCTGATAAAATATTAAAGTTACCCCATTAACTCTTAGTTTTCTTAGTATGATGTGACATCTTGGGTATTTGAGAATGATATTTTTGGTACAAGCTTTTGGCATTCAGCTGATAGGAACATCATAAAACAGTCAGAACCTTGCAGTTGGCTCCCATTTGTCAAGTTTCCCTATTTGCATTTAATATTATGCATTGATTAATGTAATTGTTAATGTGATGAATAATATCTGTGCACTTGTTCCAGTGAAAAAATGTTCACTAGGTTCCCCTGGATGAATTGCTCCTGGATATGTGGCACAAATACAAGCCAATATCAAGCATTCATGAAGTCTGCATGATGAACTTGATCTTTCTATTTCTCTTCTTCCATTGGCATTGTATAGAATATGCTCAAAAATGAGATCCTGCCAAAAGTGAGATGATGTAGTTACTGAAAATGCTAAAAGATCGATGAAACTCAAAGAAGTGGTCAGATGACTAGGCCTCAAGCAAGAGGTTAAGCCTCAAGAAATTGTGGCTAGCCTCTAGCTGCAAGAAATTTATCTGCATGCTTAAATTGATGTTCTAGGCTGGATCTGTGAACTGGCAAGCAATTTTCGAGAATGTTTTTTGTGAATCAAAGGAAGAAAATTACAAAAAAAAAAGAAAGAAAACAAATGTAAAGCACTCAGTGAGTAAAAAAATGGAGACGTTGTGAATGGATTTTGATATGGTTGATCCAACGCCGTCGGGATAAATGACAACGATAACGGCGACTGACGGATGTTCTCTCACAACCCCCGAGACCCCCTCTCGGTCTCGGGCCACCTGAGTAGTATCTTAACCCCCAAGATCCCCTCTCGGTCTCGGGCCCAATGAACAGTGTCATAACCCCCGAGACCCCCTCTCGGTCTCGGGCCATACAAACAGTATCACAACCCTCGAGACCCCCTCTTGGTCTCGGGCCACATGAACAGTATCTCAACCCCCGAGACCCCCTCTCGGTCTCGGGCCACATGAATAGTGTCACAACCCCCGAGACCCCCTCTCGGTCTCGGGCCATACAAACAGTATCTCAACCCCCGAGACCCCCTCTCGGTCTCGGGTCACATGAACAGTATCTCAACCCCCGAGACCCCCTTTCGGTCTTGGGCCACATGAACAGTGTCACAACCTCCGAGACCCCCTATCGGTCTCGGGCCACATAAACAGTATCACAACCCCCGAGACCCCCTCTCGGTCTTGGGCCACATGAACAGTATCATAACCCCCGAGACCCCCACTCGGTCTCGGGTCATATAAACAGTATCACAACCCCCGAGACCCCCTCTCGGTCTCGAGCCACATGAACAGTGTCACAACCCCCGAGACCCCCTCTCGGTCTCGGGCCACATGAACAGCATCTCAACCCCCGAGACCCCCTCTCGGTCTCGGGCCACATAAACAGTATCACAACCCCCGAGACCCCCTCTCGGTCTTGGGCCACATAAACAGTATCACAACCCCCGAGACCCCCTCTCGGTCTCGGGCCACATGAACAGTACTTCGACCCTCGGCGAACGATCCGGCCCGCTTTGGGCCACCTGGCATGCCCACATGATCCGCCGTACATCTGTAGCAGGGTGTGACCATGCCTCATAACGGCGTATGGTCCGTTGTATGTCTGTCACTGTGCGCGACCATACCTCGTTGCAGCGTACTGTCCACCACCTGCCCGCTACCATGCGCGGTCATATCCAATGGTGGCGCACACCAGATATAGCCCCAGATGCAAGACACCTGTGAAGCCGTGCTGACCAATGATGTGGGACACCTCCGGCATGTACGGCGATAGTACGATCAGTCACTGTCAGCCTCATCTTTTGTCCGTTATTGAACGGGGCACCTTGAAATCGACAATCTTCGAGAATGAAAGGGGGATCTTCGAACAGGTATAAAGCATACGCCCATGCCGTAGGTAGGGGGACTAGAACTCTGGTTTTTCTAGCTCTTTTCCATTAGTTAAGCCCTAACTGTTTAGTTCCCTTCGGCTAGACAGTTCTCATATGTTCCCAAGTGACTGACTTGAGCGTCGGAGGGTCCCCACCGGAGCATCCGGTCTTCGGAGACTTTTCTTACAGGAGTCCAGCGAGGAGGACGTCCATTTCCCCGGCGCTTGAAGGAAGTGACTTGGCGTCATCAGATTGGCGCGCCAGGTAGGGGGGAGAAAGAGACGGACACCGAACCAGCAATCTGCAACTCCTTTCTCTTCAAGCTCTTGAGTCATGGTGACAACCCGTGCGAAAGGGGGCTCTGTCAGTTGTGCTGGGGGGCAGCGCCAAGGAGCTGATCCACTGGCGGTCGCCCCCTCAGCTCCCTCGGTAGGCGTCCCGGCACCGCCGCATCCTCAGGAGGCTGGACCTTCCGCTCCTCCGGTTGACGTCCCTGCGCCTCCTTCCCATCAGCTCCAGAAAGACCGGTTCGTCGCCCTAGCCACGTAAGTTCAATTCTTGGTGGCGGCGGTCCAAGGCCTGCAGTATCAGCAGTCGGCCCTGCGTCAGCCGGAGCCCTTTCCATCGGTTCCGGACGTGGTGTAACCCAGCCAGCATTCTTTTCGAAGAAGGTCGCCGGTACCGAAAGCTCGCCACCGTCACGCTTCGCCCAAGCCTTGTCGCCGGGAGGCCTCTAAGAGACCCCGATCGCCGTCTCGCCACACCAGTGTTTCTCCTAGGCGGCGACATGGGAGGGAGGCAGAGCGCCCTCGCAGACATCGCCGTCACTTCCCCTCATCTTTAGAATCCTCAGGGGAAGGTTCTTTTAATGGCCGGATAGCCCGTCGGGCCGAGCATCGACTCGATGAGTATAATCAGCGGTTGGAGGAACTCAGCCGCCGGATCACCCACCTGCCCGAGATGGATTATGACAGCCGACCTCCGCTATCTCGCCGTATCATGGAAGAGCCCATCTCCACCCGGTTCCGCCTCCCCCAGCTGGATCCGTATGACGAGACTACAGATCTCCTGGACCATCTAGAAAGCTACAAGGTACTCATGCAGGTCCAGGGGGCCACCGATTCGCTCATATGCATCGCCTTCCCTACCACCCTAAAGAAGGCTGCCCGAGCTTGGTACTCTCGCCTGCCGCTGCGGAGTATCGATTCCTTCCGTCAGTTGGAAAGAGCCTTTTTGGCCCATTTTGATGCATGCCGGAAGATTCCAAGAGTAGCTGACAGCCTCTTTGCTGTCCAACAGAAGAGCGGCGAGTCTTTGCGGGATTATGTCGCTCGGTTCAAGGAGGCGGCTTTGGAGGTTTACAATCTTGAAGATTCAGTGGCCACTTTGTCCTTGAAGCGAGGGCTACGTTCGTCTCGCTTCGCATACTCCCTGTATAAGAAGCCGCCCAGTTCTTATGCTGAACTTTTGACCTGGGCCCAGAAGTATATCCGCGCCGACGAGGCTGATTCCTCCCGGTGCGAGGCAAGTGGGAGCGCCCTCAAGAAGCCGGCCCGCCCTGAGCCTGTTGAAGTTCGACTCCGGAAACCTGAACCTCCCCGCCGACCAGACAATCTTTCCCGAGCTCCTGCATAGAGAGATGGACCCTGCACTCCACTGCTCGCCCCTATATCACACATCCTGCTCGAGATCGAGGGTGAGTCCTATCTTCAGCGCTCACCTCCGATGAACCCAAAGATCCCTCGCAACAAGAACGTCTACTGCCGATACCATCGGGACCATGGCCACGACATCGACGACTGTCGCCAGCTGAAGAAGGCGATAGAGGATCTTATTCGGCATGGCCATCTGGGGAAGTTTGTTCGGAAGAACAACCCGGATACTCCTGGCTCGTCAGCGCCTTCGCCGCCGATGATCGACAACGCTCCAATTGAGAAGACGATGGCGATGATTTCCTGGGGGGCAGGTGGCCCGCCCAAGAGGCAGAGAGGGGGGGAGTTAGATCCTGTAATTCCTTTCTTTAAGGAGGACTTAGAGGGGGTGGTGAATAAAAACGATGATAGCGTCGTCGTGACCATGACGATTGCTAAGCATCCTGTAAAAAGAATTCTGGTTGATAGCGGAAGCTCAGTGGATGTTTTGAATTATGATGCTTTTGTTCGCATGAACTTGTCTCCCGACCTGCTCCGGCCCGTGGCCACGCCCCTGATGGGGTTCACTGGGGACTCCATGAGAGTCGAGGGGGAGGTCACTCTTCCTGTCACGGCTGGCACGACCCGCGTCAAAGCACCGTCATGAATTTCCTGGTGGTCCGAGTGCCCCTCACTTATAACGCAATCCTCGGGAGGCCTGGGCTCAATCTTTTGGACACTGTCATATCCACTAAACGACTCCTCATAAGGTTTCCTACCAGGGAGGGAGTCGGAGAGATGTGGGGGGAGCAGAACCTGCTCCCACTTTGCTATCATACGGCCCCTAGTTCGCAGGAGGCGGCACATGCACCTGCATCGGAGACACTGGACCCCCGGGACCTGGCGAGAAGAGGGGAGCCGGCCGAGCGCCTGCTTGCTTTCCCTCTAGGAGAGGACCCAACGAAGACAATCCAGATTGGAGCCCTACTCCTAGAGGAGGCCCGTGACCAGCTCCTCACTTTCCTACGAGCTAACGCAGTGTCTTCGCCTGGTCGGCATCCGACATGCCAGGCATTCCGGAGGAAGTGATCACCCACCAGCTCAACATCAGGCCGGAGTGCCGATCCATTAGGCAGAAGAAGAGGAGCTTCGCCCCTGACAGGCAAAAGGCCGTGGATGAGGAGGTGTGAAAGCTGTTGGCAGCCGGTCACATCCGTGAGATACACTACCCTGACTAGCTGGCGAATATCGTGATGGTTCGCAAGGCCAGTGGGAGCTGGAGGATGTGCGTGGACTTCACCGATCTCAATAAGGCATGCCCCAAAGACAGCTTCCCACTGCCCCGGATCGACCAGCTAGTGGACGCCACGTTCGGGTACAAAACTCTTAGCTTCATGGATGCCTTTTCGGGGTACAACCAGATCAGGATGAACCCGGCTGATGAAGAAGCCACCTCCTTTGTCACTGAAAAAGGGCTTTATTGTTACAAGGTAATGCCGTTTGGATTGAAGAATACTGGAGCTACCTATCAGAGGCTGATGAATAAGGTCTTGGAGGACCAGATCGGGCATAACATGGAGGTGTACGTGGACGATATGCTGACCAAGAGCACCAATGCTGCTGATCACGTCACCGACCTTGCAGAGACCTTCAACAACCTGCGCCGGTACCAAATGAGGCTGAATCCCCGCAAGTGTGTCTTTGGGGTGGCGGCAGGCAAGTTCCTGGGCTTTATGGTAACCCAGCGGGGGATTGAAGCCAATCCTGACAAGATCCGGGCTATCTTAGATATGAGGCCCCCAGCTAGTAAGAAGGAGGTGCAACGCCTAACCGGAAGGGTGGCGGCCTTGAGTCGTTTCATATTGAGATCGGCAGAAAGGTGCTTGCCTTTCTTTAAGGCGCTGCGCAAGGTCAGCATCTTCGAGTGGACAAAGAAGTGTCAGGATGCCTTTGAAGAGTTGAAGCGATTTCTATCCACTCCCCCGCTGTTGTCCAAGCCAGAGGGCGAGGAGGAGCTCTTCCTGTACCTCGCAGCCTCCCCAGAGGCCGTCAGTTCTATGCTCATGCGCATGGATGCCGACGGGGTGTAGAGGCCGGTCTACTACACCAGCAAGGTACTTCATGATGCTGAAACAAGATACACTAGAACCGAGATCATTTTTGCCCTGGTGGTCTCTGCCCAACGCTTCCGGGTACTTTCAGGCTCATCCCATCGTGGTGCTCACTGACCAACCTCTTCGGACCATCTTGTCCCGTTCTGACACCTCCTGTCGGTTGGCCAAATGGGCAATCAAACTGAGTGAGTTTGACCTATCTATTCGGCCAAGGTCAGCCATGAAGTCTCAGGTGTTAGCTGATTTCTTGGTCGAGTGTACTTGGACTGAGGAACGTACGGAGGAATCACGTCCGGAGGAACGTATGGGCTCCTCCTCAGTCGAGGAGGCAGAAAAGGAAGACTGGATCTTGCACATGGACAAAGCAGCAAATTCTCAGGGAAGCAGAGCTGGGCTCATCCTTGCGAGCCCCGAAGGGGAGGTGGTGGAGTATGCCCTTCGGTTTCAGTTCCCGGCCACTAATAACCAAGCAGAATATGAGGCCCTGTTGGCCGGAATGAGGCTGGCTGAGGAGCTCGGTGCAGGGCGTCTGAGAGCTTTCACGGACTCCCAGCTTATTTTGGGCAAGTTGCTGGAGAATACGAATCCAGAGACCCGACCATGTCCCGTTACTTGAGTAAGGTGCAGCTCCAAGCCTCTCGGTTCTCTTACTTTCGTGTTAGCTACATTCCCTGGGCGGAGAACGCTAGGGCCGACACGCTGTCCCGTTTGGCCACCTCGGCCGACGAGAGACTGGGAAGAATGTATGTGGAGCACTTGCAGACCCCAAGCATTGAAGCTGCGGAAGAGGCATTGCGGTTGCGCAAGGGCCCTCTTGGATGGATGCCTATGCACGATATTTGACCAACGACACCCTCCCTGAGGACACTGCGAAGGCTAGACTGCTCAAGCGGCGGGCCCCAAGGTTCCTAATAATGGACGGGAGGCTCTATCGAAGGTCGTTTTCATACCCGGTCCTCAGGTGCGTAGGGCCAGCAGAAGCAGACTACATCTTGCGGGAAATCTATGAAGGAATCTACGGGAGTCATATGGGGGGCAGAGCCCTAGCTTACAAGATCCTACGACAGGGGTACTACTGGCTGACCATGAAGGAGGATGCGGCCGAGCTTGTTAAGAAGTGTGACAGCTGCCAGCGCCATACCAATATTCAGCGACAGCTGATGTCTCAGTTGACTCCCTTGGTGGCACCTTGGCCCTTCGCTCAGTGGGGTATGGATATCTTGGGACTATTCCCCCCGGCCTTCGGACAGCGCAAGTTCCTCTTGGTGGCCGTCGATCACTTCACCAAGTGGATTGAAGCCGAAGCCCTTGCTAAAATCACTGAAAGCAAGGTGAGATCCTTCTTTTGGAAGTCTATCATATGCTGGTTCGGGCTACCCCATACTCTGGTCACCGACAACGGCCGACAGTTCGATAACGCGCCCTTCCGAGGGTTCTGCACCGAACTCGGCATCCACCATAGATTCACTTCCGTCGGACACCCCCAGACCAATGGAGCGGCCGAAGTGACCAATCGCATCATTCTCCAAGGACTAAGAGCCCGACTAGATGATTGCAAGGGGCGCTGGGTGGAGGAGCTCCACAATATGCTATGGGCCTACCATACAACGCCACGAGCCCCCACCGAAGAAACTTCGTTCAGCATGGTCTTTGGGTCCGAAGCTATCATTCCGATGGAAATAGGCTCTCCGAGTCCTCGAGTGGAGTTGTATAATGAGGAAGACAACTCGGACCGGCTGCGGGCCAACCTCGACCTGGTGGAGGAGGTGCAAAACCGAGCGCGGCTGCGGATGGCGGTCTACCGACAACGAGTTGCCAGGTACTACAACGCCCGTATGCGTCCCAAGCCTTCTTGCCGGGAGACCTGGTCCTTCGACGAGCTGAAGTCTCAAAGCCGACGGAAAGAGGCAAGCTAGCTCCGAATTGGGAGGGGCCTACCGGATCACCGAGACACTCCGTCATAGGGCATACAAGATCAAAGAGCTGGATGGGAGGCCGCTCCCACGGACGTGGAACGCCGACAACCTCCGTCGATACTATCAGTAGTATATTTCCTTTCGGCATTAAATACCATGCTAGTATCCTTGTGGGTTTTCACCCTTCACTGCTCATCAATGAACTTAACTTCTAGTCTCTCAGTTTTGCCACAAAGCCCAGTATGCCACTGGCAGAGCGATGTACCATCGGCTCTCAGCAGCTTAAGCCCGACCCCTGTCGGCACGAAAGCCCTGGGCCAGCCAAGCATAAAGCCCGACTCCCGTCGACACTTAAAGCCTTGGGCCAGCCAGGCACAAAGCCCGACCTCCGTCGGTACTTAAAGCCCTGGGCCAGCCAGGCACAAAGCCCGACCCCCGTCGGCACTTAAAGCCCTGGGCCAGCCAGGCACAAAGCCCGACCCCCATCGGCACTTAAAGCCCTGGGCCAGCCAGGCACAAAGCCCGACCCCGTCGGCACTTAAAACCCTGGGCCAGCCAGGCACAAAGCCCGACCCCAGTCGGCACTTAAAGCCCTATGCCAGCCAGGCAACAAAGCCCGACCCCGGTCGGCACAAAAGCCCTGGGCCAGCCAGGTACAAAGCCCGACCCCCGTCGGTACTTAAAGCCTTGGGTCAGCCAGGCACAAAGCCCGACCCCTGTCGGCATTTAAAGCCCTGGGCCAGCCAGGCACAAAGCCCGACCCCGGTCGGTACAAAAGCCCTGGGCCAGCCAGGCACAAAGCCCGACCCCCGTCGGCACTTAAAGCCCTGGGCCAGCCAGGCACAAAGCCCGACCCCCGTCGGCACTTAAAGCCCTGAGCCAGCCAGGCACAAAGCCCGACCTCGGTCGGCGAAAAAGCCCTGGGCCAGCCAGGCACAAAGCCCGACCCCGGTCGGCACAAAAGCCCTGTGCCAGTCGGCACTTAAAGCCCGACCCCGTTGGCACTTAAAGCCCTGGGCCAGTCAGGCACAAAGCTCGACCCCCGTCAGTACTTAAAGCCCTGGGCCAGCCAGGCACAAAGCCCGACCCTCGTCGGCACTTAAAGCCCTGGGCCAGCCAGGCGCAAAGCCCGACCCCCGTCGGCACTTAAAGCCCTGGGCCAGCCAGGTACAAAGCCCGACCTTCGTCGGCACTTAAAGCCCGGCATACCTTCGGCAAAGTGGAGCGCCATCAGTCCTCAGGAGCCTGTCTGTCTAGACCTCCTGAGTCCAATGCCTCAACCCCACGAAGCCCATCCTTCCTGGCCCTAAGGTTCAGTCCTATCTGGCCAAGTCAAAGCGATTCGCGAATGAATTAAAGGTTACCCCTCGGCGCTGATGAGCCCCGAGAGGTCGCGCGTCATTAACCAATGAATTTGGGGTAGAGATTGTAGATGGACAAAGACAATTCATCTTGAGGGAAAGTGATATTTCATTAATTTAAAGTGATTACAAAAGCGCCGACCTAGTCGGACTTGCAAAAATAAAATACAAGTGGAGGCTCACGGTTCAGCCGGTGTGGGCTCGTCATCGGATGAGGCCAACTCCGAGAGACGCTCTGGTTCGACCTCTAGGGCTTGAGGAAAGTTTAAGTCCCGAGCGACTTTCTCTTTCCCATGCTGAAATCCTTGAAAAAATGCCCCCGCCGAAGCTTCCGCCAGTTCGTCTGTAAAGCGTTCGGACGCCTTGAATTCTTCTATGACCCTGGCGGTCCTAGCCGTGACGGCTGCTTCCACTTCGGCGGCTCGAACTCCCTCCTCTGCGGCGAGAGCTGCCGCTATTGCCCTCTCGGCCTCCTGGGCACGACTTGCCTCCCCTGCGGCTTTATCAGCTCTCTCCTTCGCTGCCCTTGCCCTCTCCTCCGCCGACCTTGCCCTCTCCTCCTCCGACTTTGCTCTCTCCTCGGCCTTGGTCGCCCGATTCTCAATCGTTTGGATGGCCGAGGTAAATTCAGAGATGTGCAGTCTCTTGCTGCAACAGCGTTTTCGGCGTCCGCCATCTGGCGGAGTGCCGCTCGCAGGCGGTTGGCCTCCGCCTCCGCTCGGCTCTCGGCAGCCCTTATCTCATTGGCCCGAGCGGTTCTGGCCGACTCCAGGGCCCCCTCGGCCGCCTCTGCACGATTACGCGCTTTCTTGGCCTCCTTCTGGGCCTCCCGCAGAAGGGTCTTCCCTCTGTGAATGACCTCCCTTGTAGCCTTTAGGGAGTTCGCAAGCTGCATGCAGGTTCCATGTCAAAAAAAAAGGGGAGAGAGAAGAAGAAAAGAAAAAGAGAAATATGAGGCAAAGGATTGCAGGACAACTTACTCTGACGAGGGCCGCGTAGGACTCTCGGTAGAATGTAGCCGCCTTTAAGTGGCTAAGCTCCTCCAGGACCTCAGGCATGAAGACTGGCGAGAGGACCCGCTCTGCCCAGCACCCATTGTTCAGAATGGAGTCTCGAGGCGGCCCCGGTCTGGCTCCATTCCCTTCGGCTGCCTCGGCGTTACCGGACTCGGCGCGCGGGCTGCTCATTGGCGTATGCTCGGGGGGTGGGCTTGCTGCCCCTGATGGCCCCTCGCCCCAGCTCCTGGCTGCCTCGGGGAGGGTCGGTCCGCTGGGAGCAAAGAGCTCCTCCACCACCGCTGGCTCCTCTGCTAACGCCGGCTCCTCCGCAGCCGGCTCCTCCCGTTGGTACCCCTTCGGTCACCGCCCTTTCTAGCGGGGTGTCGGCTGTGAGGTCAATCTCCGGAGCGACTGAGGGCTCTTGTGCTGCCGGTGGCTCGGGCACCTGCACCGTCGGGCGTTTTGGAGCCGGTGCTTGCCGGTCTTCACTCGGTCCTTCCCGGGCCCTCTACTTGGCGACGACCCTCAGGAATTTCTGAGTCGGACCTTCATGGCTGTACAGCTTCGGTCAGTGTCGGTAAAAAAAAAGGGAGAACGACGAAACAGGAAGACTTTGACTAAGTATAAGGAGACTTACCGCGGTGGGAAATGAGACCCGCCAATTGGAGGTTCTCTTCCGTCAAGAGCAGGGTGTACCGAGGGATGTCGGTAGCTAACAGCCGCCCTAACGCTTCCTTGTCTCTGGGGTGGACAGTGGAATTCGCGTTACCTCGGAGGTCGGGGTCCCCCTACCGGGCCTTGACTTGGTCAAGATTTGCGAAGAAGAATCGGGATTTCCATCCCTTGATAGAGGAGGGAAGAAGGAGTTTCAAGACTCGGCCGGGTCGGGGCTGAAATAGCCACCAACCCTTTTGAGACCGGAGAATATAGAATAAGCGAAAAAGAGAAACCCGAGGTGTAATTTGGAGATGGTGGCAGAGAACAACGAAGGCGCTAACGACCGTAAGGGAGTTTGGAATCAACTGTGAAGGGGTCAGGGAGTAGTAGTCGAGGAGGCTTACGAAAAAAGGGGGGAGGGGTAAATAGAGGCCTACCCTAAAAGAAATCTCGTAGAACCGGGTCGAGAGGAGATCACTCGATCGTCGGAAGTTGAAAGATAAAGCCCAATCTCCCGAGGGATTTGGTAACGGGCCCGGATGTTTGCTAGATCCCGGCCTGTTACCATGGAGGCGGCCTCTTCCGGAGATTCTGCCCCCACTCTCGAGGAGGCGCTGTCCCCCGCCTGGTGGCCCCTCGACGGAGCCCTACCAGCCACCACTGGACGCCTCCCTACGGGAGCCTCCTCGGCGACCCTCCGCTGGGCCAGAGGGACGCAGTCCTCCGGATCGGAGGACCACTCGAGGGGAGGAGAAGGAGAAGGAGGAGAAGAAGGAGAGGCTCGAGGCCTCTCCGACGAAGAACGATTCTCTGAATCGTCCTTCGCAGACCAGGACTGGGAACTCATGGCGAGAAGAAGAAACAGAGGAACCTAGAAGGAGCAAAGGGCTGACATGGGAAGGAAAGTGACACGCGCAGACTCTTGGGTTGCAGGGGGGACCAGGGAGAAGAAGATCAAGGATGCGCAGAGGAAGAAGACGATAGCAGGAACAGAATGGCTGCTTTCGACCCTTCGCCCGAGTTTTATTCAGTTTCAAATAGTCCCGCCGTGCCTCGTCCACCATGTGGACCTCACAATAGGATGGACTGCCTCGGAAACCGCTGAGCGCAGGATGATTTGCTTCCGGCTAATGATGGGATGCCGCTGACGTCGCCGATATAATGAGTAATGATGGCACGACTTTCTTCACGGATTCCGATGGATCAACCTTGCTTCGAGGATGATCGCCGCAAATCGGGTGGACAATATTGGCCGCCTTTTCATATCCCCACACCGCCTGCATAAAATCATCGCAGCACCCATAGGCACGTGTCCGGAGGTGGTTCGCGATGGGCGGGGATCAGCCACTTGGGGGGTGACACCCTTTCGCCTTACTGGGGTGGGCCCACTCCGTCTTAGGGTTGAGGGGGCATCTGATATGGCTGATCTAACGCCGTTGGGATAAACGACAACAATAACGGCGACTGACAGAGGCTCTCTCACAATCCCCGAGACCCCCTCTCGGTCTCGGGCCACCTGAGCAGTATCTCAACCCCCGAGACCGCCTCTCGGTCTCGGGCCCAATGAACAGTGTCACAACCCCCGAGACCCCCTCTCGGTCTCGGGCCACATAAATAGTATCACAACCCCCGAGACCCCCTCTCGGTCTCGGGCCACATAAACAGTGTCACAACCCCTGAGACCCCCTCTTGGTCTCGGGCCACATGAACAGCATCTCAACCCCTGAGACCCTTTCTTGGTCTCGGGCCACATGAACAGTATCACAACCCCGAGACCCCCTCTCGGTCTCGGGCCACATGAATAGTACTTTGACCCCCGGCGCACGATCCGGCCTGCTCTGGGCCACCTGGCATGCCCACATGATCCGCCACACATCTATAGCAGGGTGTGATCATGCCTCATAACGGCGTATGGTCCGTTGTATGTCTGTCACTGTGTGCGACCATACCCCGTTGCAGCGTACGGTCCACCATCTGCCCGCTATCGTGCGCGGTCATATCTAGCGGTGGCGCACACCAGATATAGCCCCAGATGCAAGACACCTGTGAAGCCGTGCTGACCAATGACGCGGGACACCTCCAGCATGTACGATGACAGTACGATCAGTCACTGTCAGCCTCATCTTTTGTCCGTTATTGAACGGGCACCTTGAAATCGACAATCTTCGAGAATGAAAGGGGGATCTTCGAACAGGTATAAAGCATACGCCCATGCCGTAGGTAGGGGGACTAGAACTCTGGTTTTTCTAGCTCTTTTCCATTA
Organism: Calamus simplicifolius; assembly: GCA_900491605.1. Lineage (NCBI taxonomy): Eukaryota > Viridiplantae > Streptophyta > Magnoliopsida > Arecales > Arecaceae > Calamus > Calamus simplicifolius. The sequence continues at coordinate 745,953 of UESW01003970.1, read as the reverse complement.
GTTAAGCCCTAACTGTTTAGTTCCCTTCGGCTAGACAGTTCTCATATGTTCCCAAGTGACTGACTTGAGCGTCGGAGGGCCCCCACCAGAGCATCTGGTCTCCGGGGACTTTTCTTGTAGGAGTCCGGTGAGGAGGACGTTCGTTTCCCTGGCGCTTGAAGGAAGTGACTTGGCGTCATCAAATTTGATTAATCAACAGTATCCAAAATGGGTAAAATTAATTGTGACATCACAAGATATGTTTGAAATAATTGTTGACTTGATTGCTAGGTGGTAGAGCAGATATGAATGGTTGATTGGTTTGTGGAAATGATAAGCTCATCCATGCAAATATAATGATTGCTATGCATTTGGAGATACAAATGTCATACTAACCTCAAACCCTGGTAACATTAGTGATATAGAGTGACTGGGGAAGATATTCCTATTTTTATTTGCTTGGAGTCAGGAAGCTAAACAAGTAAATTGATAAGTCTATTTGAAGATTTGATGCCATTTAGATAGTTTAATTCAACCTAAAGAAATAAATTGACAGGTCTATTTGAAGACTTGATGTCATTTAGATGTTTGACTCAATCCGTAAAATAAATCGTTCAATCATGGCATGTTTGTTGAAACTCGTTGAGATACAGTGACATCATGGCAAAGAAGATATCACAAAACCCAAGTTATTATCATAGATTGGGAATGAGCGACGAAGCTCTAGTTGCATGTATTTAAATTGATATTCTTTAAATTACACTAAATTCTTTGTTGTTTCCTCAATCTATTTCTTCTTGTTGTTGACCAAAATTTGGAAAAAAAGATGAAGATCTTATGACCTCTAAGTTTTCACATCAAAAATCTCTCATTCCCTATTTTAACTATATGGGAAGGCAAGGAACTTAAATTGATTATTTAAGTTTGAGCTGTCGAGGGATATATTTTTCCCTCTCGTGAGTAAGAAGCTTAAACAAGAGAACATGCTATATTGTTATCTGCTCATGCTTTCCAAATTGCTCTTTTGCTCAAGATTGGATCATGATGTGGTCGATAAATGAAGGGTAGGTCGAGATACGGTCGGTCAGCGAAGAATAAGTTGGAATCCTCGGCACAGAATCCCCACTCTGGGCGGCCCCCAAGTCCTGGACGGCCTCCCTGTCCTGGGCGGACCCCAGGTTCTAGGCGGCCTCCCGGTCCTGGGCGGCCCTCAGGCTCTGGGCGGCCTCCCGGTCCTGGGCGGCCCCCAGGCTTTGGGCGGCCTCCCGGTCCTGGGCGGTCTCCTAGTCCTGGGCGGCCCGCCTCCCGGTCCTGGGCGGCCCCCTAGCTCTAGGCGGCCTCCCGGTCCTGGGCGGCCCCCAGGCTCTGGGCGGCCACCCGTCCTGTGCGGCCCCCAGGTCCAGGGCGGCCCCCAAGCTTTGGGCGGCCTCCTGGTCCTGGGCGGCTCCCGAGTCTCGGGCGGCCTCCTGCTTTGGGCTATACATCCCGAGCTCTCAAAGCTATTTTCATATCAGAAGCACTTAACGCTACAAACTGTTGTGTCCGGAACAAAGTTCAAGAATTATCAAACATCATAGCGCTTTAAATGACTTGGATAAGACAAATGCCAGAACGGCCCCCCGGTCCTGGCGGCCCCAGGCTCTGGGTGGCCTCCTGGTCCTGGGCGGCCCCCAGGTTATGGGCGGCCTCCCGGTCCTGGGCGGCCCCCAGGTTCTGAGCGGCCTTCTGGTCCTGGGCGGCCTCCCGGTCCGGGTGGCCCCCAAGCTCTGGGCGGCCTCCCGGTCCTGGGCGGCCCCCGAGTCCCGGGCGGCCTCCTGCTTTGGGCTGTACACCCCGAGCTCTCAAAGCTATTTTCATATCAAAGCACTTAACGCTACAAACTGTCGTGTCCGGAATAAAGCTCAAGAATTATCAAACATCATAGCGCTTTAAATGACTTGGATAAGACAAATGCCAGAACGTCACCATTCATCGAAAAGCTCAAATAAAGGAGATACTGAGCACTTGTTTAGAGCCAGATAACTTTCCACTAACTCTGACATTACCTTGGGAAAATCGAAACCCATCATGACGATTCTTAGCTTCCAGAGCAAGTTCCTTAATGCCTTGGTGTTAATTAACAGTAAACGATCAATCACATGGCACGCTCTCGCAGTGGCTGATCATTAATCTTATACACTAATCTTTACATTAGTTTATACTTAATCTTATTCGGAAAAGAAGGAAATATGACTCAACGCTGACGGCATGATGATGAAAGCAAGAGGGCGATATTTTTTTCCGAAAATTCAAGGAGTATAAAAGAGGGCGAATCTAGGGAGAAAGGGGGATTTTTTCCTTCCTTTGGCCGGAGATCTTGAACAAATAAAATTTTTCTATCTTTCTGGTGATCCAGCATCAACAGATTGGCGCGCCAGGAAGGGGGGCGAACCTTCGACTCCTTCAAATAGCTCTGATCTTTCCAACATGAAGACTAGATCTTCGGAGGAGGACTTTTCCCATGGGTCTGGGGGGCATCTCTCATCTTCTGATCGGATTGAGAGAACTCCTGACCCAACCGAGCTGGCCCGGCCAAGCCCTCCAGCCCCTTCCTCACCACCGCCAGTATCAACTACTCCTCAGGATCAGTTGGCCACCCTCACACAGCAAGTTCAAACCCTCGTTGGGATGGTTCAGCAACTGCAGGAGCAACATTCCAGAGGGCCCGACGGCGGTTCGAAACACCTCTACACTCCAGATCGGCTACCCCTGTTAGCCGGCAGTCTACCGGGGGAGATCCCCTCCTACGAGGCCTCTCCACCCCTACGCCTCGGCGGGGCTTCATTCTCAAAGGCTCCCGGGGTGGGTCGCGCTCCCTTACTTGTTCCTCGGGTGGTCCACCTGCCAGGCGGCGACGGGGTAAGGAGTCTCATGTGGAGCACCGCCAGTGGTGTCATCGGTCTTTGTCTTGTTCCCCTGAGCCAGCTGGAGGAAAGATGGCTGATTAGATGGAGAGGCGCCTCGATGAATAAGACCGGAGATTGGAAGAGCTCAACCAAAGAATCAATAATCAGCCGGGGTCGGATTACGACACCCGCCCTCCTCTTACTCGGCAAATTATGGAGGAACCCATTCCTGGGAGGTTCCGCTTCCCTCAACTTGACCCTTATGATGGCACCACCGACCCTCTGGATCATCTGAAAAGTTACAAGGCTATTATGCAAGTTCAAGGGGCAACTGATGCCCTCTTGTGTGTTGCTTTCCCAGCCACACTCCGAAGGCCGCCCGTGCTTGGTATTCTCGTCTACCCGCACGCAGTATTGACTCTTTCCGACAACTGGAAAGATGTTTCTTGGCTCATTTTGACGCTTGTCGGAAGATCCCTCGAGTGGCAGACAGCTTGTTCTCTGTGCAGCAACAAAATGGGGAATCTCTGAAAGACTTTATAACCCGATTCAAGGTGGCGGCCCTGGAAGTCTATCACCTCGACGATGCTGTGGCTGCTCTAGCCTTGAAGCGGGGGCTCCGTCCCTCCCGTTTCACTTACTCTTTGGACAAAAAGGCCTCCCTGCTCTTATGCTGATCTCTTGAGTCATGCACAGAAGTACATCCGCGCCGACGAGGCTGATTCATCAAGAAGGGGCACCGAAGGAAGGACTGGGAAGAGGCCAGCCCGCCTGAAGTCGAGCGGGCCCCCTCCCAAGAAGTCTGAACCCTCGCGCCGACTGGCTGACCGCCGCAAGAGCCTGGCCCCCATAGAAGATCATCTTACACCCCTCCTTGCACCCCAGGCTTATATCCTCATGGAGATTGAAAATGAGCCTTATCTGCGGCGTCCACCTCCCTTGAAGAAAGGCGCTACACGTGATAGAAGCCGCTACTGCCGTTTCCATAGAGATTACGGCCACGACACTGAGGAATGCCGCAATCTGAAACAAGCCATTGAAGAGCTTATACAAAGGGGATATCTGGGGCAGTACATCCAGAAGAAGGAAACTCCACCTGTACCAGCTTTGATGGGCCCTCCTCCGCCTCAGGCCAACATTGATAACGCCCCTACGGAGCGAATGGTGGGAATGATTGCCCGTGGAGGAGCATCATCTTATAAGAGGCCAAGAAGGGAGGGAGAGTTAGAAAATGTAATCCCTTCTATGGGAGATATAGCTGGGGGTGGTATTGTAAAAGATGATAGCGTCGTTGTCTCTATGACGGTCGCTAAGCATCCTGTAAGAAGGATTTTAATCGATAGCAGGAGATCCGCCAACATACTTACTTATGATGCATTTCTTCGAATGGGTTTATCTCCTGACTCTCTTCGACCTGTAGCTGCTCCTCTAGTTGGCTTCACAGGAGATTCCATACGGGTGGAGGGCGAGATTACCCTACCTGCTATGGCAGGGTCGCCACCGCGCCAGAGCACGGTGATGCTGGACTTCTTGGTGGCCCGGGTACCCCTGACATACAATGCCATTCTTGGCCGTCCTGGATTGAATATGCTAGATGCGGTTATATCCACTAAACGTCTGCTGGTGTATTCCCTACTAACTAAGGAATTGGCGAAATGCATGGGGAGGTAGACTCAGTCAGACCTTGTTATCATCTAGCTCCCAGTCCTCAGGCAGTTGCGATTTCCCCGGCCGCCGAATCATTCGATCCCAGGGAGACGAGCGAAGGGGGGAACCGGCAGAACGTTTGATATCTTGCCCCCTAGAGGACGACCTAGGCAAGATCGTTTAAATCGGCAAACTCCTCTCCCCTGAAGCCCGGAGTCAGCTCCTAGCCTTCTTGCGGGTGAATGCTGATATCTTTGCTTGGAAGGTGACAGATATGGTTGGGATCCCCCAGAGGTGATCACTCATCGGCTTAATATCAACCCAGAATGCCGACCGGTCCGCCAGAAAAAAAGGAGTTTCGCTCCCGAGCGGCAGAGAACTATAGATGAAGAAGTGGATAAATTGCTTATGGCCGGCTATATTCAAGAGGCGCAATACCCTGACTGGCTAGCTAATGTGGTCATGGTCCGGAAAACCAGTGGGGGATGGAGAATCTGCATTGACTATACTGATCTTAACAAAGCATGTCCTAAAGACATTTTTTCCGTTGCCACGGATTGACCAGTTAGTGGATTCTACTTCCGGCTATGAACTTCTTAGTTTCATGGACGCCTTCTCGGGGTATAATCAAATAAAATGAACCCCTCGGATGAAGAACATACCTCTTTTATTACTGAAAAGGGCATTTATTGTTACAAAGTAATGCCCTTTGGGTTAAAGAACGCAGGAGCCACCTATCAAAGGCTGATGAATAAAGTTTTCAAAGATCAGCTCGGCCGCAATATGAAAGTGTATGTAGACGATATGCTGACGAAGAGCACTTGTGCTGCCAACTATATCGCTGATCTGGAGGAGACTTTTCATAACCTCCGACTTCATAGAATCAAGCTTAACCCGCGCAAATGCGTGTTTGGAGTTACTGCAGGGAAATTCTTGGGTTTTCTAGTAACCCGGCGGGGAATTGAGGCAAACCCGGAGAAGATTCAGGCCATCCTTGATATGAGGCCACCAGCCTATAAGAGGGAGGTACATCAACTTACTGGAAGGATAGCAGCGCTGAGCCGATTTTTGTCGAGATCAGCGGAAAGGTGTCTACCTTTCTTCAAAGTCTTACGCAGAGCGGACGGTTTTGAATGGACGGAAGATTGTCAGCGGGCTTTTGATGAGCTTAAGGAGTTCTTATCCACGCCACCCCTGTTATCTAAACCGGAGGAAGGAGAAAAGCTCTTCCTTTATCTTGCAACTTCCTCAGAAGCCGTCAGCTCCGTTTTGGTGCGTATCGATGACCATGCCATTCAAAAACTTGTGTATTATACTAGCAAAGTACTTCATGGCGAAAAAAAAGGTATTCCAAAACGGAAGGTTATTTTTGCTTTGGTTATCTCCGCCCGACGGCTCAGACCATATTTTCAGGCCCATCCTATAATTGTACTCACTGACCAGCCTCTCAGAATCATTTTGTCCCGTCCTGACACTTCCGGCCGATTGGCTAAGTGGGCCATCAAGCTAGGGGAGTTTGACTTATCCTTTCAGCCCTGGGCCGCTCTGAAATCCCAAGTCTTAGCCGACTTCCTGGTGGAGTATACTTGGTCTGAGAAGCATTAAGAAGATTCCCCTCAAGTTCCTTCAGATGCCGGCGAGGAGAACAATGAGGCGTGGATCCTCCACGTCGATGGGGCCTCTAACTCCCAGGGGAGCGGAGCCGGCCTTATTCTTGCCAGTCCGAAGGGCGTGGTGTTGGAGTATGCTCTCCGCTTCCTATTTGAAGCTACTAACAATCAAGCTGAATATGAAGCCTTGTTGGCTGGGATTAAACTGGCGCATGGACTGGGGATCAAGCGTCTCCGAGCTTTTACCGACTCGCAGCTTATTTCTGCCAAGTGGCTGGAGAGTACGAGGCCCGAGATCCTATCATGTCCCGGTACCTAAGCAAGGTGAATCTGTTAATCCCCTTGCTAGATTGCTTCACTATTAGTTACATCCCTAGAGGGGAGAATGCCAGAGCTGATATGTTGGCCCGGCTTGCTACATCAGCGGATAGCGCCATGGGCAAAACTTATATTGAGTACCTGGAGACACTTAGTATTGAAGCCATGGAAGAAGTTCTGCCAGTTACACAGGAAGAAACATGGATGGATGCCTATGTCCAATACTTGAAGGATGGCGTCCTCCCGGCCGACCACGGGGAAGCCAAGCTGCTTAAACGGAGAGCCTCTAAGTTCATATTGCTGGACGGCCAACTCTACAATAAATCCTTTTCCCAGCCTTTTCTCAAATGCATCGGCCCAGCAGACGCGAATTACATTCTTAGGGAAATTCATGAAGGTATGCGGAAATCATTCGGGGGGCAGAACTCTGGCACGCAAAGCTCTCGGTAAGGATATTATTGGCTAACCATGCAGGAAGATGCTACTGAACTAGTGAAGAGATGTGACCAATGTCAATGGTACGCTTGTATTCAGCGACAGCCGGCTTCCCTGTTGAGTCCTCTCTTCGTCCATGGCCCTTCGCCCAGTGGGGCATGGACATCCTCGGCCCTTTCCCACTGGCATCAGGACAGCGGAAATTTCTGCTTGTTGCTATTGATTATTTCACTAAGTGGGTCGAGGTCGAGGCGCTCGCCCGGATCACTGAAGCCAAAGTCAAGGCTTTTCTCTGGAAATCCATTGTCTGTCGATTCGGCATACCTCATACTCTTGTCACCGACAACGGCCGACAATTCGACAACGCTGCCTTTAGAGCTTTCTGTGCCGATTTTGGCATCACTCATCGATTCGCCTCTGTCGGCCATCCGCTGTCTAATGGAGAGGCCGAGGTCACGAATCGTATGATATTACGAGGACTGAGAACCAGGCTAGACACATCTAAGGGAAGATGGGTGGAAGAACTCCCGAGCATGCTCTGGGCATACCATACAACTCCCAGGACGCCAACAGGAGAGACGCCTTTCAACCTGGTTTTCGGCTCCGAAGCTATTATTTCGGTTGAGATTGGCCTGCCAAGCATTCGAGTGGAGTCGTATGACGAAGCCGACAATCTCCCTAATTTAAGAGCCAGTCTCGACCTCATTGATGAAGTAAGGGATCGAGCTCAAGTTAAAATGGCGGCCTACCAACAGCGGATAGCGAGATATTATAATACTCGTGTCCACCCGAAAAGCTTCCGCCAGGGAGACTTGGTCCTTAGAAGAGCCGAAATATCCAAACCGGCGGAAGGGGGCAAATTGTCCTCGAATTGGGAAGGGCCCTACCGAGTCGCAGAAGTCCTTCATCGTGGAGCATACCGGCTTGAAGATTTGAGTGGACAACCAATCCCTCGAACATGGAACACAGACAATCTTCGGCAATACCATCAATAATGTAATGGATGTATTTACCCAAGAAGTCAATAAATGTACACATTCAAAGATTTCCTGTGAACAGTTCTTGAAAAAGAACTCGACGACCCTACGGTCCTAAGGACACCCCCGGGTTGGTATCGCTTACCCCTGAGGAGGTTCAAGTCCAAGGCCTAGGCAGCCTCGAGTCGAACTCTCGGGCTGATATCCGACTGCCCCCGAGATAGTTCTTGAAAAAGAACTCGGCGGCCCCACGATCCTAAGGACAAACTTAACGTCGGTCTGTGGTTTAAGCCTTGAAAGGTCGGAGGGGGAGATGAGTCCCTTTACTTCCTCTATATAATGGTTAAAAATCAGAGGCCGATCGATTGTAATAACGAACAAACAAAAACGAAGAACTGATACTCATTCATTTAAAAGTTGAGCTGCTACAAAACTCTATAGAGTATCATCTACAGGCTGACATCGGTCGGCTTACAAAAAGAGTCCGTTAGGGACAGAGTCAAAGATGAAAAAAAAAAGAAGAAGAGATCAAGTCCAATATGGCTGCGTTCCTATTGATTCCTGGGACGCCCACCCATTGTGGTCGGCTCGGTACTTGGCTCTTCAATTGCAGTCGCTTTGATGGCAGGGTCTCCAGCTATCACTACTTCGTCGGCGGTATCTTCAACCTCAGCATCGGAGGTTTCTTCGTCGTCTGCAGGTTGGAAACGTTCGAGGTCTTCTAGTTTGAAATGCCGAGACAATCTTCTTTTGCACCTCTCAAAACCTTGGACGAAGGCATCCATAACAGCCTCGCGAAATTCCGAGGCAAAGTCAGGGGAATTCTTATATTCTTTAATAACTTCCGAGCCCGAGCTTCGGCCGCGGCTACCCTTTCTTGAGCCTTTGTCTCTATTATGGCCATCTTGTCCAGGGCTTCCTTCGTTTCCTCTCTCGGCCAGGGCCAGCTTCTCTGCAGCATTGGGGCCGCGGCCTCTGCATTGTTGGCCCAGTTCTCGGTGTACTCTAACTTGAGAATGGCCTCCTTCAATTTTTCCTTCGTCAGCAGCAGCTTTGCCCTGGTTTCAGACAGTTTCGCATCCAGGGTTTGCGCTCCCTCTCGGCCCTCTCCCGCCACGCGCGGTTGTCTTCCCGAACGGCCTGAAGGTCAAGTGACGCCTTCGATTCCGGGCCTTTACTTTCGATAGTTCTTTCTTCAGGCCCTCGTTGTTAGACTTGGCGTTGACCAGATCCTCACGAAGCACGAAAAGGCCGTTGGACATCTATATTAAACAGTCGATGAATACAGGAATTCTGTAATTACGAAAAAAAAGGAGAGAGAAAAGGGAGGAAGACCGTGATTCTACTTGGAGCGCAGCTGTAAACATCGTATCGAAGGACTCCTCCAGTGACAAGCCCCTCATCTTGGCTTGAAACCTAGGCAAGATCGAAAGTTTAAGAACCGTTTCTGATAAACAGCTCTTGTACGCAGTGCCTTGGCTAGACATCCCTGAGGATTGAGGCGGATCCTTCGAGATGTCCGAGGGAGCAAGGATATCTGCTCCTTTTGGCGACTGCGGGCCTGGCGAGCAGGTCTCGGCCAACCCTTTACTCCCGGATGGCCCCCCAGTATCCCTGACGGGGAGGAGGCGGCCCCCGGTGGGCTCTCCCCAGGGAGACCCCCGATAGGTATCCCGGCGGGGGGGCTCTTCTCTCCCTCGTCCTCCTCTACTAATATCGCCTCGGGGAGGATCACCGGAGGCTGGGTCGAGTGACCCGGCTCCCTTTGACAAGGCCTCTTAGGCTCGGCTCTTGTCGCGCCACGGGCGCTTCCTTTTCTCTTCCGGAGGCTCGATATTATCGCATCTTGAGAGAACTTCATTGCTGCAAAATCGAGAATCCAAGGTTAATTAAAAAGTGCCCTAGAAATGCCAAATGTAAGTGGAATATATGCACTAAAGGGCATTTTCATACGCGTATTCAAATACCAAATACCCAAAAAAAAAGAGAGAAAGAAAGAAGAGAAGAGAAAATGGTAATAACAATAATGAAACTCTTTGAAACTCACCGGGCGCTGTGGGCAGCGACACCGGCATGGATGCGATCCCCCGAAGGTTATCCTCCGATAACAATTCCTTACTAGGGGGCACGACGGTAGACACCAGAATGTTAAATAGTTCCTGATCTCTCTCTTCAATGATTGAGTTCTGATTAGAACTATCAGGAACACCCCAGTTCACGTCCACCCCCTCTAGATGTGCATAAAAAAACCGTGACTTCCACCCTTTGATTTTGGAAGGGAGATTAAGCCCGAGGACTCTCCTAGGCCTAGATGCAAAACTCCACCACCCATCCCTTATGGGATTCCGGATCCTATACAAAGCCCTAAATAGGAAGCCAGGGCAGAAGCCCCATGGAAATGACAAAGCAAAAAAAAGATAATGCGGATGGAGTTAGGGGTAAGTTGCGCAGGAATAAGATGGTATCTATTCAACAAATTTACAAAAAAGGATGCAGAGGCAGTCGTAGGCCACACTTAAAAAATTCTTCATACAGCACAGCCTTCCCCGGTTGCATAAGAGTAACCCTATCTTCGGGGAGGGGAACGGAAAGTCGAATGTTATTTGGGATCCCAAACCGGGCCCTAAGATTCCTAGATCTTGAGAGGACGTGATTGAGGCAATCTCCGTCGGATCGGCCGATTTAGGGGTAGCTACCGAAATCCTACCTCATGACTAGTGGATGAAGAAGAAACCCTAGGGGATTGGGATAGTGCCCTAGACACTAGTCGTGGAGCTGGTTGATCCCCGTGAATGGTCACGCCTCCGAGAGCTTGGCGACCCGTCTGGATAATCTCCTTACTAGAGGGCTTGATCAGTGGGCTTTGCCTTTCCCATCTTGACGGGGATCCATGAAGAAGAAAAAGGAGAGAGAAAGGTCGACTAACCTGAACTTGGAAGAGTGAAGACACAGAAGAGGCGACAAAAATAAAAGGCAAAGGAGGTAGAGAGGACGAGCCCTTTTTAATATTTTGAATATAACCCCTCGAGCGCCACAAAACCCGCGGCGATCCCTGAGTGGGACCGGGCAGACGAAAAGGTGTTATCCCCTTAGGGATATGCGCCCTCCTTTTCTCTTTTTTGAAACGTCATCTATCGTATAACAAATTTAAATTTTTCGCCCCTCGCCCCTCCCCTTTTGCATGTGCGGCGCGCCTGAGCACAAGGGACAGGGGGAGGGGGCATATGATGTGGTCGATAAATGAAGGGTAGGTCGAGATAACGGTCGGTCAGCGGAGAATAGGTTGGAATTTTCGCACAGGACCCCCAACTCTGGGCGGCCCCCAAGTCCTGGCGGCCCAAGCTCTGGGCGCCTCCCGGTCCTGGGCGGCCCCAGGTTCTGGGCGGCCTCCTGGTCCTGGACGGACCCCCAGGCTCTGGGCGGCCTCCCGGGCCTGGGCGGCCCCCAGGTTCTGGGCGGCCTCCCGGTCCTGGACGGACCCCAGGCTCTGGGCGGGCCTTCCGGTCCTGGGCGGCCCCCAGGCTCTGTACGGCCTCCCGGTCCTGGGTGGCCCCCAGGTTCTAGGCGGCCTCCCCTGGGCGGCCCCTACGTCTTGGGCGGCCTCCCGGTCTGGGGCGGCCCCCAAGCTCTGGGCGGCCTCCTGGTCCTGGACGACCCGCCTCCCGGTCTTGGGCGGCCCCCAGGCTCTGGGCGGCCTCCCGGTCCTGGGCGGCCTCCCGGTCCGGGGCGGCCCCCAAGCTCTGGGCGGCCTCCTGCTTTGGGCTATACACCCCGAGCTCTCAAAGCTATTTTCATATCAGAAGCACTTAACGCTACAAACTGTCGTGTCCGAAACAAAGCTTAAGAATTACAAACATCATAGCGCTTTAAATGACTTGGATAAGACAAATGCCAGAACATCACCATTCATCGAAAAGCTCAAATAAAGGAGATACTGAGCACCTGTTTTAGAGCCAGATAACTTTCCACTAACTCTGACATTCCCTTGGGAAAACCGAAACCCATCATGACGATTCTTAGCTTCCAGAGCAAGTTCCTTAATGCCCCTGGTGTTAATTAACAGTAACGATCACGTGGCACGCTCTCGCAGTGGCTGATCATTAATCTTATACACTAATCTTATACATTAGTCTTATACATTAATCTTATTCGGAAAAGAAGGAATATGACTCAACGCTGACGGCATGATGACGAAAGCAAGAGGGAGATATTTTTTTCCAAAAATTCAAGGAGTATAAAAGAGGGGGAATCCAGGGAGAAAGGGGGATTTTTTCCTTCCTTCGGCCGGAGATCTTGAACAAAGAAAATTTTTCTATCTTTCTGGTGATCCAGCATCAACAGATCACAAGTTTTATAATGCTCGTTCTTGATTTAAAGTTGGATTTTGTCATTTGTTTGGTCTGGATGGAGTAGGCATTGTTTTGTTCAAATTGTAGATCTTAAGATTTTGACAACACTGGCGCCACAACTCTCTCTCTCTCTCTGGCAGGGTTCTGCCCTAGCTTCAAAACCAAACATGCTTTTTTGAGTCTAGCCTGGCCTGGCCTTGGAACTAATTTTTGCATGCTGCCCCGGCATTGTAGATGTCAAGCTAAGGGCAGGCCTGACTTGACTTGACATCAATTTCTTTTCAGTTCCTAGGTCATGGTAAACCATGACCATGATGGCTCCAATGCTTGTAAGAGAGAGAGAGAGAGAGAGGCTCTGATATCCAAGCTCCAGATTGAGGTCCTCCGAACAATATGAGATTGTTTTGCATGAAACTCTGGTGAGAAGGGAGTAATGGGAGAAGGAATTGTGGAGTTATATGTTGTATTGTATTGTATCATATTATATGTATATATGTATAAATGACCTAATCTTAAATGGATTTATTTAGTGGATATATTAGTGAAGAAGAGGACTTGTGTAATTGCTCGGTGGTGGGGTATTTGGACCTTTGGAACTCTTGGAATGGTTTGAATCTAAAGTCCAAAACAACAGTGACAGTTGTCACATCACATGAAATATATCCTTTTTGGTTGGTTGACCATATTCATGAGTTTGTGATTGTGCTTATGGCTTTTAGATTCCTTGATCTCATTCTAATATATATCTTGATTCTTTGTCTTAGACTAAAAGACAGTTATAAAAATGGTTTCTTGAGGGGTTGCCTAGTCTTTCCGATGTATATATGTTTTGGTCTTTATGCAATGTCACTCAGAACATGGCTTTCGTTTGCTTTTGAACGCTCTCTTGGTTTAGTTCTGAGCTTTCAGAAGAAATTGGATATCCTCCACTTGATTATTGTCTGAGAAAGCCATCAATCATTTGTTGAAATTTATCAGTTCCTTCTATTTTCAGATACATCATATGGTGCTTGGTGTGAACAAATTTGGTTGGCTTTGCTGTAGTAGCTCTCTCTTATTTCATTATGGGATTAGTTGGAAGTGCATGACTTCCAGTACAACATGGTTCTCATTCTTCCTTGAGATAAATTTTTTGGCATAATGATGATTATTCTTGATCAAACCCAAACAAGGGATTCTCAGTTATTGTAGTAATATTTTCAAAGTGATATATAGAGTAATATAAGTGATATTATATGTGGTAATATCTTTAAAGTGAGTGATGTTGAATGTTTCAAAAGGTTGATATTTGGTCATAAATTCACCCTTATGCACTGCCAATTTTGTGCTGGAACATCATCCTAGTGGCAAGGGAGATGTTACCAGAGTGAAGTAACTTTCATCTTTATACTAAAATGGCCTCCGACTTTTTTGACTCACTTTATGCTTCCTGGAAATTTTAGGAGTGTGAAGTTCTTAATGATGCCCTATAAGCAAGAACCATGGAACATGAATTTGAGGAATAGATTTCCAGCTAATCCTGAAGCTTACAAGTTGCATGAGGAAGTTGGAGGAGGTGTCAGTGCCATTGTGTACAGGGCTCTCTCTATTCCACTTAATGAGATAGTTGCTATCAAGGTTCTTGACCTTGAGAAGTCCAACAATGGTATGCTAGCTTTTTGTTATTGTCTAAGGAAATTTGAGTGTAAAACTTGTTTATGTAATGGCTTTTTTTAGCCCAAGCTTTTCTTCATATTGTTGCATTCTTTATTTTGTCTTCCTTTCTCCATAATGACCTGGCAAATAGTTTTTTTAATTAGCTTGTGGCGCCATTTGAGTTTCACACTTGTTTATGCAATGATTATAATGAATTTTTAAACTTATGATTTATAATGTTTTGTAATGAGCATGATATAAATCTCTATTGCATCACATGGTATTTCTTCCTTCCATAAGTTTGTATATTCTGTTGAAGCATTCTAATATTTGCATTACCATTGTTTTTCCATGCAGTTTCAGATTTTTCTAATGTAAAAGTCCCCTAGTAGCCAGAATCTTCTGCCTAGGGTGTCACACTTGCTTTGGAATATTCCTAGGATCTAGAACTCTCTCCTGCTTCTTAAGTGCTTCATTATGAATAGTGTTTCTAAAGTATCTGTTTCCCTGTCCCTGCACCCACTCCCAATTATGGCAACTAAGTGTAAATAAAACCATAACCAAGAATCCTTACCTAGTTGGAGTTATCTTCGTTTTCATGGGTTATCTTCTTTTTCCTGTTTGACCTTTGGTATTAATATCTGCGAAGTTCTCAGTTTCATATAATTATCCCCGGTGACATTTCATCTCAATTTAGAGAAACTACTTGGTTTTAATATTTCCCCACTATTTTGCATGCTTTAGGCCACAAGTACTCCAGTGAGTTTTTTTAATAACATGCTCTGGAACGTACTTGTCATGTAATAGAAGTTTATCTGGATCTTGTAAAAGGGTAATCAGTCCATAAACTCAGCTCTATTTCCCTGGAGTATGAAGTTTATCCTTTTTTTAAATGAAGTTCTTCCTTTTTGATCCTGATGAATTTGTTGCATAGCTTTCCTCCTGTGGATTGTTTATTTGTTTCTGGTTTCTTCTTACTGTACATCTATGAGATTGATCGATCATCCAAATGTCCTATGTGCTCATTGCTCTCACATCAAATTGCAACCTATGGGTTGTGATGCCTTACATGGCTGGTGGATCTGCCCTTCATATAATTAAATCTGTTCATTCAGAAGGTTTTGGGAAGCCACTTATTGCAACTCTTCTGCATGAAGTTCTTAAAGCTTTTGTTTATATCTTCATGGGTGCATCCATGAAGATGTGAAGGTACCAAATTGTAATATTTATCAGTGGTGGCTCTCGGTTTGTTGGTTTGCATGAAAATAAACATAATTTACATTTGTTGGTTTGCATGAAAATAGACAAATTCTACAGCTTACGTTTGTTGATTTGCATGAAAATAAACATAATTTACAATGAATGATGGGAGAAAAAAATGACAGCAACATTTGAATTGGTCCACTTTGTTATACTGAGTGAAACCTTTAGCATTGAGGAGAGTTTGATTCTAACTTTTGTTTGTTATGCAACACATCAATTGTTGGAAGGGTAAGTTCTTATTTATAGGCTCATGTGTTTAACAATTTCAAATAAACATGATCTAGCATGACTCGTTTCTTACTTGAGAAGTTAGATCCTCATCATTTAGAACAGCAAATGAATAATCATGCTGAAAAGAAGAAGTTGGTTTGTCCATTGCATTATGATGATCAAATTATGATCCGGCTATTTGATTGAATGAAGGCATGCAGGAGAATGTTGTAATTCTATTTATTTATTTGATGGTTTGTCTTTGCTTCTTTAGAAACATAGTTGCAGATGCTAGGGTCTGCCTTGTAAGCATAGTGCCATGACAGGCTAAGTTTGAAGTAATGAAAAAGGACAAAGCAAGTTGCTTGACAAGTAATAGCATTGACAAAAGGTTATGCATAAGCTATTAATTGAATTAGGTCTATGGTGTGATTATAGTTGTAGGCAGCTTAGTTCTTAAAATTCTTCACTAGGATTAGTATGTTATGCACTACAGTAGGCTTCTATTTGCTTTGATATGCATGATCGACATAGCTAACTTTTCTCAAACTTCATAATAACTCACGAATGTGATATTGGAATACCCCTATAGCTTGTTAATCTGCTTGCAGGATTGATGACATGTCACACACCTAGTCAACATAAATGGCAGGCTGTAATGATTGAATGTTCTTGTCACATAGTTATCTGCTGGTACAAATCACACCACTCTAGTTCAACCCAGATAAGTCAGAATGCAAAATTTGATTAAGTACAGAAGGACAGGTGTATGTGATGAGCCACCTTCGTCGCTACCCAATCGGCCGCAGAGTTGGCTTCGCGATAAACATGACGGATTTGGACTCTATCAACATCCCGCAAGGTAGCCCATATATCAAGGATCAAGGGGTTGACAGGAGCTTGAGAAAAGTTATCCTTCTGGATCCATCGGATAAAAGAGAATCGTCAGATTAAGAGTATTCTAATAGCATAAAGAATGCCGACCCAAGCAGCATAAAGTTCAGCAAGAGGAACTGATAGGTCAAGACTACCAAAACCACCAGCTGCCAACAAATCTCCAGCAGGCCCACGAATAAGGAACGCAGAACCAGAAAGCCTGCCGCGAATACTGCCGTCAAAATTAAGTTTGACAAACCCTGGAGGGAGGGCTCCCAGGAGATGAAGACCGTATGCCGATCCGCTGCCGCAGCAGCAGAGGATCCCCAGTGGCCAGGGCTGCCAAACACAGGAGCATTCTGACAAGAAGAGAAATCAACCGATAACAGCTTAGCTTTCCGAACAACCCTGAAGGAAGGAGAAGATTCATCAGTGAAGATGAGAAGATTCCGTGATAGCCAGATATGGTAAGCAGTGGCAGCCCATAAGCCAGTCTGGTACTGTCTATCCTCGAAGAATATGCAAAAACATAGATCTCAGAGAGCCCGCAGCATCAATACGGCAATTAACCCACACTCCGCCAGATTCCCCTAACTTTGGGGCAGATAATATGATCGATAGTATCCTCCTCCTGACGGCACAAGGGGCAAATAGACTGAATATGAAAGCCCCAAGGAAGGAGCAAGTTGGAATACAATCCCACAGTAGCTTCCAAACAAAAAGCTGAACCCTATGAATAGGGAGCTTCCATACCAGCATCCATCGTACGATGTGGAGAAGGTCTACTCATCAAGTCTCTGGAAGGAGCCCAAGGCAGGGAAGATCTGCGCCATAATCTGGTATCAGTAACATTCCCCCGAATAAGCGGAATAGCAAGGATCCGTCGAGCTAATTCCTGACCAAAGAGTTGAGTAACAATATTCATATGCCAACCAGAGGAATCCTGAGAAATCAAATCCTTGACCCTCATACTGCTAGGAATATCGATGCTGGAGAAAGTAGGCCAAAGAGAGAGGGGAAGGTCAGCAATCCACTTATCCTGGATAACATCAACCATAGAGCCATCACCTAACAACCACGAGGTGTTGGTCAAATAGTCGGAGCATGGCAATAAACCTCCTTCCAAAAGGAGGAGTGCCGACGAAGGGGCTGATCATCCAGAGATGGGGTCCAGTCACCGTATCGAGCCCGCATAAAGGAGCTCCAGAAGCAGTGTGGGTCAAGTAAAAACTGCGACGCATGGCGAGCAAGCAGTACCTCTCTCCGAACAGTCAGAGACTGAATACCCAGGCCACCTTCATGAATAGGCAAACAGACTATATCCCATGCCAAAAGATGAGTCCCATGACCATCCTACCCGGAAGCCCACAGAAAATCCTGAAAGCACCGCTCTATCCTTCTCAGGCAAATGTACGGAATAGCAGTGTTGGAGAGGAGGTGCAGAGGTAGGGACGTCAGAACCGATCGTATAAGGATAACCTTGTTTGTTATTGAAAATTACGTGATCTGTTGGCTTTCAAGTAGATGGGTGTTAGGAACTATAACCAAACAGTTGCTCTCAGATTCTCTCAGTTACAGTATAAGCATTGTTAAACTGTGCAATTAAGCAACCATGATGCCATCAAGGAATTCCTTCGATAGAGACAAATTGTAAGAGAGGGTTCACAAAGCAGTCCACAAAGATGGGATTTGGCTTGCAGATTTCTGTTGCATAATATGCTAACATCTATCCTTGTTCACGCTCTTTATGCTGGAGATCGCTGAGTCATTTCCCTAAACCCATATAGGCATCTCTAATTGCGTTATTTGTACTTTGAAGTGTTACTAATGAACTGCTATTAGAAATTGGGCTGTTTAGTGGAGATTGATATAACAAGGATTATCTACCTAGGTCCCTTTACCTAGCTGGAATAGTGGTCTGTCTGTCTGCCAGGTGCTAACCAGGTTGAGGGTTGGATGAAGAAGGTAAAAAAAGGAGACCTATCTATAAGCCATCTAAGCATGCTTCAACCTATCTATATAATCATTCTTGTGCTTTTAAACAAACTATTTAAGCTCTTTGAAAATTTTTATAGCACCAAATTTCTTTTTCACCTGCTTTTATCTTGTAGTATTTAGATATTCTACATTGGTTCTACTTTTTTCAGGCTGGGAATATCTTAATCGATGCTAATGGAGCTGTTAAGCTAGCATATTTTGGTTTCTCAGCATGCATGTTTGATACTGAAGATGGGCAATGGACACAAAATTCACTCATGGGGACTCCATGCTGGTTCTTCTCCATATTCATGCATTTTGCATTTCACATTCTTTATTTAGAAATGTGGAATATTGGCCATGATAATTCTTTCATTATTTTATGTGTAAGATGAGTACTGGTTTGAGTTGTCAAAACTCGCCTACTTTTATTTTTCTCATGATGGCTCCTGAAGTATTGCATCCTGAAGTATTGCATCCGCTAAGCGGATGTAATTTTAAGTGGGTGGCAACTCCCTTATGGTGGTGCGAGGAGCCTATTAAATTGAAACATGTTTAAGAGCTCTTCATTAAAATTTCAGGTTTTGTTTTCTATTTCATTTTGTGCATTGTAAACAGAATAGACATGTGGTCCTTTGGCATAACTGCACTAGAACTTGCACATGGCGAGGCTCCATTTTTCAAGTATCCTACAATGATGGTGCATCTTTGCAAGGACATGTCCTTTTGTGGTGATCCATTGATCTCACGCAATATATCACATTTCATGATTGCATGTATTGCTTATGAACTTACAATGTGCACCTCCAGGTCTTGACCATGAAAGGGACAAAATATTCTCAAAAGGTTTATTTTTTTCATTAAAGATTTATGATAAAAAATGAGTTCCAAGTAATGCTTTAAAAGTTGAAAGGTTAGGATAAAGAATATCTCGAGTAATGCCTTGAAAGTATTTTATCTTTGTAGTCTTTCAAAAAGATGGTAGCTATATGCTTAGCGAGGGATCGAAGAAACGTCCTCTTGCTTCAGAAAAGCTATTGAAACATCCTTTCTTCAAACATGCTTGTTCCAATGAATATCTAGCACGGACCATCCTTAATGGCCAATCTGCAGTTGGTGATTATTCTAGGAGACCGGTCTATCTCCATTTGGTGATCATTCTAGGACATCGGCCATTTAAAAGTTCTTTTTAATATGAAGCTACTTTTATACTTTTTCTCTTTTGTGGGGGGAGATTGACTGGTCTTATTTCCAGGGAACGAAGGCCAATATTCTTCAACAGAATGATCCTACGTCACAATTGTCACAGGTAGACAACAACACATGCTTGCATTTATTATCAATAAATTTAGTGATAGAACATGTTACTTGTGATCCCTTGATATTTTTTAAATAAATAAGCTAATAGGTTGCAGATATAAGCATAGCACTTACTTTGGCTATTTTATATATTGTAAAGATCATGTGAAGAGATTATTTAGAAGTGTTGCTTTGTCTAAATGTATTAAGCTAATATGTGCGACCATTTTTTTTGAACTTGTTTATCTATTCTGGTGAAGTAGGTTTAATTCTTCTATCTTGGAACCTTTGTAGAGAGTCTGTTGTTTAACTTCTGAGCTAAATCTAGCAACAGAAGTTTGTTGTTCGTCTAAATCATAGAATTACCTTATATGAAACATGCGATTGTGATGGTGTTCTTTATCATCAAAACATTACAACCCTTGGTATCATTCATTTCTTCTTCTTCTTCTTTTAATAAAGATTTCTCATCTTAGAGCACACCATGGAATATGATTAATTTGCATGAAGATAAAGAGTCCTATGTGGTCTGGATAGACTAGGTGACATCGAACTTTGTGTGTAGTATCTAGCCTATAGCTTGGATAATAGGTGAGCAGCCAACTAAAGCAAAATTCAAATGTACATAAGATGTTGGCTAATAATTTGCATTGATTAGCCTATAAAACTAGCTTATCTATGTGAATGGATTCAAACAACGAAAAAGTACTTAGTTTTAGCCCTTCTATGTGTTTCTTTTTCAAATAAACTTTTGCTTGCCTCCTTATGCAATGATATTTATTGGACAATAAATAGAAAATCCTAATCCTAACTCCAATTTTACTTCCCCAAAGCACCCCTTGCTATAGCCGACCCTTAGAGTGGCTAGAAAGAAAATAAAGAATCTGCATGATGCTGCTTAAAAAAGTAACTTTGTAATTTTTAAAGAATAAAAGACCTTGGAAAATGTGTTTGGTGACAATATCCAAGAAGTGCTTCTGCAAGAAGAATCAAAAAGTACTTTTTAGAAGAAAAAATCCTAGCTTTTTTGGCTTCTCATTTTGTGAGAACATTTTGTAAAGGAGAAGCAACAACAAGCATGCCCAAGGATAGATGGAAAAGAGAAGCTGCATGGACTGATATGGATGCCCAGTAGGGTGGGCCATCCATTGGTGCATTCCCCCCTATTTCCTTTTTAATTCCATCTGGCCCATTAATTTAATCTCAAGCACACATCGGTTAGACTCTCTAACATCAAAATAATGACAAAAACTGAGATATGCTGAAAATTAAAATCAATTCTAGCAAACTTGAAGCTTCAAAAATTTGATTGCATCAAGTCCTCTTGCTACATTGCATAAAGCTCAAGATTCCATCCTTTGAACAGCAAAAGTATTCTAGCCTGCACATTATAATGCACTTGATATTTTTCAATATGCAGCTTCATTGCGATGGGTTCTCTTATTTATATGTTTCTTTAAAGTCAATAGATGCACTTAAAGTTTTGGTATATATGCATCATTTTTTATTTAAGCGTTAAATCTTAGCAAGTCCCAGGAGGAGTATGGTCATTAAACTAGGGAGAGCATTTAGAGATGCGAGCATCGTGCACAAGCATCCCGTCACACTGGGCTGTTCATGTTAATATAACTAGTGCTTAGTAACCCAACGCCATGAGCAATGCCATGCAATATATGCCACCGGATTTCATGATCTGGTTGCTCTTTTTCCATAAATAATTATTATATTGTTGTAGTTAATATTGCATGAGATGGCAAAGTCTGCCCTTTTGGCTAGTGATGATGTCAAGGTTGTGGCTTTACAGCAACAGTACATACGTGGAATCAGAGCTTGGTATTTTAATCTGGAGGATTTAAAAACTCAGGCTGCTCTTGTAAGGTCTACTTAATTTGAGAGTTTGATGCCAACACTAATTGAACAATGGTCATGCCTTAAAATGGGATCTGTTGGAGGGAAAAAGAAGACAACTAAAAATTGATGGAGTCTTGAGACGAGATAGTCCCCTCAGAAAATGTCGATAACAGTAGTATCAATCTAAAGGATGACTACAATACCGTTGATTTTTTCATGACAGGTTATGTCGTCATCTGAAAGGGTTAACCAATCTAGCACGACGACGACAGGTTATGTAAAGGGTTAACCAATCTAGCACGACGACTTCGCTTCAAATGAAAACAAAGGGCCGGCTATTGCATCAAATGATAATAGTCAAAATGAGCAGCCTTCAATATCAGCACTGTTTAAAAGCATATGATATCATAATGGTCGTCATCAGCCCAGATGGCCTTGTCTCAAATATGAATCCACCATTCCCCATTCTTAAAGGGCTTAAAGTGACAAACCAGCTAAGGAAATTAATTTGGATAAAATTTCCCATACTACATGATCCTAAATGTACTACTAGTAAAGATGCACACCAAACTCACAAAGCGGAGCACAAATCTGGGTAGAGACCATGTTCTAGTGACCATATTTCTGGAACTCCCACTCGCTGTTGTCTGCACATTCACATGTTAAATCATGAATCACAACGCGTGAAGATAAAACGTCATTTGCAGACATCAACGAGACGAGAATAATTACCCAAAGGGCAAACTTGACGAGTCTTGAGCCACCGACTAATGCAGTGGAAGTGAAAAGCATGATTGCAAACGCCTGTTTTCAGCAAAACGTTATCTCTAATCAGGTGGAAATCAAAAACAAATAAACAATAAAACTTCAAACAATCTGCCAATCAGATTGGTAAAAAGCTTTCAGTTCAGCATGATTTGGACTAATAACATCAGCAGTCGTTAGAGGCAGAATGCTGAAGAAAAACAACAAAATCTGTACCCTCGCATTCCTTATGACAGTAAACACATGGTTTCATGGTTGATTGTTTCAGTTGGTGCAATATAGCACCTGGGTTAAACCTGATTCCAATCAGAAGCCCCTTTTTTCATAATTGATTTTCCATTAACTTGGTCCTAATTTGATTTCCTGTAGAGGCCCTAAACGATTGAACTTGAGATGGTTCTATAATAGTGTGAGATATTGAATAAAATAGACCATCAGAACAACAATGATGCCTTCTTCAGTATAAATAAACAAATGTTCTATAACTACCTACATCTTTTTTAAGCAGACATATCTTGAACATCTTGCAATGTTTAGAAGAAAAATGCCTAATTTCGAGGTTTTTGCAAATGATGCTCAAAGTGAACAATAAATACATAAATAAATACATTAGGCACTAAAATAAGATGCAGTTGAAGGTAAGGATGGCAATTTTTTCCGTTTGGCCATTTACTGGGCCGGTACCGTTTTAACGGATCGGAGAATCTTCGGTCTAAACGGCTTAACGGGTAACGGAGATTACTCGTTAACGGCTAAACGGGTAAACGGTCCGGGGATGGTATTCTTCGCCCCATCCCCATTTACCCATCCCCGTTCCCGTTAGCTTTAATATAATATATTTAAATTATATATATATATATTAAAATTTTAAAATAAATAAAATATATATAGTAAAACACGTTTGAATCATTCTCTTTTTCTTCTCTTCTATAAAATAATTTATTTTTTATGTAAACGGTCAAACGGATATCCAGTGGGTATCCGTTTACCCGGCCAGGTATCCCCGTCCCTGCCCCGTTAACTATAACGACTTAACGAAGCGAAAAATGGATACATTTTTTCTAAAGGAGACAAAAACCGATAGAAGCCGCCCCGGGCGTTGCCATCCCTAGTTGAAGGATGTGCAAAGAATCCAAAGATCCAAGGCAACATAAATAGAAGTTGTGAAAGAGGTTATGACAAGACTTTGAAAGAAAATATGATGTAGCATCACATAGAAATGATTGACGAAAAAGTAACAAAAGCCAACCCCAATTAGTTAGAATGAGGCTAGATGGTATCATCTGGTTATGCTTCGCAATCATTAAACAATTACAGTTCAAAAGTTACCAAAATTACACAAATAGTGGTTCTATATAACCAAAAATACTCCAAAATAGTGCTTGATATTTCTTGGCTTATTTTATTTGTTCTTTCTATCTTTCCATATTTTGAAAAATTTTCCACTCTTTTGATTGACAGAAACTCAGAGCCAGAATGCCAAAAACACACTCTAACTGCCAAAACCATGACTCTAACAGGCCCCAATGAAACCAAAAATGAGTTTACAAACCATAATTTGTTATCAGCTATTTTAAAACAGATTTGAGTATGTTGCAGTAAGATGAGAAAATTCTTTTATCTGTGTTTCCAGTATTTTACTTTTCATTGATTTATATAAGATTAACCAAAACTATGGTTTGAATGCATCAAAACAGACAAGATAAATAGTAAATATGCTGAGATAATATAGAAAACTCAGAAAGTAACTAAATAAGCCTCAATATAAATTAAATTCTTAAGAGATCCGCCATTTGCACCAGTCTGAACCAATCCCACTTAATTTTATACATTCTCAGGTCAATAAGTATTGAATTATCGCAAGTCCAGAGTGCAAGAAGCTGATTATATAAACTAAACAGGAATTGATCAAACATTGCTCCTAGCTCATGGGTCCAGATCAGTTAATCAATAGTGTCACCACACCAATCAAACGGCCAGTAAAAAAATAATCCGACACTAATGATTTGTTATAGCTTTGTACTATTTTATTTTTTCATTTTTTTTCCTGAGGTCTATTCATCCCCTTTCCTGATTCTGAAAGCATTATCAGGCTACAAATAGATCAGTATACTGGCTGTTTAATACATTCATCAGAATGCCAAAAAGATGATAGTTCACAGTGGAACAAATCAAATAATCATTCTTTAAGTGGGAGGTTAAAACAAAAATAAAGGCCCATGCGCTGAACAAGCAGTGTTTGCATATAATAGACTCATTACAGTATAATCACGCCCTGGCCGCTGTCATAGGGCCAAGATTTTGGACCAAATTTCTCATAAAATCTTTGGCCTTGTGCAGCACTGGATAACTCTATCCAATCAGCGTTTTTCCCAGCAATGCAGAAGTTTAAGCATAATAGATCTCTTTATTGAATTCCATAATAATTGCACACAACAGGCCCACCCCAAGGTCCTCACCAATACAAATGCATTGCCTACCTCCGAGGCTTGGCAAATAGAGGATATTTATAATGTTGCGGTGAACAAATCCCCCAACTACTGGAAACTCTCCAAACCGCCTGGTCTGAGTCTTGGACAGCAGAAATCTTCAGAAATTACAATAGGGTGGTTTGTGAAACCACCAAAACTCCTTTGTAAGGGCAACTGCCATTCCAACCTAGATGTTGGGTTCTCCATGCCCGTGCTTGTGCTCATGCGTCCATGGGTCTACGTATCTGTTAGTTCCCATGCTCCCATCCTAATGACTTGAACCCAAGTCCATGTCCTAGCCAAAGGAAGTGCTTGACCAAGTCTGGCATGCGCACCCATTGGCCATTCGCATGCTGCTACCCACACACATGCATTGCATTTAGCATTCATCTGATTATGCTTTGGTCCAACCATACGAGCATTGGACCCATTCCGAAGACGCCTTATTGCAACTAGCTCACTAATAACCACGTCTATGTTCGAATGGGTTGACATGGCTAGGCACTAAGCCATGCCAATCCATTTGTCCGCAAATGGTCTCTAATATGCCTCTGCCGATAGAAGGGTTGGCATTGCTCGGTGCCTAGCTGTGCCAACCCACTCGAACATGCATGTGGCTATCGATGAGTCACGTTGCAATAAGGCACCTTTGGAATGGGTCCGGTGCTCAGATGGCTAAACAAAGGCATGAGCAGGCAAATGCCGCATGCAACACATGGGCGCAGGTAGCAGCACACGAATAGCTAGTGGGTGTGCACGCCAGACTCAATCAGGCATGGCCTCTGTCTAGGACATGGACTTGGGTTCGAGCCATTGGGATGCAAAGCATGGGAACTAACAGATGGCTATACCCATGGATGCATGAGCACAACACAAGCCTGAAGAACCCAATATCCAGGCAAAAAAGGCAGTTGCTCTGCCAAAGGAGTTCTGATGGTTCCGCAAACTACTCTATTGTAGTTACTGATGGTTTTTGCTATCAAGACTTAGACCGGGCAGTCTATAATAGTTTGGAAAGTTCGCAACGGTTGGGGGATTTGTCCTCAGTGACACTACAAATAACCCCTACATGCCAAGCCTCCAAGGCAAACAATGCATTTGTATCAGCGAGGAGAGACCTTGATGCGGGTCTTGTATGTGTAATTGCTTGGGAATTTAATAAAGAGTTTTACATTCAAACTTCTGTATTGCTGGAAAAATTAGGCTGACTAGATAAAGGTATCCAATGTTGCACAAGGCTTAAAATTTTATGAAAATTTGTCCAAAATATTGGCCCTGTGACAGTTAGGGCGTGAGGGAGAAAAAAAATGATAAGGCCCTACATACAAAAGCAACACCTTAATACAGCAATAGGCAAAGAAAACATATAGCAAGTAACATGGAAACAAAGGACAGCATACAAAAATGCACCAAGAAAAGAAATAAAAATAATAGGGTTGAAAAGATGGACTATAAAACTCTTATGGATTAAGAAATTGGTTGCAATGTCATAAACACCACATCACAAAACAATCAACTAAATTATAAAAACTGGTTGCAAAAGCCATGGCCCAAAAATGTAAACTTAAGTTTCTCATCATACCCAAAATTTAAATCTTGAAAAGAAAACGAGCACATAAAAGGAGCTAAGGTACCCACCATCATCAGGTCTTTTAACTCTAGTTAACTTCATAAGCACCAAAAAGAGCTAAGATATCAAATGTGTTTTTACTAGTTAAACAAATGCGCCCAAAAATGTAAGCTTAAGTTTCTCATCATATCCTAAACCTAATTCTTGAAAAGAAAACAAGAACATAATAAGAGCTAAGGTACCCAACAACAACAGATCTTTTAGCTCTGGTTTCATAAGTACAAACAAGAGCCAAGATATCAAATGTGTATTCCTACAATCCCCAGGACTGGTGATAGAGGCATTGCCATAGTAAATAAAAGTAACTAGAACTAGAGAAAAGGAACTTGTTCATTCACTATTTCTTCTTTGCCATGGTTTTTTATTCATTGATAAAGGCAGTTTGATCTACCTAATTGCAAAAAAGAATGGCTTCTATAAATAGAAAGGATATTGCTTGAAATAGAAAAAAGGTATTGCAACTTGATTAATTTGCAATTAGGCTAATAAACAAAACATGTTTTTCCTATAGGATAGATGGAATAGATAAAAATTTAGAACATATAGCTCAATTTGATCCCACCAGTGACATGAATGTTGCATGGACACGAATATGGGAATTGGGTTGTAGCATATATCCATTTGTTGATAACAAGACAAAGAAATATGGAGATACAAAAAATAAATTATAATATTTACTAAATTATACATTTTATATATTTAATATTGTTTGTAAATGTTATAAATAAATATTGTTTGTGAAAATCTTTCAATATACATGTTTCTCATTCAAACTTCCCAATTAACTCAACGATATAAGAAAGAAAATATTTTACAAATCTATTTCAATGACTACATTCTTGGTCAATCATTGAAAAGAACAAATAATCCTAACATGAAAATAAAGGGTCAAACTTATTGTTGGAAAATTTCAACTCTTACTAATCTTTAGAAATAGCAACCATGGAACTTCATAACCATCCAACTGTGTAATAAGCATAATTAATAGAAATTTTATGAAGCCATATCCAGATGACCAGGTAACAAAGGTGGCATCACAAGGCATCAAGTCCAAAAATGATCCTGTGGACTTGCTAATAGGCATAGCAACTACCTGTCCATGGCATTCTCCAATCAAATAATGCATCACATATTTACATCCAATTAATCACAATTTGACCTATGCTGCTTGGACAGACCTATTACTACCTTAATCAGATATTACACCATATTCATAGATGCAAGTTAAGAACGTATTATGAGTTCTTGGGAAAGACACCCCAAAATTCACACAATTAAAAATATGCTTCAATGCCCTTTTTCCTAAATAATTTCCAAGAGGGGATTTGTAGCATTCTTGTACATTCAATTATATCTTTTCATTTTATAGGCTTTAACAAACCAACTTTGGATTTTGGTGGAAAATTAAATTGTGGTGAAGGATCGAGCATCCATAAAAGGGAGCATCTAGAAAAATCTAAATCAATAGTAAGTTCAATGAAGTTTGTTAAAAATGATGTTTAACAAATTTTGGTTGTTTTATCCATAAGTGAGTTTGGTTACTACATTCACAAAAACAAATGCCTATTGTGAGCTAAAAACCCATATAATTCACAAATTAAAGAATTTCCCAACATGATCGCACATATCTAAGACGAGTTATGAGTCCCCAAATTCTGTTACATTTATTTGTTTAAATGCCTATTTCATTAGTATAATGGAGCTAAGCTTTATCTCTATAATTGAAAAAGAACTAAAATGGTGTATGTTAATATGCCTATTGTGAAAATTTATCAGTATGATGGAGCTAAGCTTTATCTATAACTGAAAAAGAAAAAAATAGTGCATGTTAATATGCCTATCGTGAAAATTTATCGGTAGTTGCATAACTATAAATGCAAAATAACAGCATAACATGCAGCCACAACTGCTCCATGGTTCACTACTATTATATTTAGAAGAACATAAAATCCAAGACCTCAAAATACACGGCAATACACAAAAAGCACAAACTAACAATATTGATTGATATCTTACGAAACAAAAGCAAAATGTCAAACAGGATCCTCACCCCAAGCAACGGTGCATTCTTCGCTAGTCGCACTGGCTTGGTTCGCCTGGCACTCGATGCCTGCCAATAGAATTTCGACGACCAGATGCATCAAGAACCCAAACAATAAATCGGGTCAACAAACGAAACCCTAACCCTAACCCTAACCCTAACCTTAAATCCAGATATAAGTCGAACAGAAAAGAAAACGAGCGAAGAAGAAAGATTTACGCACAGAGATCCATGATGTGGTTCCTGCAAATAGCACAGTTATCCACGACAATATCTGCACCAATTCCAATTCAATAAATCGATAAGTTGGTCCATCAACAGCATTAAAGCATCAGATCCAAAACATAAAGAGGGCAAAGAATCGAAACCCTAACCCCAAAACCGCTAGGGTCTGAAGCAAAGGAATCGGTGCTAGGCTCTAGGAAGAGATTGCTCGCGTACCCCAGGCCCAGAGGGCGACCGCGTTCCACTTCTTGATCTCGAAGCGCTTCGGCTTCTTGGAGGACGATGACGGGCCAGCGCCGCCACTCGATCCCTCGCCGGCCGGAACCATGTTGATGTCCGTGTCGATCGACGCCATCGGATCGAAGAATTTCGACCGAAAGGATGTTCGATCGAGATCGAGATCGAGATCGAGAGCAGGTCGCTTGGGGGTGAGAGGTCGAGTGGCTGAGAGGGCCCCGATCGATGCGGCCGGCGTTGTGGGGGGTATTTAAAGGACTCCCCCCGGTCTACCCGGGGAGCTTCTAAATACACCTCAAAATTTTTTCTCTGCACCCTTAATTTTTTTTTTAATTTTTTAAGCTACTCTTAAATCACCTCCAAATTTTTTGAGATATTAATACGATGAAAAAAAAATTTAGTCTAAATCAAAACACCTCTTCAAGACAGCCATTCTATCCTAGTCTCATCAGGGTTCTTCCTGAGGAAACTTAATCCCACAATAAAATTGGCTAATCTATTCATATTACAGTATGAATTCTTCTCCTTCCCTAGCATAATTAAAACTCTTCTCATATGCGATAAACTCGGTCTTAAGAGAAATAATAAACCTAACTTGATAAGAAAAATAGTCAACTAAATTCTATCAAAGCTTGGTCCCTTCAAGATCAAGACCCAATCAAAGCTATCTTTTGCAAAGAGTCCAATTCATAATAAACTCTCCTTCAATGTCTATAAAAGTAGCTCATGACCCCTGGGTTAAGGTAACTTTCTACTCTTTTTACTCCTTTTGACTTAAGACCTATGTGTCTCCCTTAAAGGCCCTAGAGTTTCTTCCTTACTCGCTTAAGTGACGAAACCTTCGACCGGAGGCCCCTCCAAAAGAGACTCTGGGACCTTCTAATACTTTTTCTTGAAAAAATCTTTGTATATCGACCTTCGATGCATAAAGCCTGCATTGAGCGCGTGTATTGATCGTGTGCCCATGCAAGCACACATGCATAACGCACTGCTGTCCAATAAACCGTGACATGCATGTTTGTACGAGCGCGCGGCCATGCATATATTGCGCATCGAAGGCCGATGCGCAAAGTCTTCAATGCACAAAAACTTTATCTTCTTTCTTTAAGTATACATTTGGCTTATTTTCTTTGTAAGTATAAAAATTCAAGTAAAGTGAATGATCATTTGAACTGACAGATGCTTTATCTATATATGAAATGTTTCCCATATCATATGGCAAATAGAGGCTGGTATAATTTTGAAAAAGACATCTCAAGATATTTTGAAAATCGATGTGATAAGAGGTAGTTGAGTGCCAAAATTTCATGGTAGCTTTATTAGGCCGAAAGAACTTTTCATGTATATGAAAGGGACAACTCAAGATATTTTCTTATATGGAGGATAGCATCATAGCGGCATCATTGTAGGTAATACTTAAGCTCACTCTTCTCTTATTTCCCTTTTGAAAAGAGGAAGACTTAGATTGTGAAGAAGGTAGATTTAATTAGACAATTTAATCAGAATTCAACATGTGTTATGTGCATGACTGAGTAAAAGCTAAAGCAAAGTAAAATCAAAAGCCAAGCAGTATCAAACTTCTAAAGACGAAGAGAATAATGATATACTCTTAGAAAAAGCATAGTAGACAAATAATGCATTGGAGTTCTCATTATTTCTATAAGAAAAGATCCCTAAGACCATTATCGTGGGTTTGGCAATAAAACATTTGCTATTACTTGGAGCAAGATCATGTCTTTGATGCCAAAGATGGGTCTTTCACATGAATATGACGTCCGATCACATGTATGAAAGAACAACCTAGTCCACAATTAATGTGAACCCTGTTCGTCTATGGATCCTCACATGGTGAGGATCCGCCATTGTTGACGGAGGAAGGGGGGCGCCGCCCCCTTGCTCCGCCATTGTTGATGGCAGGGCAGAGAGGGTGCCACAACCAGTCAAGAATGGGGGGCGTCGACGCGCCCCCTTCACACGGGCACAGGAGAGGAAATAATCCTCCCTCGTCATGATTTAAGGAGGGAGGGAGCACCCCTCCTTCTTCATTCTCCTTCCCCCTACTGCTGGCCAAGGTAAGAGAGAGAGAGAACGAGAGAGAAACAAAGAGAGCGAAGAGACGGTTCAAGGCTTGGTTCGGGCCCGGCGGAGTGCCCGATGCCTCGCCGGGCCTGGGCGGTGGCCAGTGGCGGACGAATGTCCGGTGAGGGTCCGGCCGGCCGTGGTGGCCGGTCGTGCCACCGGCACGGATCGTGCTGTGGACGAGTGACAGGGAGAAAGAGAGAGAAATAGAGGGAGAAAGAGAGGAGGGGAGCGCGGCCATGGCGCGGCCAGCTCCGGGCCGGTCGGCGGCGCCGGGCCCCCCGGGAGTGGCCATCGGCGGCCCTGGCCACCATCACAAAACTCCCTGTTTCGGACGAAATAGGGGAGGCGGGGGAGAAGGGGATTAGCGGGCCGGCCGGGCCGTTTGGGATTTGGGCCCTGTTAGGCCGACTCGCAAGTCATTTTTGGGCCGCAATTTGGACCCTGTATTGGGCCAAAAATGAAAAAATAAAAATATACCCCGGATTAGTGTTGATTCTAGTTTCTGGGGGTATTTTTATTTTTCCATTTGGGTTTATATATTGGGAGATATTCAAGTCCCAAGTTGGCCCGAGATTAAACTGGGTAGAGTTAAAAGCTATTTTGATATGCTATTTTTGGGGACTAAAAATTGGGAAATTGATGCTGTAGTACCCATGTGCTTAAATAGCCGATTTACATTTTTGATTAGCGCCAGAAGGTAAGTAAGTCATTTATTATAATTTTATAAATTATTAAAATATAAAAATTATGTATTTAAATGCTATATTGGTATATATTGCAAAATGGGAAAATGGATTGGTACTCTTATTTGCAAATGAGCATTTACTAGGATTAGTTTATTATTTATATATTTTACAAATGATTTGATACCTATGCGGACAACTGATCAATTGGCATGATCTTTGAAATTGCTAAAGGTTTTATAGTTATACATGTGTATTTGACATGTTTAAATCATTGTAATTATGAAAAGTATATGGATTGCATTTTTGCAACGATACATGCTATTTGGCAAATGTGACATAAATAGTATTTTGTGTATATGATAATATGTCCCATCATGGTCCGCTATGATATGGTATGATGTGATATGTTGCATGACTCACTTGGCACCGGGACCCAACTCCATAGGGGGGTATATGGAGAACACACCCAGGAGGTATGCTATGATAGGACATGGCAATATTATGCTACATGGCCTCGGGACCCATCTCCATAGGGGGATATATGGAGAACACACACTTTTAGGGTGTGCTGTAACAGGATATGATATGATGTGAGTTTATGATGCTGGTTTCAGGACCCTGACTCCTAGGAGATATTTATGGAGATACATCCGAGGGGGATGTTACACCCGAGGGGGGTGTTCTGTGTACATAGTGTGTGGCCATGGGACATTGGTATAAAAATATTTTTACATGCTATTTACAGTGGCACAGTGGTTTTATCTTGAAATTGTATATTCTTGAAATGCTATATATAGCAATTACTTCCAAAATTATTTTGAGCATATGATGCATGTTTTGATAACATGGTAAAATGTATTTAAAATATGGAAGCTTGGCAGATGTTTATTATAAAAATTTAGTTGATAAAAGCATGAAGTGATTATATTATATTATAGTTGGCTTACTTATTGAGTGTGAGCTCATTTAAATCTCACAATGTTTTTCAGAGCCACAGAACTGAAGATAGGAATTGGGGTAGTTGGAGCGGCTATCAGAGTAACCTAGATCTAATACTTTGTTGTAGTCCCATTGAATTATGTATTTTGGGCAGGTAGCCTAAAACATATGATTATGCTTGTATTAAGAACAATTTGAATTTGGATGATATATAGTTATTACCCCTCTTATATTGAATGTTATATTTCGGGACGCCTTGCATGCCAGGCATGCGGCGGGTTGCCACCCCTAGATCCAATATAGGGTCCAGGGCGTGACAGCTTTTGTGGTATCAGAGCCTAGGTATGACCTTAGGGACAAACACAAGATGACACTAGCTAGGCAGAACATTAGGATAACATTGGGAGGGTGATAACTTTATTAGAAATTTCAAGTAATATATTTTAAAAGCCTGAAATTTAGTGGTTTACAAGGATATTGATTGGATCCACTAACCCTGCCGATGCTGAAAAATGGATGAGGGAGATGGAGAAAGCCTTTGCAGCTCATGGTAGCCAAGAAGAGGAGCGAATCAGATTCGCTACCTACCTCCTCCAAGGGGAGGCATATGATTAGTGGTTACTTGTGGAGCAGCGAATGGACGGAATGGCTATTTTCTGGGGAGAGTTTAAAGAAGCCTTCTATGACAAATACTTCCCCAATAGTGTGCAGAGACAAATGCAGCCGGAGTTTGTCAAACTAGAGCAAGGAAATCTCTCTGTGGCGCAGTATGAAGCCGAGTTTACCTGGTTGGCTCGGTTTGCTCCAGACATAGCGGCCACTAAGAGAGCCAAGATCATCAAATTCACCGAGGGACTGAGGCCCAGACCGATGCAAGCAGTCAATGCCTTTGAACTCTCCACATTCAGCGCTGTGGTGAACAAGGCCCTGGTGATTGAGAGCGATATGGGTGTGGTCCATAAGCAGTGGGAGCAGCAGCAGAGGAAGAAGAAGGGGTCTCCTTCTGGCCAGTCTTCAGGTCAGGCCAAGAAGAAAGGCCCTTATCAGGCCCCCTCAGGACCGAAGGGTATGGAAACCCGTTGCCCTCAATGCGAAAACTCCCACCCAGGCAAGTGGTGCCGCGGGACGACTGGTGCCTGCTTCATATGTGGCAGGTGGGTCACAAGATGGCCACTTGTCCCCTTCGGAGGGATCAACAGCCTCCTTCGGATTAGGGTAGAGGCCAGCAGCAGCAGCCTAGGACCCAGGGAAGGGTCTTTACTCTCACACAGCAGGATACTGCCGTTTCTAACTCCGTTGTGGTAGGTACGCCTGTTACTTAAATACTCGTTTAAGATTTTTTATTCATATGCGATGTGATGCATTGATCATGAATGATAAAAGTATCGTTAAACCTTATGACATCTAAGACAAATTAAACTTTGTGACCAGGTATAATTAAAGTAGGCAACACTTATGCTCAATTCTTAGTAGATCGGGTGCCACGCATTCATTTGTATCTAGCACATATCTCACCAAGGATGAATCTTTGACACTCGTTCCTCTTGAGCAAGAGTTGCACATTGCTCTCCCAAATGGTGATGTTATGAGGGTAGACTCAGTATGCAGATCTTGCCTGATTAACATGAGGGATAGGAGATTGAAGGCCGATCTAATCGTCCTCCCACTAAAATCCTTTGATGTTATCCTTGGGATGGACTGGTTGGCCTCCTATCATGCTTCAGTAGACTGTTTCAGGAAGATGGTAATCTTCAAAATTCCTAATCAACCTAAATTCAGTTTTACTGGAAGTCAGGAGCATCTGGCCTCAGTGTTCGTGTCAGCACTACATGCCGCAAAGTATTTGAAGAAGGGTGGCCAAGTGTTTCTTGCTGTGGTCCAAGACCTTCAACAAGATGAGGTCAAGTTGGAGGATATTCCAGTGGCTTGGGAATTTCTTGATGTATTCCCAAACGATTTGATAGAACTACCCCAGATCGGGAGGTTGAGTTCACTATTGATTTGGCCCCTGGCACTGAACCTATATCCAAGGCCCCGTACCGTATGGCCCCAGCTGAGCTAAAGGAGTTGAAGAGCCAATTGCAGGAACTCCTGGACCGGAGATTTATCAGACCTAGTGTATCTCCTTAGGGTGCTCCAGTATTATTTATCAAAAAGAAAGATGGAAGTCTTCGGCTCTGCATTGATTACCGAGAAATCAATAGGGTAACAGTACGGAACAAGTATCCTTTGCCGAGGATTGATGATCTATTTGATCAACTCCAAGGAGCTCGGGTATTCTCGAAGATTGATCTTCGGTTAGGATACCATCAACTCAAGGTCAAGGCTGGAGATGAGCTTAAGACAGCATTCAGAACTAGGTATGGCCACTACGAGTTCTTGGTGATGCCGTTTGGGTTGACTAATGCCCCGACAGCATTCATGGACTTGATGAACATGATCTTTAAGCCATACTTGGACCAGTTTGTGGTGGTATTCATTGATGACATCCTGGTGTATTCTAAAAGCCAGGAGGAGCATGTGGACCACCTGAGGATTGTTCTGCAAACTCTTCGGGAGAAAAAGCTTTATGCCAAGTTGTAGAAGTGTGACTTCTGGTTGAGCCAAGTATCATTCTTGGGTCATATAATATCTAGAGATGGCATATCTGTGGACCCGAAGAAGATTGAGGCAGTTGTAAACTGGTGTAGGCCTTCCAATGTATCCGAAGTAAGAAGCTTCGTGGGGCTGGCTGGATATTATCACAGATTTGTGGAAGGCTTCTCTCGCATTGCTCTACCCCTGACTTGCTTGACCCAAAAGCAAGCGAAGTTTGACTGGACTGAGGAGTGTGAGAGAAGTTTTCAGGAGCTGAAGCAACGCCTAGTATCAGCCCCCGTCCTTACCCTTTCATCAGGATCTGGAGGATTCACCCTATTCACATATGCTTCTCAGAAGGGATTGGGATGTGTTCTGATGCAAAATGAGAAGGTGATAGCTTATGCCTCCATGCAGCTAAAGCCATACGAGCAAAATTATCCTACCCATGACCTGGAGTTAGCCACTATGATTTTTGCCTTGAAGATTTGGCGGCATTATCTATATGGAGAGGCATGTGATGTGTATATAGACCACAAAAGTCTGAAATACATCTTCACTCAGAAGGAGCTAAACTTGAGGCAAAGGAGGTGGATGGAGCTACTAAAAGATTATGACCTGAACCTGCACTATCACCCAGGGAAGGCCAATGTGGTAGTTGATGCCTTGAGTAGGAAGTCCTCTTCGGAGTTAGCTTCTATGATCACTTCTCAGCCTCACATCCAGAGGGATCTTGAGAAGTTGGAGGTTGAATTGCAAGTACAACGGTCCAATGGGCTTATGGCAGCACTTGTACTCCAACCAACTCTGCTAGACAGGATCAAGTCCTCCCAGAAAGAAGACTTGGACCTGCAAAAGATTAAAGAAGCTATGAAGTCAGGGGTTCAAAATGAATTTGCTATAATGGAGGATGGATCCCTGAGATTTGACGACGGCTCTGTGTGCCAAATGTGGAGGAACTAAGAGCAGAGATTCTAAGGGAAGCTCACTACTCTCTCTATACAGTGCACCAGGAGGCACCAAGATGTACAGAGACCTAAAGAAAAACTTTTGGTGGAAGGGAATGAAAAGAGAGATTACTCAGTATGTGGCCAAATGTTTAGTATGTCAGCAAGTGAATGCTGAGCATCAAAGGCCTACGGGACCCCTTCAGTCCTTGATGATTCCTCAGTGGAAATGGAGAAAATCACTATGGATTTCGTGACTGGATTGCCTAAGACCCCAGGAGCAATGATGCAGTATGGGTCATTGTAGACAGATTGACAAAGTCAGCCCATTTCTTGCCATTTAAGGTTGGGATCTCCAGTGAGAGATTGGCCAACATGTATATTGAGCAAATTGTGAGGCTTCATGGTATTCCCGTATCATTGTATCAGATCGGGATACTAGGTTTGTGTCCCAATTCTGGAAGAGCCTTCATAGAGCTCTAGGGACCAAACTGAACTTCAGCACGCCTTTCATCCTCAGACAGATGGGCAGTCTGAGAGGACCATACAAATCCTGAAGGACATGTTGCGAGCCTGTGTAATGGACTTGGGTGGTGCTTGGGACAACCACTTATCTTTAGTGGAATTTGCTTATAATAATAGTTACCAAGCCAGTATCCAGATGGCTCCATTTGAGGCCTTGTATGGTAGAAAATGCAGATCTCCCTTATGTTGGGATGATGTGGGGAGAGAAGATTGTTGGGCCCCGAACTAATCCGGCAGACAGTAGAGAAAGTATAGTTGATCAAGGAACGACTCCGCACAGCTCAGACCCGACAAAAGAGCTATGCTGATGTGAGAAGAAGGGAGTTAGAATTTCAAATTTGGGACCATGTCTTCCTGAAGACATCACCAACCAAAAATGTGATGAGATTTGGAATTAGAGGTAAATTGAGTCCATGATACATTGGGCCATTTGAGATTTTGAGTAAAGTAAGTGAGGTGGCTTATAGCCTGGTATTACCGCCGGCACTCTCTGGGGTATACAATGTATTTCATGTATCTATATTGAGAAAGTATATTTCTGACCCTAGCCATGTGATAGAATTTGAGCCCATGCAGTTAAGGAAGGATCTAACATATGAGGAGCATCATGTGCGTATTGTGGACCGCAAGATCAAGTTTTAAGACGGCGTAGCATTCCCTATGTCAAGGTTCAGTGGAGTAACCATTCTGAGAGGGAAGCTACTTGGAACTTGAGGAGAAAATTAAAGAAAATATCCTCAATTGTTTGTAACATAGCTTATGTAAATGGAAAGAAGATTAATCATATGATCAAAGCTTTGGATTCTAAATGTTATATGAAGTACACCAATTTCGAGGCCAAAATTTTTATAAGGAATGAAGAATGTAAACCCTGTTCGTCTACGGATCCTCATGTGGTGAGGATCCGCCATTGTTGACGGAGGAAGGGGGCGCCGCCCCTTCCTCCGCCATTCTTGACGGCTGGGCAGAGAGGGCACCGCAGCCAGACAAGAATGGGGGGCATCGACGCGCCCCCCTTCATGGGCACAGGGGAGGGAATAACCCTCCCCTCGCCATGATTTAAGGAGGGGGAGAGCACCCCTCCTTCTCCATTCTCCTCCCCCCCCCACTGCAGACCAAGGTAAGAGGGAGAGAGAATGAGAGAGAAATAGAGAGGGCAAAGAGACGGTTCAAGGCTTGGTTCGGGCCCAGCGGAGTGCTCGATGCCTCGTCGGGCCTGGACGGCGGCCAGTGGCCTTCATCGGGCGGGTGACCGTCCGATGAGGTCCGGCCGGCCGTACCATCGGCACGGATCGTGCCGTGGACGAGTGACAAGGAGAAAGAGAAAGAAATAGAGGGAGAAAGAGAGGAGGGGGAGCACGGCCACGGCGGCGGCCGGCTCTGAGCTGATCATCGGCGGCCGGGCCCCCCGGGAGTGGCCAGCGATGGCCCTGGCCGCCAGCACAAAACTCCCCTGTTTTGAATGAAACAGGGGAGGCGGGGGAGAAGGGGATTGGCGGGCCGGCCGGGCCGTTTGGGATTTGGGCCCTGTTGGGCCGGCTTGCCAGCCATTTTTGGGCCGCGATTTGGATCCCGTATTGGGTCAAAAATGGAAAAATAAAAATATATCCCGGATCAGTGTTGATTCTAGTTTCTGGAGGTATTTTTATTTTCCCATTTGGGCTTATATATTTGAGATATTCAAGTCCCAAGTTGGCCCCGAGATTAAACTGGGTAGAGTTAAAAGCTATTTTGATATGCTATTTTTGGGGACTAAAAATTGGAAATTGATGCTGTAGGTATCCAGGTGCTTAAATAGCCGATTTACATTTTTGGATTAGCGCCAGGAGGTAAGTAAGTCATTTATTCTAATTTTTATAAATTATTAAAATATAAAAATTATGTATTTAAATGCTATATTGGTATATATTGCAAAATAGGAAAATGGATTGGTACTCTTATTTGCAAATGTGCATTTACTAGGATTAGTTTATTATTTATTATATTTTGCAAATGATTTGGTACCTATGCGGATAAATGATCAATTGACATGATCTTTGAAATTGCTAAAGGTTTTATAATTATACATGTGTATTTGATATGTTTAAATCATTGTAATTATGAAAAGTATATGGATTGCATTTTTGCAACGATATGCTATTTGGCAAATATGACATGAAAATGGTATTTTGTGTATATGATAATATGTCCCACCATGGTCCGCTATGATATGATATGATGTGATATTGCATAACTCATTTGGCATCGGGACCCAACTCCATAGGGGTATATGGAGAACACACACCCAGAGGTGTGCTGTGATAGGACATGGCAATATTATGCTACATAGCACCGGGACCCATCTCCATAGGGGGTATATGGAGAACACACACTTTTAGGGTGTGCTGTAATAGGATATGATATGATGTGAGTTCATGACGCTGGTTTCAGGACCCTGACTCCTAGGGGATATTTATGGAGGATACACCCGAGGGGGGTGTTACATCCGAGGGGGGTGTTTTGTGTACATAGTGTGTGGCCATGGGACATTGGTATAAAAATGCATTTTTACATGCTATTTACAGTAGCACAGTGGTTTTATCCTGAAATTGTATATTTTTGAAATGCTATATATAGCAATTACTTTCAAAATTATTTTGAGCATATGATGCATGTTTTGATAACATGATAAAATGTATTTGAAATATGGAAGCTTGGCAGATGTTTATTATGAAAAATTTAGTTGACAAAAGCATGAAGTGATTATATTATATTA
This sequence comes from Calamus simplicifolius, assembly GCA_900491605.1. NCBI lineage: Eukaryota > Viridiplantae > Streptophyta > Magnoliopsida > Arecales > Arecaceae > Calamus > Calamus simplicifolius. The sequence goes on along the minus strand of UESW01003970.1, from coordinate 706,762 downwards.
TAGTTGGCTTACTTATTGAGTGTGAGCTCATTTAAATCTCACAATGTTTTTCAGAGCCACAGAACTAAAGATGGGAATATGGGTAGTTGGAGCGGCTATCAGAGTAACCTAAATCTAATACTTTATTGTAGTCCCATTGAATTATGTGTTTTGGGCAGGTAGCCTAAAACATATGATTATGGCTTGTATTAAGAACAATTTGAATTTGAATGATATATAGTTATTACTCCTCCTTATATTGAATGTTATATTTCGGGACGCCTTGCATGCCAGACATGCGGTGGGTTACCACCCCTATATCCAATATAGGTCCGGAGCGTGACAATTGCCTCATGCATTACATTAAATTCCATGATTTATGCCAATGCTCTCATACCACATGATAGAACTTTCTGTGTGTTTGAAATAGGAGCCCTCTGGGCTCTGGCGTTAGAAGATCAATGGGTGGAGAGTGACGACATTTCTTAGCGTGGCCATGTGTGTGTGTAAAATATTTTAAGGCTCAGTTTCATGGGCTTCATTACTTCATGATAAAGATAGATAATCACAATTTTTGTATATTGCATGCATAATACATACATATCAGTTTTTTAATGTGGACAAGAGAGTTTTTCTTTTTTGAGAAGAAATGAATGAGAGAGAAATTTACATTTATATTACATGCTTTAGTGAAGCATGCTTACCGTGATTATATGATGCCAAAGAACTCTACAATATTAACCTTACATTATAAAATAATGATGGTATTTTATTAAATCTTGTGCTTTATTGTTTGTTGGATAACTACATCTGAATGTAAATTTGATAGTATAATGATCATTAAGCTACGTAGATTTTTGTATCCAAAACTCTTATTACCCATTGACCTTAAAATTTAATTTATTCATATAGTACCCAAAGGAAGCACGGGGCACAACCACATTTTGTGTTTAATCCTTGTGTCACGTGCATGGCCCACTCTCAAGCACAATTCTTATGGTTAATATGGCTAACAACTTAGGCTTCACTTAAGTTCTTATGGTTACAAATTGGAAGCTTCATGATTTATGTGCGTGTCCAAGCCTGTTCTTTTCCTTCGGATGTGATGAAGATGACCCACTCTACTCTAATCTACTCTAGGTTATTCTCACTGTCTTTTCCAGTTACTGATTGTAATGGAACTGAACAGAAGAGGATTTACTAATAGCATAGGTTTTGTTTGCATAGTTTTCCTGTTTATTCTGTCAACGCATGCATCTGTTTGTAAGTTTTGGTTTTGAAGTTCGGAGTTTTTAATCATGCTAACTTGATTTACAGCTGCCAAGAATCGGGATAGTTTGAATGCTCTGGTGGGATAACTTGTAGCTTCTGCCATCATTCCAGTACCCCAATTGGTTGGTGCATCTTAACATACCTCTGTTCCAAATATTAAAATGGATGGGACAATGGTGCATCCCTTCCAACAGAAGAAAAAAAAGAAAGAAAGAAAAAAAAAAAAAAATCGGATGGCTGTGTCATGATATTTAAAACCTTCGTTTGAATTGCTTGGGTTCAGCGATAAAGTTAACGCTTTGGTGATATCAGATTAAAAGCAAGTCAAATAATATCATTCAACCTTGCGGTATCTAATTTTCCTGTCTTAACAACAGGATAAAGTATTTAGGCAGCCAATTGCCAATTTTAGTGCTTGGCATTCAGAGAAAGTCTTACAGCACTAAGGGCGATGCAGCAAAAACGGTCATGCGATGCACATGTTAAAATAAAAAAAATATTTTTATTTTTGACATGCATGTATATGTGCGCACGTAACGCGCAACAAACATTGTTCGTCTTGTTTTCATGCCAAGGGAAAAGAAAGCTCCAAAGTGTACTTCTGATCCAATTACTCCGATGAACCTTGTTACCCTCTCTTGGCAGTTTAGACGGGTCTTTTCCTCTTTTTTAATCCAGATAAAAGCAATGTTTGCTTTAAAATTCCTTATATATCCATGAAAGAAGATAAATAAATAGAGTTAACAAACTCTTATGATAAGAGAAAAAATTTCATCTGACATACATAAAATTGTTGGAAATCTAATATATTTCAATATTCAAAAGCCTTTTGATTTGATAAGTCATTTTATCTGATACGTCGTTCTCAATCGGTAGGATAAGTCTTTTTATTTCAACCGATAGGATAAGTCCTTTTATTTTTCTTTTTGACCAGTCTTTTGACTTATATGTCTCTACGTTCGTGATAAGTCTTGATAAGTCTTTTATTTTGTTTGACCAACCGTTGGACACTGATCGACCTTTAGACTGAATCGTCATTCCCGTTGGATTGACTCGCTGCTTTCAACTGGTGCTTGCTATCTTATAAATATTCGAAACAATGCCTTCCGGTAAAAAAAAAAATTCAATTCAAATCTTGCTCTTTCCATCATTATCCGGAGATCCATTTCCTCATCCTTATCTAGTCCAGAGATTTATTCTTTTGCTTTGCTCTGTTCTTATCCAAAGAGAAGAAACTCATTCGGTTGTTCATCCTCTTCTGACATTGGTGTGTGCACGCTTGTTAGAAGACTCGTTGCTGTTGTATCCTGGAGGGTAGTCGTGCTGATCTTCTGCACCGAGATATTATCTCCGAGAGGCGCGAATCTACTCTTAAGGACAGTGCCTTGCACGCCACAGCATCTTCTCAACTTCTCAAATAGATAAGATCTTCCCGGTACTATCTTTCCTCAATCTTATCCAACAATCTTAAGAGTAGATATGGACTCTATTATGGTTGCTGCTACTAAGTCCTTTTCCGATACATCCAAGATTGAGCAATTTACTGGTTCCCATTATAAACGTTGATAAGAGAAAATATTTTCAATATTAGACATACATAATATTGGATATGTTTTGACTGATCCTAAACCTGAGAAAGAGGAGGACCTTCTAACATGGGAAAAGGCTAACAGAATATGTAGGCATACTATTCTTAGTACTCTATCCAATGAACTATTTGATATTTATTATCCTATTAAATCAGCCTCTGAAATTTGGAAAAGCCTTAGAAGAAAATATATTCTTGAAGATGCCGGTTCTCAGAAATTTGCTATAGGAAACCTTTTTAACTTTACCATGTCAAAAGATAAGGATGTGTCATCTTAGATCTATGCTTTCCATGTTCTAATAAATGACCTTAAAAATGAAAATATTATTCTTCCTGATGCTTTTATTGCTAGATCCCTAATTGAAAAATTACCTGAATCTTGGAAAGATTATAAGAATAATTTAAAGCATAAAAGAAAGTCTATGTCCCTTAAAGATGTTATTGTGCATATTAGGATTGAAGAGCAAAACAGAGTCCGAGAAAAGATAGAAAATGCTAAGAAAATGACTAGTAAGGCTAATCTAATAGAGGATGGATCTAGTAAGGATAAACATAAGTCCTATAAGCCCAAACATAGAAACCATTACAAGAAATATGATAAGAAGCCTCATTTTCAAAGAAGTCAAAATTTTAAGAAGAAAAAAGGATCTTGCTATATTTGTGGGAAACTAGGACACCATGCTGCCCAATGCAGGTTCAGAAAAAATAATGATGCTCCAGCCAAACCAAAGGCTAACTTGATGGTTGGAGAAGATGTGATTGCTGCGGTTGTTAGCGAGGCCAATATTGTTGCATATACAAAGGACTGGGTGATAGATTCTGGAGCCACTGTCATATATGTGGCAATAGAAATGCATTTGCCTCCTATATCCCACTGCCAGAAGGAGAGGAGCAAGTCTTCATGGGCAACTCAAAGTCTTGTTCAGTGATTGGCAAAGAAAAAGTCAATCTAAAACTAACTTCTGGAAAAGTCCTTTCACTTGGAGATGTGCTACATGTGCGGGACATCCGTATGAACCTGATTTCTGTGGCCTTGCTTGGAAAAAATGGTGTGAAAGTGTCATTTGAGTCTGACAAAGTTGTCATGACCAAATCTGAAAATTTCATTAGGAAAGGATATTGTAACCAGGGTCTATTTGTATTAAATGTACTCGAAGTTATGAATGGAAATGCATCATCTTTTTTTGCTTACTTGCTTGACTCTATTAATCTTTGGCATGGTAGATTAGGATATGTTAATTACTTTTACATTAAAAGAATGAAACAATTAGGTTTGCTAAATAACATGTCTACTTCATATGATCATGAAAAATGTCAAACATGTATAGAATCTAAATTAACCAAAAGAAGTTACAAATCTATTTATACAAGAGAAACTGAATTGTTAGAATTAATTCATTCTGACTTAGGAGATTTAAAAAGTAATATGACTAGAAGTGGAAAGAAATACTATATTACTTTTATCGATGATTTTTCTCGTTATGCAATAATTTATCTATTAAAATCAAAAGATGAAGCCTTCGAAATATTTTTAAATATAAGGCAGAAGTTGAAAATTAATTAACAAGAAAAATAAAAAGACTTAGATCTGATAAGGAGGAGAATATGATTCTACTCCTTTTAATGAGTATTGTGCATAACACGGTATAATTTATGAATTTACTCCTCCTTATTCACCAGAATCTAATGGAGAAGCTGAGAGAAAGAATAGAACACTTAAAGAAATGATGAATGCATTGCTCCTTAGTTCTGGTGCACCCATGAACTTGTGGGGGAAGCCCTTCTTTCTGCTTGTTTTATTCAAAATAGAATTCCTTATAAGAAAACCAATAAAACACCCTATGAGTTATAGAATGGTCATTTGCCAAGTTTTAAATATTTAAAAGTATGGGGTTGTTTAGCAAAGGTCTTGCTTCCTGAACCTAAAAAGAGAAAGTTATGATCTAAAACCTTTGATTGTATGTTTATAGGTTATGTTCAAAATAGTCCTACAAATAAATATAGTGTTGCCTATAGGTTCTTAGTGATTAAAAGTGAAAATAATATCATGAAACCTAATACTATAGTCGAGACGAAAGATGCAGAATTTTTTGAACATATATTTCTTATGAAAACCTCCTTAGAAAGACCTTCTAGACCACAAGTGGTTGAACCTAATTTAAAGCCTAATGATATTCAAGAGCTAAGGAGATCCAAGAGAATCAGAAAGGAAACCAATCTAGGAGATGATTTTTATACTTTTCTTGTTGATAATGATCCTCAAACATATTCTAAAGCAATTTCATCTCCTGATGCTATATTTTGAAAAGAGGCTATAAATAATGAAATAGAATCCATCATGAGCAATCATACATGGGAATTAGTAAGTTTACCCCCTGGAGCTAAAACTATTGGGTGTAAATGGATCTTTAAGAAGAAACTAAAGCCTGATGGTTCTATTAAAACATTTAAGGCAAGGCTAGTTGCAAAAGGTTATTCTCAAAAGAAAATATTGACTAATTTGATACTTTTGCACCTGTGACAAGAATAACTTCTATTAGAGTTTTGATTGCACTTGCATCTATTCATAAATTGATAATTCATCAAATGGATGTTAAAACTGCATTTCTTAATGGAGACCTAGAAGAAGAAATATATATGGATCAACCTGAGGGTTGTGTTCTTCCTGGTAATGAGCATAAAGTTTGTAAATTAATTAAATCTTTGTATGGCTTAAAACAAGCACCAAAACAATGGCATGATAAGTTTGATAAAGTGCTAGTTTCAAATGGATATCAAATTAATAATGCTGATAAATGTATTTATTCTAAAGTTGTTAACCATGAATATGTTATAATTTGTTTGTATGTGGACGATATGCTTATATTTGGCACTAATTTTGATATTGTTACTAGCACCAAAATGTTCTTGACTTTGAATTTTGATATGAAAGATATGAGAGAAGCAGATATGATTTTAGGAATTAGACTTGTAAAGAAGTCAAATAGTATCATACTTTCACAAGAACATTATGTTGAGAAAATTTTGAAAAGTTTTCACATTTTGATTGTAAGCCTATGAGCACTCCTTATAATGCTAATTCACAGCTTAAGAAAAATAAAGGCAATGGTGTCTTACAATCTAAATATGCTCAAATTATTGGTAGTCTTATGTATTTGATGAACTGCACTCGACCTGACATTGCTTATGCTGTAGGAAGACTAAGCAGATATACCCAATATCCTAACAAGGATCATTGGATTGCATTACAAAGAGTGCTTAGATATTTGAAAGGAACCATAAACTATGGTTTAATGTATTGTCGGACTCCTACAGTATTAGAAGGGTATTGTGATGCTAACTGGATTTCAGACTCTGATGAGATGAAATCCACTAGCGGTTATGTGTTTACCCTTGAAGGAGGAGCAGTGTCATGGAAATCATCTAAGCAAACATGTATAGCTCAGTCTACAATGGAATCCGAGTTTATTGCCTTGGAGAAGGCTGGGACTGAGGCCGAATGGCTCAGGAATCTTTTGGTAGATCTTCCCATTTGGATGAGACCAGTTCCATCTGTGTCTATACATTGTGATTGTCAGGCTACCATAGCTAAAGCTAAAAATAAAATTTATAATGGGAAGAGTAGACATATACGTCGAAGACATAATATTGTGAGGCAGCTTATTAATGATGGAGTAATATCCTTGGATTATGTACGGTCAGAGTTGAATTTGGCCGATCCTCTGACTAAGCCTCTAAGCAAAAAGCTTGTGAGCAATACATCGAGGGAAATAGGATTATACCCAGATCAAAAGTTGAAGTGATGGTAACCCAACCTTCATGAACGGAGATCCCGGGAAGAAGGTTCATATGGGAAAACAATTCACTGGACAACTTGGAGTATACTATCATAATTATTTATATTATGAAATCCCTTTCTATAGTGTAAGATAGTATTCTGCAGTGTTTAGGTTGAACTAATATGTGAAGTTCTTAATGGATGTCATAGCCTAATTTGGGTAGTATACAAAACTGCAGTGTATACTTGATGACAATCCACCTATATGAGTGTGGAGATGGTGGCCGCTTCCTATGAGACTTGGGTAAGATCTCTAGAGCACTCATGAATATCCAGTTAGACGCATGGCCGAAACGTGTCAACCCGTTTGAACAACCGAATTCTGAGAGATGGAATGTGAGTTATAAGTCAATGATCCAATAAAAGAAGGATTGGTTCATAGAAACTTAGTTTCACCAACCTTTTATGGATTACACTTATTTTCTCTATGCCCAGTTCATAGTCACATAGACACCATGGCTTATGCATTACATTCTTAAAGTTCCTTCTAAAGTTTGTCATCTTTTGAATATTGAAATAGTGAGGGATTGTTGGAAATCTAATATATTTCAATATTCAAAAGCCTTTTGATTTGATAAGTCATTTTATCTAATACGTCGTTCTCAACCGGTAGGATAAGTCTTTTTATTTCAACCGGTAGAATAAGTCCTTTTATTTTTCTTTTTGACCAGTCTTTTGACTTATATGTCTCTACGTTCGTGATAAGTCTTGATAAGTCTTTTATTTTGTTTGACTAACCGTTAGACACTGATCGACCTTTAGACTGAATCATCATCCCGTTGGATTGACTCACTGCTTTCAACCGGTGCTTGCTATCTTATAAATATTCGAAACAATGCCTTCCGGTAAAAGAAAAATTCAATTCAAATCTTGCTCTTTCCATCATTATCCGGAGATCCATTCCCTCGTCCTTATCCAGTCCAAAGATTCATTCTTTTACTTTGCTCTGTTCTTATCCAAAGAGAAGAAACTTATTCGGTTGTTCATCCTCTTCTGACATTGGTGTGTACATGCTTGTTAGAAGACTCGTTGCTGTTGTATCCTGCAGGGTAGTCGTGCTGATCTTCTGCACCGAGATATTATCTCCGAGAGGCGCGAATCTACTCTTAAGGACAGTGCCTTGCACGCCACAGCATCTTCTCAACTTCTCAAATAGATAAGATCTTCCCGGGTACTATCTTTCCTCAATCTTATCCAACAAAAATTACAGTCTATCCCATCGATAATTTCATGTTAATTAATTGCATTTATTTTAAAAAAAACTGCAGAATATTTAATGATTCAATTCAGGCATTTATTTACAATGATTAAGTAAATCCATTATCAATATTTTCAAGGCATTCTCACAATACATAGGATTGGAGAGGATAACCAGCAAGCAAAATGGTCATCCAAACAAAGCCACAAAGGTTCTGTGAGTTCGACGTGAAAGTTTTCCACAGGCATTCTTGACTGGAGCCTTGGCTATTTCAGCTGATATGTATGACGAGAGAGAGAGAGAGAGAGAGAGAGAGAGAGAGAGAGAGAGAGATTGTGGAAGAATATTGGCATTCAAAGTGGACGCTAACACTTGGTCACAGCTGTAACTAGAGAAGAAAAATCATAGGAAAAGGGGCGCGGGTGAACTTTTTACCACCGCACTATTGTTTGTTTTTGAGTTTGTGAATTTCTATGTCCAAAAGTACAATTTTGACCACGGAACTTCTTAGAAAACTGTAAGAATGATGTAGGGCTACGTTTGCCCTCAAAAGTCTATGATGTCGGCTCTATATTAAACTGCTAGGGGGATAGCAATGGGATTTACCTGATTGCATAACACCAATTCCATGTTATTGACACACGCTGGAACATGCTGCCCACCCTAAGATACGTGACACGGCTACATGCCTTTAGAGTGAACCGTAAGGGCATGCAAGGCCTCCTTCTCTTATTCCTCATCTGGTCACCCTTAGTCCGTGCCTCATTTAGCCCCATCTGCCTTGTTCACCATAGCTTTATGGTTTGATAGTTCAAAATTAGGCACTTCCCATCTAATTCTTTGCCTCAGTTTACTCTAAAACTTCACTGCTCAATTAGCATCATCATATGCAGGTTGGATCAAGGAAACATGATAGTGACTCACCATATAGACAAGTTTGAAGAACTGTCTAGGATGCTTCAAACCTAGCCCATGATAATGCTGATTAAGTAGGAAAGTTTGAAAGTGGAATGAGATAAAGTATTAGACAGGAGGTGTCTAATTTTGAACTGTCTACCTATAAAGTAGCAGTGAACAAGATCCTAGTCATAGAGAAAGGGTTGAAAGAGGCACAGACTAACAGAGACCAAATGATGAATAAGAGGAACGGACCTTGCATGCCTTTAAGATTCCTATCTGAGAATATACGGCCATGCTATGCACCCAAAGCCAAGCAATAGGTTCTGAGTCATGGCAAACTACTTACATGGTTCTGCTGATATTAAAAAGAAAGAAAAAAAAAATGTTTCTACTGAAAGTGGAATGGTACTTTAGGCTTCAGTTGATTCATTTCTTATGTAGACCTTAGAAGTTAGAACATGAAAATCCAATGCCACCCGTAACCATCATAAAGATAAGCGGGTTCTCGGCCAAATGCAAGTCTAGCACTCTCCATCTGTTATCAGTTCTTCCTTGGGTCAACATTGCCAAGAGGCAAGAGCTCATGAACCAAGTTGGAGAGATTTTCTAATTGATGCATCATTTGACGCTGGCCTTGGGCGATGACCATGAACTGTTTATTACAACAAATATCAAAAATCAGATCTCTCATATTAGTATCGATAGCAAAAACTCAGAAAATCTCAGACACATGATCCCTAAACATTACAGAAAATATTAGATAAGGAATCCTTAGAAATATTTATTAATGTTTAGGCAATAAAATCATCTGTTTGCATAAAAATATGGGCAACATTCTATTTCAATAAGAACTACTGAAATGTGTCTAATCTCCTAATGGGTGGCAATCAGTTCAGGTTAGACCAGAGATGGATCAGATTGGATGTAGGTTAGGTCAATAGAAACTGTCCAACTTGAACCCGATCTGTTCATTAAATGGACCAGAAATCCAAATCCATACCTATTAAACAAGTAACCTGATCTAAGCTATAACAGGTGGAATCAAATTAAACGGGTTAAATGATTAATCATTGCCACCCCTATTTCTTGATATATTGGATACACCGGTGCTGAAACATGACCATTTAGCATCAGGATATGAAGAAAATAATGGGCACAAAAATCAAAGTGAGCTAAATTGCTGATGCTCTGCTCTGAGAAAAGTCACTGTAATTAAATATGCAAAATGGGTCAATGAAATTGAATATGCAAAGTGGGAAAAGGAATTTGACAGGTGCCTTTCAAGATAAAGCAGTTTCCTTGCAACTTTCGGTAAACCAAAGCCTTTATTTGTACTTGCACAGGATTTTTGGGAGCTCAAATTTCAGATGGCTGAGACATGACATAGAAGAGGAAACATAAACTTGAACATATACCCTTAATATCCAGTAGAGGACTTGGCTGTCATGGTTACGGTACAAAGGAATAATAACATCAGAGCACAAGGCACCTCATACTTAAAAAATCCCAAGACAATAGTAGCCGAAACATGAAGCAACAAAGTGATCAAATTTTTTGCATACCTCTTCCATTAGTGGAGAATATTTACTCAGTTGAAAGGAAGATGATGAATTGGGTAACAAGTTACCATTGCCAAAGCCAGACATGACTAAAGATGTGGGTGCAGAGTCATTACAGGTTTCACCTTGAATAGAGAGGTTTTGTTGGCTTTTAGGAGGTTTCTGTGCAGTAAGCTTAGAATCCAATTCTTCGATTCAGGAGGTAAACTCATCCATCCTTTCATTCAGAGTTGAAATCTGTTCTGACAGCTGAGTAAATACACCCTATATATCAAACGAGAAACAAGGCAGTGAGCAATATATAGCATTAGGTGGCCATAGTGCTGCGCAGCATCGTACAAGTCAACAACAACACAAGCTAAGAAACCACAAGTTTTTAATCATATTTTAGCATCTTCAAACTCTACATAAACAGTCATCACACCTGGTTGGTTGCAGGTGATTCAGGGGTTCGTCTGTCAAATCTGCTGCTGCTGACCATAATCCTGGTTAGCTTAGATGGATTTTTGTCCCTTTGTGTTGAATAAGAATGCGATGGACCACTGCAAACATTCACCACATCAGAGTAATGATGACAAAACTGGTATTCCCTTGAAAAAGAAATAATAATTTCCGCCTATGCTATAGACTTCAGCATAGATACCAGATGTGAAAATGAAAGCTTAACAACAAAACTATCATGCAAGCAAATTTTTGCAATTGTCATGCATTGTATTAAATGGATAAGTGCAATTGAGATATTATATGATTATAAGACATATGTCAAGTTGAAAGAAAAATTTTATAGAATGGCTATAAGATCAATTATACCTTGTGGTATAGAATGTTGGGCAATTAGCAAAACAAAATGTATAAAAGATGAGTCTAGTTGAAATAAGAATGCTGATATAGATATATCGTGGTATCAGAAAAATAAAATAATAAATAAAGTTATTTGTAAAAGAATAGAGATGGTACAACTAAGAACAACTTAAGAGGAGAATGACTTAATTTGCAAATGTAGATGTAGAGAAACACCAATATGAATGAGTGATCTAACAAAAGTAAAAGGAAAGAAGGATAAACTAAGGAAAGATTCTAAGCTAAGTGGGATGGAGAAAAAGGTCTCACATAGATGACCCTAACTAGTTTGAGAGTAAGGCTTGGTTGATGCATTGTATCAAATATTCTCATCAAAGTGCCTAGTTGTAACTAGACCAAGACATGCATGTGCAATTTTACCTTCAAAATAATTAACCAAGACATGCATGTGAATGGTAAATGAAATTCAACTCACAACATGCATTGGCCTGCTCAAGATATGCTGCAATGTTTCCTAGTTGCAGTGAGATATGCAAGTAATGAAACTGCTTAACTGTTATACGACTCAGGATCATAAGGGTCTTAACTAAAAATAAAATGAAGTGCAACATCACTGAGAAAGGTCAATAGAATGCACACAGAAGGCCTATAAAAATCAGCAAAATTCCAAGCTTATCTGTAAGGGAAAGATAAGAGGTGCAACGAAAATAAAAAGAATGAGAAAAATAAGAAGGTTATTACTGAAGAAATTAAAAGTATGATCGATAAGCGGATATCAATATAGTTGTTATTAATGAACAGATGATAAGCCCAAGTGCCCTGAAAAGGACTTTAAGAAAGAATCAACAGACTATTGGGTTGAATAGATGCTTTAGTGCATAATATGTGGAGTTTTGCTTACCATGATTTGCATGACACCGTATGGATTTTTAAAAAAATAGTGAAGAATACAAGAGAATGTATAAAGAACAACTGTTTTAAAAAAGAAAACAATTGCAGGCTTCTAAACTGGTTATAGCACCATGCTGCAGGAAATTATGATAACAGTAGAATTAAAAATAGACAGATTAAGTGGTTTGTCCTTCTAATATTCAAGTTCCCTTTTCAAATCCTCAAATGGTTTCATTTCTACTTTAAGAACATTTTATTCAAAAGAATGTGGAAGAAATAGATTGCATTCATTTTAGATTGAGACACATATACCAAACAAACAGTACTCTGGTTACAATTAAAAAAGAAAAAAAAGAATTGTATAAGAACTTACCCCAATCACATAGGTGAATTACAAAAGCAATATTAATCAGTCATGATTTTTACAGATAGTGTTAAATCAACTTCCCAACATTGTACTGAACTTCCAAGGTTATTTGTCCATGGTTCAATATGCTCATATTTCATGTGCAATAAATTTGCAGACTTAAAAGCAGTAAGTGCTAAAGAAGAACCTCTTGATATGCTTATTTCTCATAGCAACCATGTCAGCAGAAGCTCGGGAAAGTGCTTCCTTGGGACTAGAAACCAGATCTTCATCTATGTTAAGCCTCATCTTGAAATCATCTGGTAACACCTGCATATCAAGAGCATAAGATATGACCAGTACAAGAAACAAGACGACATGGGAAAATTATCCAATAGATCTGTTTAAGGATATCATACTATGACTTCATTCATGAGCTTTTCTAGTTGAATTTGCCCAATATAAGTGTGAGGAATATAAGAACCTTCCAAGCCCAAAAGCTCTCCCACATCCTTGACAAGTAGCCGGTCTCTTCCTTGCACCTTTGTCAAAATTAAAATAAGCTTTATGCCAAAAGAACTTGCAAGTTTATTAACAATTAAAATATCGGAAAGTTTTTTCAAACCAAAATGTTCTTTATTGTGGATAACATGAAATTAAAAGAAAGCAAAACTACAAAAGATTAGGCTGACTTTCCCCAACAGAGATGCACCTTGCTATAACAGATGCATCTAATGATGATTCTACTAAACAAAATTGCACCTACTCACTAAAACTTTAACAATTTTACATAATAATGACTGTCGTAAAGATACCTGTCAACTTCATTTTTTCTAAGTCCTCTCTATTGATTGTCAAGTAATTTGGAGTGAGAAAAAAGAAAGCCCAGGAAATGCACAACAAGCTTGAGGATGCTTTTCAGTCTTGATCAAGCCGACTTTCCCTAAAGAGATGCACCTTGCTGTAACAGATGCATCTAATTATGATCCTATTGAACAAAACTGCACTTATTCACTCAAACTTTAACAAATTTACATCATAATGATTGTGGTAAAGAGACCTGTCAACTTCATTATTTTCTAAGTCCTCTTCATTTATTGTCAAGTAATTTGGAGTGAGAACAAAGAAACCCCACGAAATGCACAACAAGCTTAAGGATGCTTTTCAGTTTTGATGGAGCAACTCTAAGCCAATTTACTAGTCGTTAAGGGAACATACAACAGGTTCCGCCAATGACTTGTTAATTGATTATATGATTGGAACTTCTGTAAGAACTAGTGTTGCATTAGATTACCAAAGTAAAACCATCTTGTAGCCTAACTCAATTTGCTCCATTTTTCTGTAGTCAGAGAAAAAGAGAATTCACCAGCCAGAAAAAATTCAAGACAATGACAATAACAAAGTGTAATCCCATTAGCATTAGGTCAACTCGGGAGCAAAACTCCACTTAAATGGATCAGTGAAGTTCTGCTCCATCAATCCATCCTCGACCATCTTTTGCTGGGTAAGGCATTCTTGATGATAGTGACGATGATGAGGAGGAGGTATTGTATGCTTTGTCATTTATGAATACTATTTTGTGTTAAAAGCCAATAAAACAGCAACTCTAAGTTGACCAAATAATGAAATTAGTTTTGGTCAAGTGAAAAAACCTCCTGGTTAAATCACAGGAATCAAACAACTCTCTAGACTAGAAGATTTGGTTGGTAATTGATAGAATTCAACTAGCACAACAATTCTTTCTGAGATATTCTCCTCGTTGGTCCATGTACATCCTCATGACCTTTCATCACTGAAAACACTAGTTTCAATAATATCACAAATCTGAACTACTAATCTAGAGCAAAGAAGAGGCTCCAGGGATCATAAGACGTTCATCAAATATAAGTATCCCTTTTTGAGCCATACGCATGACTGGATGAATTTCCCAGAAAAACTCTTAAAGATCTCAAACTGCACAATGGTAGGCAATGCTACAAGCCAAACCAGAATCAATATGTCATCTAGCAACCCATCTTTAAATATCAGCCATAAGATTTCAAAGTCGTACAGCTAAAAATGAAACTAGCATAACTTTGAAGTGGTCATTAATAATTTATGAGGACTGTGCTGAGAAAATGGAATATGAGAACTGTTACCTGAATATAACGTCGATTAAACTGTTCTAACCAATCAATCTTCACAGTGACCATATCATCAGAAAATATGTGGCTACTTCTTTTCAGAATAGCTGCTATGTTGTATCCCAAGGCCATCAACCCACCAAGGAGGCGCACACTAACTTCAAAAGTAATCCTAGGTGATATGATGAAGGGATTATCTGTTACCCATTCCTGAAAAATCCACAAGTATATGTTACTCGACCTATGCTGTTTGTTGAAGTCACACTTGCAAATGGCACAAATTAAAACGCTGACTAGAAATCATCTAAAATGCACACAACAAAAATTAAAATGTGATCTTATTTTTACTTTCTCAAGAATAAAGAGCCTCGTTATAGGGCCGAATCAACCTGTACTGTCCGGTACCAAGTAGCTAAGTGTGAAAAAAAACTGGCACCTTATTTTGATATGGGATGCATACTGAACTGATAATGTACCGATATAGGTTTTGGCATCGATTTTGTAGACGTTACATGTAGTGTGACAAATTCACCAAAAAAGAGAAGAATTTATCAAGGCTAAGAAGCAACCATATATAGCACATCAACTTGCTAGGAGTTGTGCAATCCTAGAAAAATGAGGCTGAACACAAGCATCCATGCAAGCAATCCAAAACTTGGTATGTATTCCACCTCATAGTGGCAGAATACATGATGTTCTTCAAAAAAACAAGGTCCATGGGTTTGTTGAATTCATGATAGAGCATCTTTGCAATTAATAATTCAAAAATATCTAATATAGATTGCTAATTGCACAACATACACATTCACACAGAGATATACTATAGGATCCAAGATAGCAACTCATGGTAAAAAGGTTGACCTATTCTTTTTTGTGCAATTTTGAAGCACTAATAAAAAAATTCAGAAGAATATCATAGATATATCCATGTATGTCGAACCATCCCGAGCCAGACAGTTTGGAGTGAATCTAACCAAACTGGTCCCGAACTGGGACTGTTCCGTTTGTTGGTTCGGTATAGAGAGAGAACCGACCCTGAACGAAAAATCAAAGCCAAACTGAACCGCCATGTTTGGCCTGATTTGGGGAGGTTCATGGCTTGGTACCTCCTATTCCACTTGATTGGTACACCATCTGATTTATCCAAACTACTTAGGCAAAAAGTTAGAAGAGCCAAAAAATACGATGCAACTAGGTAAGTTAACATTCCAGTCAAAAAAAAAAAACTAGTAAGTTAACACACTGGTCCTACTTATAAATGAAGGCACCATTTTTGTCTAGAATCATGGAATAAAAACTGATATAGAATCAAACAAAGAACAAACCTCAAACATGAGATTATATCTTCCATTCCTGTTTTGCATTCTTAGATAAGATTGGCAAGCTTCTGGATCTTCAACCGGTGGCAATAAGTATATATCATAAGTCTCCTCCATGCTTTCTGTGTGTTCTTTGGAAATAACAGCCTTGATTTTTTCGGCTGATAATATCCTTGATGACTACAATGATAGAAAACACTTAGTGCTAGAAGCAACAAGAATAGAAACATCGGTAAAAGGCACACTGTTGATCTCATCTTTCCTCAAACTAAAAAACAAACAAACATGGGATAGGACATTAACCTTTAGAATATAAATTGGATTCTGAAATTCTGAGAATGGATTAAACTTGTTGATGATTTTTATATGTGCAGTTTGCAGATCTGGTTCGATAAAGGCCTTGTACATTGGATACACCTGCATAAAGTGATCCAGTTGAGACACCAGATTTACCCAAATTGTTCATCTTACAAATACTGGATAATTTATTCGATAATTAAAAGCTCCTGCAATTAGTTTAGAAAAAAGAATAAAAAATATGAAAGTCAAATTTATGATTATGTTGCCACCAATTACACTATTCTATATTATAGAGGAAAAAGAAATAAGATAGATTAAAAGGGTTAAATAACTGTTTCAGAGATTTGATGAATTATTTCTTCAGGTTCTCGGCCAGCACGTTGGATGTCTCTTAAAACCCTTTTCACAAGGTCAAAATGTACATCTCCTGTCACAGAAACACGCAGGTCTAGTAGAGGCTGCAACCTTTTGCTCAAAGCATAGATTCCTTCGATAATTACAATTCGAGAGCTAGGAACGTCTACTGTCCTGTTAGCAGTAGAGGGAAAAAGCTAAATTATAGCCTGAGAAGTTACGGTTGAGATATCAATGCATCAAGAACCAACAGATATAAGATAATAATCTTAAGGAATATAGAAGCATTCTGCTACCTGATTAAGCAAAGAGTTATGTTACCTGTACCCTGTGCGGCAACTCAACTTGAAATCATATATTGGCACCTGAACAGACTTCCCTTCTCTCAGGCCATGAATATTTTCCAGCAAAGTATCATAATCTGTTAGCCGTGGATCTGTGCCCATATTGCAAAAATCAGTTCTGTGATGAGCTTTACTTTCTTATACACTAACTTGAACCCTAAATATCTGACAAATTTGGAAGTTTCAGTGTGTATTGACAAAACTAAGGATCCATCTCTCACCAAGTCAAGTTTGAGATTGGTAAGCAACAACATTAAAGTACACTAGGACTCTCTAAAATAAAGCAATGACAAATGAAAACAGAAGGACAACGACTATATATGCTAATCACTACAAGGAATCTAATTCTAATTTTCTGGCCATCAACATGCACAGCTATAAGAGAATATTGTTTTAAATTTATGATTTTATAAATGGTTTAGCATACCATCTCTTACAAGTACATGCATGTACTTCTGATGTGAAGACCATAAGAAAATTTGATCTTCGCACAAAAGAATGGAGAACATTTCTCATGTTAGCTGAACTCCCTTAACCAATTGATAAGACATCATCATAGCTTAAGAGCAAGTCTGTGAACCTGCAATGTACCTCACATGCAAATGCAGGGAAAAGAAAATTGCATGAATTAGAGCTATGACAAGTTTATAAAGCTGCTGAATATGGCAAGCTATCTGTTTCATGCTCTGAAACCATCTAGGTGCACATCCCTACTTCTCGAGTAATGATAATCCTCATATATGGAATTCAGATTTACAATGTCCTCCTTTTTTATGATCAGAGACAAATAAGAGTATGATTGAAGAACAATGAAAACAAAAAGTTGAGGAGAGATTACTTCTGGAAACAATAACGTTCAAATTACACTCAGGAATCAGTTTTCTAGCTAAAAGCCCCAGACTGCTTCAAGTTGATATAAACCCAGCAACAGTTGGCTCCTTATAACTGAGTTCCTATTGCCTCCAGTTCAAAATCTATCTCGATATCTTTCGTTCATGCATACCATCATTGCAAATGGGATCCATGGGAACTCAACAGTAGGTGATTAAACAAGACAATACAGAGGTCCGAACTCCCCATTTTTCCCATTCTACAATTAAGTCTTACTTGCACTAGGACTCATTGCAGCAGAGAGAAACTGGGATTAAACAGACAGCTAGCTGACAACATCCTGCAAATTGCAATGCAAGTCAATATAAGCGTATGACATAGAAAATTGAAGATTTAATACTTTTGACTTGAGACCAAAAACTTTTCAAAATAGAAAAATCTAGACTATCAAAAGTCACACTCACATCTGATTTTAGGACCATTTCTTTACCAGTGGATCAACTTAAAGTGCTAGTCCACCATTACAGTAGTAGGTACCTCTGAAGACTTGACCTGCAACTTCTCCCAAGACTAAAGATATTAATTTCCGTCAAGATTTTGGCTTCAAAGGATTCAATAACCCCTTTGCTTGTCTTATTGTTGCCTATAGGTGTGGCTAATTAGTTGTTGAGCACTTATAGTCTGCACCAATTACTGCATGAAGCCAATGTTCCTCTTATGGATAAGTGATAACATATGGAACTTGCTTGTCAGCTCATAATGAGAATAAACTCTTATGGTAAGTCCAAAATGCGGAAGGACTTAAAGATATTTAAATCTAATGGAAGATTGATTGTTACACGCTGCTTCCAATCTTCAATACTATGAAGGGTCCAACATTTTCACTAACCACACTATGCTCTGGATAAATAGAATTCATATTCAACATCGAGTCCATAATTTATCCATGGGCAAGCTTTCTGTTTTACATTTTAAACAGAAAGTATCACTTAAATAATATCATTTCCCGCATCATGGACCAGCTTTTAAGCTTAGCAGATCGTAACTTTGATACAAGCCTTCTTCCATGAAAAGTAAGTCACTGCTTATGTTCCCTTGTAGTACACTACTTTGAAACTTTAATTGCTGAAATCTGTTGTTAGACACTCCCTCCTCTTCATTGCTGTTCCCAGAATCAGTCTTCTTTGCAAATTCTGAGCTCCAAAGAGTATTAGATCACTGGTGGATTTAATTGCATCGTCTATGATCATACTTCTTGTTAGTCCATTTTTGAGTCAAACTAAGCCAGTTATGCAACACTTTTTGGCAATGGAATTAAATAACTTAATTGCCTCCGTGCTCCATCATACCTAACAAAAGCTTAAACAACACAAGAGGTATCACATCATGGTGTGACCACATTCCTACTTGCATACATCCCCCTCTTGCTCTTCAGTTTTCAGATGCTTGTGGTCTACGTAAAGCTATGTTTGGCACACTTGTTGCTTTAAATGCTCATATAATTTTACCTTGAGTGGACTTGAGTGTACATATTTTTGGTCAATTCCATAACAGCCATTCAGATATCTAAATGTCCTTAAGAATCATGCCATTTTCAATGGTATCTTATAGAAGCCGACTGTGTGGCAAACTAAGGGTCATATTATTGGGTTCTCTTTTTTGAGTTATGCATCATTTAGTACAAATTCTGAGTGTCATTGGAGTTGGTTTTATTAAGAATCAGGCTTCTAATAGACAAGAACTTATCCATATGTGAAACTAAAACACATTTTTGGACAGGCAATTTTTTCAAAAAATATTGATATGTAGCTTCAAGATCCTCCTATCTTTGCTGAATCCAACATTTCATATATATGTCAGGAACACATACATACATCTATACATACATACCCATTCTAATGCAAAACTATAAGCCTTTGTTTTTGAAATCTGCTACAGAATATTGCAGATGTTTTTACAAATGGAATGTGAAACAAAAAGCGGGCCAAGATAATTGCATGTACAATTCTCTTATAATTCATAAATACATTTTGATATCATTACTGGAGACCTTTACTCTCTCTATGACAAGCCAACATCCAAAGAAATAAGTGTGGACATGGAGTACATACTGAAACTTTCTGAGCAAGAAATTAATGTTAAAAGCCCCTGATATATAATGTATAGGATGCTACTTTATTGCCAAAAGAAAGACTAATGACAAGTGTTTCTTCCAATAGATTGTACAACAGAAAGGTCTTTAACTTCTCACTTTTCATATAATAACTTTCAGTTCACGTAAAAGGTCATCATGGTAAAGCACCATCTCTTCTTTTCTTAATCAAGCTTACTTTACAAAGAGAAAAACCTAACAACATGAAATCTAGTCTGCAACGAAACTAAACAACAAGGCATTATTGAGGTGATATTAAATAGCATTGATGGACTGCTTTAGTTTTAGTGTCAAGGGAAGAAAGATCATAATATGTTTTTTTAAAGAAAGAAAAAATGCAACACAAATGCAAAATGGTCCAGAGAAATATCTTAATCTCTTAGAGAATAGAAGTTACCATCAAAATTGTCATCAATGACACGACTTGAATCATTATAGTTGTCCATTGATATAAGTGCGATGCTCGGCATGAAATTGAGCACCTTCTCAGTAAATACAGTCTTCCCGGCCCCAGAGGGACCAGCGACACCAACCAAAATGATTCCATCATTCTTTTGGGCCAGCAATTGGCAAGCTCGAATTACTATAAAGAAACCTTTTTCAAATGATAATGAATCTTGAATTGGAACAATTTTGTAACGATCACAGTCCTTTCTCTTTACCAACTGGACTTGATCTCTCAAAGACCTGGCTTTCTGCGAAGTGATTCATCAATGGGACTATCTTGAGCCATTAGCAAGAAGAAAACTGTTCTCCACCTATGGGGAACAAAGTCCAAGAACAATCATATGCAGATGATCAACAGCAAAAGCACATAATAATCAATTCATACAATAACATAATGCAGAGAAAACAAGAACCAAAATTGCATCACTATAGAGATGTGGAAAAATAAAAAACTCAAATGCGTTGACAGACTGTGATACTTTGGTCATTTTAGTTATTCTAGGTGGTTCCAAGGATACCTCTAAAAGTATCTCTTAAATATCGCAAGGTTTCATTTCTTAATGGATGAAACTAATAACACTATTTGTTGTAATGATCGCTGCAGAAAGTAGAGGACAAAAAGATATTAAAAAATAAAAGTTATATTGCATCATATTAAATCAAAACATTTGTTTGAATCAATTGAATTTGTAGCGGCCAGCTTTCATTCCTAGGCTCAAATCTTTGATCAAAGTCTTCCCTTGATCTCAATATAGGTCCAGCCCAAATTTAAACAATGTAATTTAAAGATCAGATATCAGATTAATGCTAGAGTTCAGATAGGACCACCTGCACACAAGATGGGTCATTTGAACATGTGTCAGGCTCAAAAGGAGGAATAAGAAGACGGGGGAAAATGATGGCAGAATACTAAGAAACAAATAGTGATCAAGTTACGTGGAGGTAGTGAGGGGAAGAGCAAAGGCTTGCTTGACATGATACAAGGTTATGGCTTTCCATGATCTCAAGCAACATTCATAAGGACCTTTGGGCACTTATACACAGTTATCATAAACCAGGGTATTAATATTAAATGACACAACAAGGATCCATATAAGACTATTTGCATGCATAATGGTGGGCAAGTTGATGTCAATCAAGAAAACTTAGTCTAGAAATCCTGCATTTATCAGAAACAAGAATATTAAAGGAAAAAAATTATAATGAGAAGAAAAAAAAGTAAATAAATTATAAAGAAACGGTGAAGGTGAGAAGAAAAGATGTTGACTTGAACCAATCTTAGACTGGGGTTAGAGTTCATAAGGTTTAAATGGGAGAGCCAGCATCATCTGGAATGGGTATCAAATCAATCATTTTTATGTCATGGGATATTTATGTTCCCATAAGATATTTACTGCTTTGATTCAAACATATTCACAATATAGACTGAATAAATACCTAAGAATTTTATAGTTATTTATTATACAATGTTCATATTGTCACGGGATGAGTGTGATTTTTGCTCCAACTCCTGTACGGTGCCTTGGCATGCCACACACTAAGACCAGCCTTCCTGAGTTCTTTCTTCGAACATACATACAAATGCGTAACAGTCCAATCTTATAGCTAAAGCCTGTACCTCAATGCTCCATCAGACTGACAAACTGAAGTCATGAGACACCTTTAAGGACTCGCAAGCAACCCAACCCATAGATTAACCACAACACTTGTGTGTATCTCCACACGACAGCTAGACTCTACTCAAGAGTGCTTCACATTTAAGCGCATGTGTGCTAATTCAACACTTTGCCTCTATCGAGTACTGCCATCATGAAACTAGCTTCCTAATAAGGTACTTCTGTGCCACAACATATCCACTCTGCCACCAATCCACAAGCCACTGCCCTTTTGTTATCCACATATTAAACTTACATGACATAGCCATGTAATGCCACAATACTACATGAGACTTAGGCAAATTCTTCCATTGATGCCACTCAGCCAAACCACCAACTCGGCACATCCCGGCTCCCAAAGCTATGGTTGATCATGCATGCCCAAGCTCCATCCACAACAATCAGATATCTTGCATGTCACAATCTCAATCTTGTAGCCTCAGTATGCCTTCCCATTATGGCCACGTTACACGATAATATTTATGGCCTGCTGCACATCACTGCGCACTGCCTCGGCCCCAATGGTCCATAGCCAAACTGCTCCTTTCTATGTGCATAGCTTTCTCACATAATACTGTGTACTACCACGACACTAGCATCTGAGTTTGTCCATCAGATAAATATATCTGATCGGTCATAATTGCCCAGTGCTGTCCTCCTCTTGGTATGACCCTCAGTTGTCTTTGATCCTTAGCCCAGGTCCAAGGCATACATATCGATTAAGTCAATTTTGCCCACTGATACTCCATGGCCGATTGAGTTCCATGGATCCCTGCAAGGCATTGTTCTACAATGCTCACAAGACCCGTCTGTTTGGGTAGTCCACAACTTGCCTAACTAAACCCCTATCGCTTCTCTACTCCACTACAAAGATCAAGAATATATAAGGTAGCCCGGACAATCCTCAAGATACGACCTTGAGCCAACACCCTTTTGCATGATGTGGCCAACTCATCTAACCAAACATCACACCAAACACCTCCTGTGAGATCATTCAAGCATGGCACTACCTTGCTTTGCAATCATGCTAGGTGGCACATATCCTATAAGCCTGAGAGAGTTGGGGGTCGTGTCAAAGCCATGCCCCTCCTCAAGTCTTAAGGAATCGTCAAATATTTGAGGGTACCATGGCATTGTATCGCCATGCCCAAAACAAGTTCTCAAAGGCCTCCATTGCCATTGACATGGCCCACCTGCAACCAAGCTTCCTTACCCCCTCCCTATTACCCCAATGAGACCTCCAGCTATTTCTCACTCCGAGGGTTTCAAGATATCGAGGAGCATTTACCACTAGCCCATGCCAAAGCGTCCATAGTTCATGTCGCACCCATGCCGACACACTCTGTGGCAAGCCCACTAGCCATGATAGTATGATCTTAGAGTTAAGTTTCCATGTCTGTTTTGAGACTTCAAGGTGTTGTCCATTGGTGCATAGGGCCATTCCATGCAATTACACATGCTTGCTAGTTGTTAGCACTAGTAATTCCTATGGTAAAGAAGATTAAAAGTAGACATAGGAAGTCACGAATTACCCTACTTTTCCACACATGAAGAAAGAGTAAATGCAAGCTCCAGATTTCACCATACAAGCTTCTGTTCTTATTCTCATTCATGTAATTATCAGACCACTACATCAACTTCAATCATTGTTCTGACCTCCATACAGCTGGAAGGTGGCAAGCATGGTCAATGCAACACAACCTTTGGATAACGTCACCTCAAGAAAAACATCGCTCATGCATTGTGGCATTGGCTCAGTTTCTCTTACAAACCCATAAGAAATTGATTTTTCATGTTTTAGTGACATAGCATTTTAATTGATTTCCATTGCCTGTTCATCATATTCTATAAAAATGAAACAAAGAATAATTCCTGTTGAAGAAATAACTTTATAGTGCTAGGGATGGATCTAGATCACCCAGATGCGTCTTGACACACTCTCCAACCTAGCTGCTTCTACAACCATTCAGCCATGAAGTGTCCATTTTGCATCTTTTCAGCATAGCAAGCCCCTATCTAGAATATGTTCCACTTGAAATGATGTGCAGGAGAGGTACAAAGTATTGGGCCTAGTGTGGTGCTATTAAGGCCCAACGGGGCTAACTTGTATTAGGCTGAGTGTGAGTCCAAGGGTTGAAATTAAATCAAGTCATAGGTGTACACGGGCTTGGGGATTAGTTTAAGGAAAAGTCTTTGTACACCGCCCCCGGTGCAGCAAGGCCTACGTGGGCTGCACCGCCTCTTCTGATTGGTCCACGTGGAGCCTACGTGGATGACGGTGCTGGGCGGTATGATCCTGCTACGATGTAACGTTCTGAACGTGACGGGCATTTAAAGTAGTTCGCTTTTTTTTAAAATTAACGTGCGGACGAAAATGTCCTTTCCCTCCATCCTAGCGCCATTTTACGTTGGATTTCATCTGTGCAAGAAGAACTCTCTTTCTTCCCCTTTCTTCTCCCTCGCTCTGGATTTTGGATGCATCACCGGAATCAGTTGAGCACGAACCATCGCCCTCGCTCTGAGAGTCCGGTCGAAAGAAAATATTTCAGCTTCGAGGCTGGAAAACCTGGCTACTGGAGTCTTTGTACAAAAACTTCTGGAGAAAATGTCGTCCGCAGCACAAAACATTCTTTCGTTATGAGGTTGTTGTGGTTTATGATCTTGACGATAGGGTTTTCTACTAGGGTGTCGTGGGTTTTCAACTAATGCTTTGTCTTAACGTTTTGAACTATGGTGTCGTGGCGAGTTTCCAACTAGGGTGTAGTGGTTTTTTCTGTAAGGGTGTCGTGGGTTTTGAACTAATGCTGCTTGTCTTAACATTTTGAACTAGGGTGTTATGGGTTTTGAACTAGGGTGTCGTGGATTTTGAACTAGGGTGTCGTGGGTTTTGAGCACGGGTGTCGTGGGTTTTGAACTAGGGTATCGTGGGTTTTAATAAGATAAGAGCGAATGGCAGCAAACACCCCAGAAGTACCTCCCCCTTTTGTGAACAGAAACCATCAATAAAGAGAGTGTGGGGAAGCCAAATACTGCGACACCCTAGTACCAATGCTGCGATACCCGTACTTAAAACTGACCACGGAGAGAATCCCCGCGACACCCCTAGCTTTAGGGCGACGACACCCTAGCTTTAGGACGACGACACCCGTTCTTACAAATGACCACGGAGAGAATCCCAGCGACACCCCTGTGAAATTCGGCCGAAAATCATTCGCGACACCCTAATTGAAATCTCACGACATCCTAGCTTTAGGGCGACGACACCCGTGCTTACAAATGACCACGGAGAGAATCCCCGTGAAACCCCTGCGGAATTCCGCCGAAAATCATTCGCGACAACCCAGTTGAAATCTCACGACACCCTAGCCTTAGGGCGACGACACCCATGCTTACAAATGACCATGGAGAGAATCCCCGCGATACCCCTGTGGAATTCGGCCGAAAATCATTCGCGACACCCTAGCTTTAGGGCAACGACACCCGTGCTTACAAATGACCACGGAAAGAATCCCAGCGACACCCCTATGGAATTCGGCTGAAAATCATTCGCGACACCCCAGTTGAAATCTCACGACACCCTAGCTTTAGGGCGACGACACCCGTGCTTACAAATGACCACGGAGAGAATCCCCGCGACACCCCTGTGGAATTTGGCCGAAAATCCTTCATGACATCTCAGTTGAAATCTCACGACACCCTAGCTTTAAGGCGACGACACCCGTGCCTAAAACCGACCACGGAGAGAATCCCCGTGATACCCCCTGGTGGAATTCGGCCGGGAATCCTTCACGACACCCCAGTTGAAATCTCACGACACCCTAGCTTTAAAGAGATAATACCCGTGCTTAAAACTGACCACGGAGAGAATCCCCGCGATACTCTAGTTCGAATTCGGCTGAAAATCCTTCGCGACACCCCAAATGTAATCTCACGACACCCTAGGTCTAAGGAGACGACACTCGTGCTTAAAACTGACCACGGAGAGAATCCCAGCGACACCCTAGTTCGAGTTCGGCCGAAAATCCTTCGCGACACCCCAGTTGAAATATCACGACACCCTAGCTTTAAGGAAACAACACCCTTACTTAAAACTGACCACATAGAGAGTCCCCATGATACCCTAGTTCGAATTCGGCCGTAAATCCTTCGCGACACCCTAGTTGAAATCTCACGACACCCTAGCTTTAAGGCGATGACACCCTTACTTAAAACTGACCACATTGAGAATCCCCGCGACACCCTAGTTCAAATTCGGCCGTAAATCCTTCGCGACACCCCAGTTGAAATCTCACGACACCCTAGCATTAAGGTGACAACACCCTTACTTAAAACTGACCACATAGAGAATCCCCGCGATACCCTAGTTCGAATTCAGCCGTAAATCCTTCGCGACACTCCAATTAAAATCTCACGACACCCTAGCGTTAAGGCGACGACACCCTTACTTAAAACTGACCACATAGAGAATCCTTCGCGACACCCTAGTTGAAATCTCACGACACCCTAGCTTTAAGGCGACAACACCCATGCTTGAACAAGGCGGGAATTTTGACGTCACTCTAGTACTAATTCGACGACACCCTAGTAACTCAGCCATGCCATCTTTTCGAGAAAAGTTGCAAAACGTGGGCAGTTCCTATGGGTTTGCGGGTCAGTGTGATGTGGTCGTGGCGATCCTAGTGTCCTTTCGTATTTCTCTGAGGTCGGCATAAACCCTAAAGGTCATTCGTCTTTTGCTCGAGAAGCCATCCTTTTGCTCGAGAAGCCATCCTTCGTCTCTTGCTCGAGAAGCCACTGGTCTCCTAAATTTCTTCCATAGTTCATTCTTCCATATACTTCATTCATGGAGATGAGTGCTTTCGTTTGTGGACGAAGACCGCGAACAAAGAAGAAGCAGACAGAGAAAATGGCGGAACAATGCAAGGACATGGTTCTTCATTCGAATGAGGATGCGGCTCCTTCAGGTATGTTTATCACTATGTTAAAATATTATGATATCCTCTCTTAAAATTTTATGACAAGTATGTCTTACGTCTTACCCCCTGTTTCAGTTGACATGAAAATTGTTCCAGTCCCCCCAGTGAAGGCTTCCCAGCTGTTTAAGAATAATTGCAGGCCGGCCGTATACGTTCAGAAGGTTTGAAAGATGGGGTTCACTAGACGGCATATAAAACTTATTCGAAGGACCCCATTTGGTGCCTTCGTCGACATGCAGACGTTCACAGTCGACGGGCGACTGCTAGCAGACATCATAAGATGTCACAATGGAGGCGATGAGTTCATTTTCTGCGGAAAGCCAGTTCTATTCAGTGCCGACGAAGTCGCACTCATTCTGGGACTTCCAGCTCATGGGAAGAAGATCGACACGTCCAGCCAAATGTTCAACGGAAGGTTGTTCAGACGGTTTGGCCAGGGTTTAGATCTTCGCCAAGAAGGTTTGGAGAAGTTAATATTTCAACTCCGATCATCTAAGGTACAGGAGGATGTCGAGGACACCGTCCGACTTTGGATCGCATACATGTTGGCCATGTTTTTGGCTCCAAAGTCTAATCAGAGATGTCCACGGTATCTCATCCAGCACTTGGATGACTTAAGTCAACTGGATAGCATCGACTGGGCTTCGGCACTGAAGGAGTTGATTGTTCTGGCTCTCCCAGAAATAGCTGCTTGCTTGCGTTCCGAGGAGCCGATGCACTCAAAGAATGCAAAAAAAGTTAGGAGGCAGCCTACCCTGTTCGGATGCTCGGCAGCACTGGTGGTAAGGATTATTGAGATGCATAAGTAGTGTTCTTAGTATAATTTTTTTGTAATATTACATTATTTAATATCCAAAAAATATCATGTTCAGGCGTGGTTCCTCGAGCATACATCAATGCGAGAACCAGCATACCCTGATAAACTGCCCCGACTGTTGAAGTGGTATGACCACCAAATGAAGATCCAGTCGGTTCGGGTTGCCGACTTGCAGCCTCACGACTTGGTAAGCTAGTACATTGCTCCATTGCTCTGACCATATTTTTCAACTTAATGCGTCAATATGTTCACTTAATATTAATTTGTTATCATCTTGCGTTGCAAATGGAGGGAGCTACTGTACCATTGTCAGAAGAGCGCTGGCTTCTCACTCAGCAGAATGTAGCATCCCCTCAACCAACAGATACCTGCGCCCCTCAACCAACGGATAGCTGCGCAGGATATGCCGAGTTGAGGACTGAATTGGAGTGTATTAAGGATCAACTCGACGATGTCAGGCACAAGCTGTCCATTGCTGAGAGCCTCCTCAGTTCACTGCTCAGAAAGGAAAGTAATGCAATAAATGAGGAGGACAAGGGAGACGGGAAAATAGAGAAGGTGCATTCCCTGGAGTTGGTCCTCCGCGAGCCTGGTAATGGAAATAGTGAGGAGAAGAAGATGGAGGAGGACCATTCATCCGAGTGTCCAATTGAGACGGGGAATGTAAAAGCAGAGGAGAAGAGATTGGAGGGGGATTTATTGGATGTTAAAACAGAGCATGGGAATGAAAATAAAGATGAGTCCATATCCGATAATAAACTTGGCACCCCTGCGCCAAAGGGTGATAATATGGACATAGAAATCGTTGGAGTGCCTTCGCTTGTTAGGAGGGTTAAAAAAGAGCCGAGGAAGCATAAGGCATCCACGGTCGTCGGAGAATGTTATGAGACAACCCGTCCTAAAAAGTCGGCGAAGACAGTGGGCACATCAAAGCCCAACACAACGGTCGAAGATGACCAAATTATTATTCAAAATTTTTTGAGCGAATGACTAACCGATAAGATCGTCTACACCAATATGTTTTCTGGCGTTGTAACAAGGAAAAATCTTCAAGATCTCATTAACAATGAAATGATAATAGATGATGTAAGTATATCAAGAAACCTGTTCTAGTTGTTGATTTTAGAATTATATTAATCGGTTTACATTGCATTGGCATATAATTGATTCCGGCCAGGAGTTTCTGATGCGCAACTGGACAGAGCATCCGGACCGATACCATAAGTGCATATTTGCATCAGTTTTCATATCCACTCTGTGTCTGACTTCCTCATCACCTGCTCATGAACTTGCTGGAACATCAGGGGCCGCGATATTTGACAATGTGTCAGATGAAGATAAGGCCCAATTCCGGTTTCTTTTCACCATAATAAACTCTGATAACTCGCACTGGCATTTGGTTGCTGTCGACATGGAAAGAAAGGTGTTCATACACCTGAATTCAATGAAACGCAACCCCAAGTACAAGGCCAATGCAAGAAAATGGCATACAATTCTAGGCCACATATTTCATATCTACTGCGATAAGAAGGAAGCGATGACTTGGCCGATGGAAGATATTTCGGATTGCCCAAGCCAACCGACCGGATCGCTGGATTGCGGCCTATACTGTCTGAGATACATGGAATGTCTTGCTCGACGGGACAATCCTGATATGAAGATGGATTTCACGGATGAGGAAGTTAGAGATTACCGGCGATATTTAGCTGCGACGATATTGAGAGAGGGCCTGAATAAAAAGATTAGCGACATTATCGAAAAATGTTCTTAATTTTTTTATTCTTCTTTGAATGAAAATTGAATGTAATTTATTCATATTAACACTGATTAATATTTAATGCAAATACACAAATTTTATATTGCGAGCAGGGGTGTCCTCGATGTATTCATATGTTTGCCTTCGTAGGTTTTCGCCTTTCGGGTGTCGCCGCGCTAGAGCTAGGGACTCGTTAGCCAAGAGCTGGGGTGTCGTCGCGCTAAAATCTTCGGTGTCCATTCGCGAGTACTAGAATGTCGTAGGTTTTCGTCTTTCGGGTGTCGCCGCGCAAGAGCTAGGGAGTCGCTAGCCAGAAGCTGGGGTGTCGTCGCGCTAAAATCTTCGGTGTCCGTTCGCGAGTACTGGGATGTCGTAGGTTTCCGCCTTTCGGGTGTCTCCGCGCTAGAGCTAGGGAGTCGCTAGCCAGGAGCTGGGGTGTCGTCGCACTAAAATCTTCGGTGTCCGTTCGCGAGTATTGGGATGTCGTAGGTTTCCGCCTTTCGGGTGTCGCCGCGCAAGAGCTAGGGAGTCGTTAGCCAAGAGCTGGGGTGTCGTCGCGCTAAAATCATCGGTGTCCGTTCGCGAGTACTGGGATGTCGTAGGTTTCCGCCTTTCGGGTGTCGCCGGGAAAGAGCTAGGGAGTCGCTAGCCAGGAGCTGGGGTGTCGTCGCGCTAAAATCTTCGGCGTCCGTTCGCGAGTACTGGGATGTCGTAGGTTTCCGCCTTTCGGGTGTCGCCGGGCAAGAGCTAGGGAGTCGCTAGCCAGGAGCTGGGGTGTCATCGCGCTAAAATCTTCGGTGTCCTTTCGCGAGTACTGGGATGTCGTAGGTTTCCGCCCTTCGGGTGTCGCCGGGCAAGAGCTAGGGAGTCGTTAGCCAGGAGCTGGGGTGTCGTCGCGCTAAAATCTTCGGTGTCCGTTCGCGAGTACTGGGATGTCGTAGGTTTCCGCCTTTCGGGTGTCGCCGAGAAAGATCTAGGGAGTCGCTAGCCAGGAGCTGGGGTGTCGTCGTGCTAAAATCTTCGGTGTCCGTTCGCGAGTACTGGGATGTCGTAGGTTTCCGCCTTTCGGGTGTCGCCGCGCAAGAGCTAGGGAGTCGCTAGCCAGGAGCTGGGGTGTCGTCGCGCTAAAATCTTCGGTGTCCGTTCGCGAGTACTGGAATGTCGTAGGTTTCCGCTTTTCGGGTATCGCCGCCCAAGAGCTAGGGAGTCGTTAGCCAAGAGCTGGGGTGTCGTCGCGCTAAAATCTTCGGTGTCCGTTCGCGAGTATTGGGATGTCGTAGGTTTTCGCCTTTCGGGTGTCTCCGCGCTAAAGCTAGAGAGTCGTTAACCAAGAGCTGGGGTGTCGTCACGCTAAAATCTTCGGTGTCCGTTCGCGAGTACTGGGATGTCGTAGGTTTCCGCCTTTCGGGTGTCGCTGCGCAAGAGCTAGGGAGTCGTTAGCCAAGAGCTGGGTGTCGTCGCGCTAAAATCTTCGGTGTCCGTTCGCGAATACTGGGATGTCGTAGGTTTCCGCCTTTTGGGTATCGCCGCGCAAGAGCTAGGGAGTCGTTAGCCAAGAGTTGGGGTATCGTTGTGCTAAAATCTTCGGTGTCCGTTCGCAAGTACTGGGATGTCGTAGGTTTCCACCTTTCGGGTGTCACAGGGCAAGAGCTAGGGAGTCGCTAGCCAGGAGCTGGGGTGTCGTCGCGCTAAAATCTTCGGTGTCCGTTCGCGAGTACTGGGATGTCGTAGGTTTCCGCCTTTCGGGTGTCGCCGCGCAAGAGCTAGGGAGTCGTTAGCCAAGAGCTGGGGTGTCGTCGCGCTAAAAGCACTTCATTTTACTGAAATAGACACCCTTTTGAAAGCACTTCATTTGCGACCAAGACACCCTAGTTCAAAAGTTACGACACCCGTGTTTTATATATGCTCCTGTGTAAGTTGACTCAATACATAAGCATCAAATTCGTCCATCAAAGCTTCGAAAGGCGGTACAATTCTCTCCAGGTCCTCTTCGGTATTAATAGACTGCAAGCCTGATGCTTGAAGCAGCTCTTTCCTTGACCTGATTTTTCTTGATCTTTTTGACTTCTTCTCGACTCCACTCTTTAATCTGTTCTCTCTCGGGCGACCTTTCGTCCTAATTTGTTCAAGATCTTGAATTACAAGCTCTGTACGTGGTTTAGCTGCGCAATTGGCATCCACTTACCACTTGTAGCATTCAGTCTTGCTTTTATGGATGCCATACAATCAACTTTCCCAGTATCCCTATGATTCATACTCTTCTCTGATTTTCTAGATTTTTCTTGCCTCCAACACGCCAGGTGCTTGAAGCAAAGTTGTTTTTTGTTGTTAGCCCTGCTACACACTGTTGTGATTCCAAAACCAACTCGTTTCGCGTATCCATTGTAGAACGTATATACATCATCTGCTGAATTGAATTCCATTCCAGTTTGAGGAACTACAGTATCATCCACTGCATTTGGAGCGATGGGTGAAGGTGCACGGCCGGGAGTGTTATCGATTTCTTTCTGATCTACAATTTCAGCATCAACTATGAAAATATAGGCACGCAGTCATGAACAATGATATCCATAGATTTAGTTGTCAATATATGCTGACAAAGGATTAGGATTTAGGACACGAAGGTTAAAACAATACGATACCCCAGTTATCATCTGACGACACCCTAGCTTTAAGGCGACGACACCCGTGGGTTCACTGTTAATGCACGTGTGTCGTAGCATTGGTGCTAGGGTGTCGTGAGGTTTCAACTGGGGTTTTGCGAAGGATTTCGGCCTAAATCCAATCCTCCTGGGGTGTCGCGGGGATTCTCATCGTGATCAGTTCTAAGTACGGGTGTCGTCGCCTTAAAGCTAGGGTGTCGTAAGCTTTCAACAGGGGTGTCTCGAAAGAGTTTCGGTCGAAATCCAATTCTCCTGGGGTGTCGCGGGGATTCTCCGCGCGGTCAGTTCTAAGCACGGGTGTCGTAGCATTGGTGCTAGGGTATCATGAGATTTCAACTGGGGTGTCGCAAAGGAGTTTCGGCCGAATTCGACAAGGGGTGTCGCGGGGGTTCTCTCCGTGATCAGTTCTAAGCACGAGTGTCGTCGCCTTAAAGCTAGGGTGTCGTGAGCTTTCAACAGGGGTGTCTCGAAGGAGTTTCGGCCAAAATCCAATTCTCCCTGGGGTGTCACGGGGATTCTCCGCACGGTGAGTTCTAAGCACGGGTGTCGTAGCATTGGTGCTAGGGTATCATGAGATTTCAACTGGGGTGTCGCGAAGGAGTTTCGGACGAATTCGACAAGGGGTGTCGCGGGGGTTCTCTCCGTGATCAGTTCTAAGCACGGGTGTCGTCGCCTTAAAGCTAGGGTGTCGTGAGCTTTCAACAGGGGTGTCTCGAAGGAGTTTCAGCCGAAATCCAATTCTCCCTGGGGTGTCGCGGGGATTCTCCGCGCGGTCAGTTCTAAGCACGGGTGTCGTAGCATTGGTGCTAGGGTGTCATGAGATTTCAACTGGGGTGTCGCGAAGGAGTTTCGGCCGGATTCGACAAGGGGTGTCATGGGGGTTCTCTCCGTGATCAGTTCTAAGCACGGGTGTCGTCGCCTTAAAGCTAGGGTGTCGTGAGCTTTCAACAGGGGTGTCTCGAAAGAGTTTTGGCCGAAATCCAATTCTCCTGGGGTGTCGCGGGGATTCTCCGCGCGGTCAGTTCTAAGCACGGGTGTCGTAGCATTGGTGCTAGGGTGTCATGAGATTTCAATGAGGTGTCGCAAAGGAGTTTCGACCGAATTCGGCAAGGGGTGTCGCGAGGGTTCTCTCCGTGATCAGTTCTAAGCACGGGGGTCGTCGCCTTAAAGCTAGGGTGTCGTGAGCTTTCAACAGGGGTGTCTCGAAGGAGTTTCGGCCGAAATCCAATTCTCCCTAGGGTGTCGCGGGGATTCTCCGCGCGGTGAGTAAGCACGGGTGTCGTAGCATTGGTGCTAGGATGTCATAAGATTTCAACTGGGGTGTCGCAAAGGAGTTTCGGCCGAAATCCAAATCATCCTTAGGTGTCGTGAGGTTTTCTCTTGGGACGACGTAAAACTTACTATGGTAACCGGGTATTTGGCTTCCCGAAACTCTCTTCTGTTTCCCATCCCCCGAAACTCAACGAGGGGGGGCGCAATGATTCGATTCCTTTGAACCGCCCACTGAGATGGTGGCACGTGGCAATCGAAACACCCGCCAGGAGTACCTTAAATATGGATGGGGGAATGCCATCGTTCATCACCTTTTCAGCTGATCTTCCAAAATTTTTGTATACTGAGTTGGCTTCTAGAGGCGAGGGGCGATCGACTGGCCCCCCTGGGAGCCGCCGCACAACAGTAACCATCGATTTGGATGTCTTTGCAGAGTTGCTCGCAAACAGCGAGCGACTCAACAGGACGGCCGAGCAATACATGGTCGTTTCAATGAGACAGATCGAGGTCCTGCGTCGGGCCAACCCGGCTGGAGGGGCAAGTAGAGTCCCTCCAGCGCCAGATCGCCGAGTTAGCCCCATAGCGTGGGGGGACCTCGGCAGCGACCGAAGCAGATGACAAGCCCCAGTGAGGGCTCATGTACTTTTTTCTTTTCTTTCCGTCTTCTCTTTATTTTTGTGATGAATAAAAATAAATTTTAGTAACTTGGGTATCGCGAGCCTTTTCGCCATGGTTAGTTATAAGCACGGGTATCGTCAGATGAGAGCTAGGGTGTCGTGAAGTTTCAACTGGGGTGTCGCGAACGACGACAGCACCGACTCTGGCTGTTAACGACACCTCAGTTCTCATCTGACGACACCCTAGCTTTAAGGCGACGACACCGATGACGTAACTGTTAAAGCGGGGTATCGCGGGGATTGTTCTCCATATGGGATGTCGCGGGCCTGCTCTCCAGCGTCGTTTATACGCACGACACACCCTTTATAGCATTTAAAGACACCCCATAGAACAAGCTACGATACCTCGGAAAGCAACATACGAAGATCGCGAAGGTTATAAGCATGGGTGTCGTAGCGTTGTAACTACGATGTCGCGAGGCTTTTCTCCAGCATTCGTTTGGAGCACGGGTGTCCTAGGCTTGTAACTACGGTGTCTTAACAGTATATCAGGGGTGTCGTAGCTTTAACGATGACACTAGAGCTAGGGTGTCGTGAAGTTTCAACTGGGGTGTCGCGAACGACGACAGCACCGACTCAGGCTATTAACGACACCCCAGTTCTCATCTGACGACACCCTAGCTTTAAGGCGACGACACCGATGACGTGACTGTTAAAGCGGGGTGTCGCGGGGATTGTTCTCCATACGGGGTGTCGCGGGCCTGCTCTCCAGTGTCGTTTATAAGCACAACACACCCTTTATAGCATTTAAAGACACCCCATAAAACAAGCTACGACACCTCAGAAAGCAACATACGAAGATCGTAAAGGTTATAAGCATGGGTGTCGTAGCGTTGTAACTACAGTGTCGCGAGGCTTTTCTCCAACATTCGTTTGGAGCACGGGTGTCCTAGGCTTGTAACTATGGTGTCTTAACAGTATAGCAGGGGTGTCGTAGCTTTAACGACGACACTAGAGCTATATGGACAGGGAATATAGGCCAAACCACTCTGACGACACCCAGTTCATGAGGTATAACATCCTAGTTAAAAGAGTATGACATTCATGCTTACAAAACAGTAAACTCTAAACAGTTATGACTCCCAGAATGTCATAACTGTTTTGTTCTAAGGAAGTTACCCGCGCATTAAACGGTTTGGTCACGCATTAACTAACTCTAACCAGAAATAACAGTTGGTGTAATAAAGGAGCTTTAGAAAGAAGTGGGAAGGACTTTTTACTTCGTGCTGCGGACGACATTTCCTCCAGAAGTTTTTGTACAAAGACTCCAGTAGCCAGGTTTTTCAGCCTTGAAGCTGAAATATTTTCTTTCGACCGGACTCTCAGAGCGAGAGTGACGGTTCGTGCTCAACTGATTCCGGTAATGCATCCGAAATCCAGAGCGAGGGGAAGAAAGAGAGTTCTTCTTGCACAAATGAAATCCAACGTAAAATGGCGCTAGGATGGAGGGAAAGGGTATTTTCGTCCGTATGCTAATTTTAAAAAAAGCGAACTGCTTTAAATGCCCGTAACGTTCAGAACGTTACATCGTAGCTGGGCCATACCGCCCGGCACCGTCGTCCACGTAAGCTCCACGTGGACCAATTAGAAGAGGCGGTGGCCCACGTAGGCCTTGCTGCACCGGGGGTGGTGTACAAAGACTTTTCTTAGTTTAATCTCATTGGGTTAGTCCATTAGAGTTTCTGTTGAGTCTGGGCCTGGCCCACTTCGTGGATGTATTTAAACTCTAGTCTTTAGGGTTTGAATAAAATAAAGAACAGATTCTTTTCTCCTAATCCCTTCTCTCATCATAGGGCGAATCTTCCATCTTCTCCCCTCCTCCTTGCGTCAAGATCTGAAGCACGGAGGGGGGAAAGGATTCCCTCTTCCTAAAGGAGCGATCACGTGGGTGGGTTGGACCCACGGAATCAACGATCGTTCGCATGACGGCCGCTAGCTGCAGCGGAACCGTTGAGCGGAAGAAGTCTCTCGTTGCAGCGGAAGGATCCGCTGGGACCTTGCGTGGGAGGATCCGCTGGACAGCCGCGTGAGAAGGGAGAAGATCCGGCGTTCTTAGTGGTCCAAACGCTCATGCTTTCTCCATGAAGATCATGCGGGAGAAGACTTGCTGCAGGAAGATTCCACCCAGGAGAAGACGCACATGAAGAACGGGAAGGGAGGTACGTGAGATCTTTCTCACGGAAAGAGGAGAAGAGCTTCTCAGGCTTCACGTGGGAAAGGGGCTGAATGAATTTCCAAGGAGAAAGTCAAAGACGATGTTGATCGGATCTTGACTTGTGAAAAAAAGGCTTGCGGGAAGAGTTGAGGGGAGTCTCTAGCAAAGCAAAAGCAAAATAAAAGGATTAAAAATCCTTTGGAAGTACAAGGGGTTTTGGTGGTTTAAACTTAGGTTCAAAGGATTCAAGGACGGCAATAAATCTAATCGTTGATAATAGGATAAAAATTTTGGTTCTTATTCAACGAGGAATTTTACTACTGTCTCTAAACCTCAACAAAATATAGGACAAATCAACCAATTTACCTCAAAATTTTAACAGTGAATAATACCTAAACTGAACAATTCATTGGCCGTCCGGCAATCCACCAAACAAGTCTTCCTCTTTTGCTGAATCAGTTACAGACAGCATTCACCCAAATGGTTCACATAAACAACGAAGTTTGGTTAGAGGTAAAAAAAAATGGAACCCAAACATGTTATTTGGTGATATGGTAAAAGCCATCCGTCAATTACTTCTACCAAGTTCCACTTGTAGTCTCATGCATTTTGTGATGGAATCATAGTGATCTAAAAATACCCTGGTTCCTTTCATGCCAAATGATTCATTATGATTGCAATAAAATAAATAACCACAGACATTTTATTATTTTGCATGATTACAGACATCCATACGATGGTCTTTCATCATTGATCAGGCAGCTGCAATACTCACTGCAGATGCTAATCAAGCCAATTTAAGCCCTTAAACTAACCTGATTCAAATTTAGCCTTTTTACTAAAAATATATACTCATATAACATCTTCAAACTCTGATCTCTCATTTCAGATTCATTATTCAATTCCACAATCAATCAACACCATGTTTTGCATTATAAAAATATTAAACAAAGAAAAATAAGAGCATCATCTATTACTCTTTCGAAAGATTTAAAACATAATAAAAATCATCACGTGCATCTCACCCTCACAAGCACATGGTTAAAAAACCATGTGTTGTTACACCTCATCCCACCCAACACTCCATGTACGGTTAACACCGCACGCCTAACGGCGGATTTCATGTCTGAATTACTGCTGCATCAATCTCTTTTTTTTAAAAAAAAAAGT
This sequence comes from Calamus simplicifolius, assembly GCA_900491605.1. Lineage (NCBI taxonomy): Eukaryota > Viridiplantae > Streptophyta > Magnoliopsida > Arecales > Arecaceae > Calamus > Calamus simplicifolius. Next base: position 669,379 of record UESW01003970.1, on the reverse strand, counting down.
AGAGAGGTTGAGCAGTGGGCAGGCAAATTTTTCAAAGTCTAAGACCCCCTCTATCTCCATCATTTTTCCACTATAATTCCCAAACTTATTCTTATTCTTATTTTTCTTCATTTTTGACATGTGAGCTTCGAGGAGTGTGGTCTACACTTGACTTCTTCTATTTGTGTTGTCAAAGGAGCTTAGGGAATGAGGCCTGAGTGGTACCTTGGAAACTACTATGATGGGTTAGCCCACACAAGAGCTGTCCATTGTTTTAACAGCAGTACACTTGCTGTATGCCTCCCAAGCCTAACTTCCCATACTTTTTTATGCTATTTCCACTGTTGGAAGTTTTTTATAGAAATTAATCTTGTATACCTTTAATCCAACTATTTAGCATACTTTAGCCTAATTTTACTAACAATGTTAGAACTGTGGAGCAAAATATGTGCATGCTAAAAAGTCAAATATATATATAGCTTTGCACCTAATCTTTGCTTTGGACACCAAATCATAGATCTGTATAGTTAAAAATCATGTTCTTATTTTTCAGTTGTCATTTTGCATGCTTAATCAAATTATTGAACCTGACTGAATGCTGGTAAGAGTATTGGCCATTTGAAATCTTGCAATCTGTGTGCTTAAATTAAGAAAATAAAAAAATCTATGCACAAACTAAAAGTATGTATATTAATATTTGTTGCAATCTTGGTACCATCTACATTTACACCCTTTGATCTGATGGCTTCCCTAGGAACCATGACTCATAAGGATGATGACCTCCACCTCAAACCCAAAAAAGTGATGGAACTGACTCTAAGAGTTGGCAAAATCAAACACAGTTCTGGCTCTCCACTGTAAGTCTTTGGCCTGCCATCCAAGAATCTAGCTCTACTAAAGAGACATCCTCTTCTTAAGACCAACCTTCTAACCCATCTGCATCTTCCAAATCAGTCAAGGGACATCCCATTTACAAGACCCTTGAGGATACTAAAAACCAATGCAAAAACATGATTCTTAGTGCTCTCTCTACCTCACCATATGATATTTGTTATATAATCAAGAGTGCTAAGGATCTTTGAGAGACCCTATAATCTAAGTACAGAGTTGCTGATGCTTCCATTGAAATGTTCAGTATCTCTACCTTCCTTAAGCATACCATGATAGATGACAAACCTATTAGTGACCAACTCAACCAATTCTAAGAAATTTTTAGGAAGGTTCAAACCTGGAAGAGCAAGTTCATAGAAGAATTTAAGGACTCTCGTCGCTTGTCACTTGGATAAACTCCCTCCTTCTTGAATCGGGTTCATTAAAAGTTTGATTCATAAGCAACTAGAAATGTCCTTTACCCAAGTCTTAAACTCTATCAGGATGGAAGAAAACAATATCCAAAAACCCACAAATCAAAAAACAAGCTAGAGTCAATCTTATCCAGAACAAGTCCAAATCCCAACACCAATCCAACCCTGGCCAAGACCATGTGAAACAAAAACCCAAAAACTTTAAGTCCGCCAAACCTCAACCTAACTCAAACCAAGATAAAGGGTCTAAAAAGAAGTCATGCTTTGTCTACGGAAGACCAACTATCTAGCAAGGAATTGTTACTATAAGAAAATAGAACCTTTAGAGAAAGGAGAAGGAGCTCCTGCCCCTCAGACCCATATGTTGAAGGTAGAATATCCTTTCTTTAGATACAACTCTAAACCCCCCATAAACCTCTAACACCTCTGCTAGTGTTGATTGACGGTAGGATTCAAGAGCGAATGTTCATGTGTTTTGATAATTTCTGTTACACTATTTTTCAAGACTCGAGTAAAGAAGGAATGATTCTTAAAAACAATACGTCAGCACAAGTATTTGATCGAACTAATTAAATGCATTTTCTTCAAATAATGAACGCAATAAAAATGATTTTCTTTCTTCTCCATCTTGGGTTATCAATGTATGCAATCATCATGGCTGATTTCACGTCCAAAAATAGACATGCATCCATTACTGCTGTGTCGCTTTCTAAAAATAAAAATAAAAAATAAAAAAACAAAGAGTTAAGGAGGGCGAGCCAAAATTTTCAAAGCCTAAAATGTCCGCTTTCTCCATTGTTTTTCTAATATAATTCTCAATCTTTTTCTTATTTTTGTTTATTTTTCTCATTGCGGGTTTTGAGGAGTGCGGTCTATACTTGTCTTCTTCCATTCGTAATATCAGAGAAGTTTAGGGAACAAACCTTGGATTATACCTTAGAAACTGCTGTGATGGAATAGACTACATGAGGATCATCCATAGTTCCAAGAGCAGTGTCCTTGCCTTAGACCTCCCAGGCTTGATTTCCCCTTTTTTTTTTGGATATTCTTATTGTTGTATTTTTCTTTTGTGGAAATTATTCCAGCTATTTAGTATACTTCAACCTAATTTTACTAACATTTTCTAGATTGTTCAGAACAAGACTACACAGAAAGCTTTCTTTAAAAAAAGAAAAAAAAAAAGAAAAGAAACAAGACTACAATCGATCCTGGTCTCTTGATCCCGAGCCATTTTCGTCACTTTAAATTCAATGCTTACCTCCTCGACCTTATTTCTTTGATGAATAAACAACCAAAAACTTGTCAAGATCAAACAAAACTAATCAAAAATAATCTTCAATTTTCACTCAGAATTCTAAACTTCAAAGATGCACAACGAAAGGAAAACTACTGATCCCGTCATTGCATTCCTAAAGATTCCGTTCTTTTACTTCAACTTCTTTCGGATTAGGCCGCTTACCTTCCGCAAGAAGGGGGGAAGGAGTCGGAGTGATGAAGGGGATGCGGTGGGCCCAACGGAGGGGACGGGGATGGAGACGCGGACGACAGAGCCAGGCGGAGGACGGAGACAGCGAGATGTACGGTGGTGGAGTTAAGCTCCGACGGAGGGAAGCGAGAGGAGAGGAGAGGCGAGGGACCACCGGGATCCACGTGAGGTTTTCTGGTCCTCCAAACTTCTCGCGGTCGAAGTTTTCTTTATTCTGATTTACATCAGCCGTTTATCATTGATCTAACGGCTTTTGGAGGCATGCCACATCGACGTCCCTCCACTGCTTCCACGTAGAAAGTGTGACTCTTTGAAATTGGCTTTCTCACGCGGATTTGCAAGAAAATTGATCCGCATTTGATATGCTGCGTCGGACAAGTCTTTGCGCACCGGGGCTATGCTGTGTCGGAAAAGTCTTTGCGCACCGGGGTTGCGCAAAACGCGCATCAGAGCGTGTCGCATGGGTTAAGCATCCGTACGAGCACGCATATTATGACCGTCGGTGCGTATTACGACCGGTGCGCAAAGCACGCATCCACGCATCTTTATGCTCCAAAAGTTGATGCAACCGTAAATTATTTCCAAAATCCTCGCATGCTCTAAATAAAATATTAATAAAAAAGGATCGATGATCTTGGATTTGATCCTTCACTCCAAGGAGGATAATTTAGCAGGAAATAATGGTCCGAATTGTCCAAAAATAGATCATTTTAGGTTAAAAAAAAAAAGGACATCTCTTACCCGAGATTTGTTTAGGTATATCAAATATTTTTTTAGTATAATATAGCAAACATCCATTTTTCTCTCCTAATGAAATATTTAATCATAAGATATAAGCAATATAATAGAATTATTAAGATATTATTTGCAAAAATCCCTCATCTAGTTTGAAGTCCTCACTTTTGATTGCATATTTTCATGGATCATTTAGAGCTAGGCCTTTTTATATTGCTTGATCAATGACTTAATAGACACATCTTTTACGAGGCATCAAAGTTATAAGAAAAATTATATTTTTTTAAATAAATATTATTCAAATAATATTTAAATATAAAAATAATTTACTTATATTTTTTATGCAAAAAAAAAGTGGTTTTGATATTTATATTATTTATGCTTTTTTGCATTGAGTCGCTAAATTTATACATTTTATTCATAATATGTTTTTATACTTTTGTTGCCGCTGTCCGACTCGGGCGCGATCGGTCTCCTGATCGGGCTTCCTCCTAGGCGGACCTGCAAAGAAATCCTCTCGCGAGAGGCGTTGGGGGTGGCCCTCCGCGGAAGACCCTCCGACGCTCAAGTCAATGGGGATCGACGATCAACAGAAATGAGGAGAAGGATCTCTCTGGGGAGTCCCTCCAGGGATGGCCTATCGGGAGCTCCTGCGGAGCGCCGACGGCGGAGAGAGAAGGGGGAGAGAGAGAGTGATACTGAGACTAAGCTAGGAGTTGTGTAAGGGAGCTTGTGCGTGTACCTGAGAGAATCTGGGAGCGTCATATTTATAGGCAATCACCTGAATCTTGAGCGCCTTCTGGAAGGTTCGAAGGTTGTTGGGATACAGAGATGATTCGAATCAAGCTGTTGTGAGGCCGGTGGGATCCGTATCTTGTCCGTTGAAGGATCGATGGCTGGGAGAGCTCTCTGATGGCCTGAGGTCCGATGACTGCGTAGGTCCTGGGCCATTATTACAGATCCTAGGCCATTATTGCAGATCCTAGGCCACTCCTCGATATGATTCTTCGTTTGGGATTTCGTTACACTAGACTTGGGCTCTCTAGCGCCAGGTTCCGCGGAGGTGCATGTCGAGCTACGGATTGCTCGGGGGTTGCTCGGGGGAGCCGAGCTATTGATTGCTCGGGGAAACCAAGCTATGGGTTGCTCGGGAGAGCCGAGCTATTGATTGCTTGAGGAAACCGAGCTATGGATGGTCCGGGAAACCGAGCTATGGGTTGCTCGGGGAAGCCGAGCTATGGATGGCCCGGGAAAGCCGAGCTATGGGTTGCTCGGGGAAGCCGAGCTATGGATGGCTCGGGGAACCCGAGCTATGGATGGCCCAGGGAAGCCGAGCTATGGATGGCTCGGGGAAGCCGAGCTATGGGTTGCTAAGAGGAACTGAGCTATGGTTGCTCAACCTACCGGACCATACTAGTCAGCTTGTTCTTTGTGGGCGTAGCATAGTAGGTGGGGGATGGGGTTGATCTTAGCCCCTTCGTACGGTTATCAACGCAATGGCAATTTTACCCCTCAACACATGCCCCCCACTCCCTAGTTTGAAGCGTAGGTTCGGGCGTAGGGAGTATAGACTTAGCTGGCACAATCCGAACGGGAGGATCTGTATTTGACAGCCCATGCAATGATGCCCTAATTAATGCTGTGTGGTCGTCTTGCCTTCTCGAGGTGGATCCATCGTTCCTTAGGAGCAAAGGCAACAATTGGGGAAGCGCCACGTAGGAGATCTCGATCTTCACGGCGCCTGTAGCGGTGGTTCCGGACGTCTTGGTTGAGATGCCTTATTTTCTCCCTGAGGCGATTTCTTTTGGGAAAAATGGAGTCATAGTGGCGCCATCCCTATTCGTAGTGCTCTTTCGCTTTCACTTAGAGAACTTCATTTTCCCATTTCCTTAGCGACCTTGCTCAGTGCCTCTTTCGATCGAAAACATGGTGAGTCCGAGCGATCAGGCTTTGAAGGTGACCCTGGCGGATCTGGAGCGGATACGCCACCTGTACAAGATTCCTCAGGATGTTACCTTGTTGCTCCCGATGGCAGATGACAGGGTAACATCTGGATTAGGGGATGGAGCGTTATGTTATGAGGAAAGTTTGAGGGCAGGCCTTAGGTTTCCTCTTCATCCGCTAGTGCGGGAGGTGATGAGGTTCTACAATATATGCTTCATCATGGTGGCTCCCAACAGCTGGCGCAATCTCATTGGATTCATCTCGTTGTGCAGCCGTGTCGGGGTAACCGCGACCCTTCTGATGTTCAGGGTGTACTACAATCTGGTCTCTATGAGAGCCTTAGAGTGGCCTTACATCGGTCCCCGGAGGTCTTTCAAGATGATTTCGGATAACCCGTCGTCGATAAAGGAATGAAAATTACGATTCTTTATAGTCAAAGGGAACATTGGCTCGGATTTCCCTTGGGTGTGGGGACGATACGTAAAGGATCCAGAAGCGCATCGGAGTTATCCGAGCAGGAGAAAAGGAATTTGATCATGTTACGCAGTAGGGCAGTCGAGTGCTTCCAGCCAGCGCCCTTCTATTGGAGGACGCTCTCTTCGCGGCTGAATTGAGTCATGTTGACCCTCGCGGTGAGTACCACTTTGTAGCCAATAGCTTAATGTGATTTCGACTTCAATTTTTGTGTGAGCTAACGGGCGAGTCGTATTGCTCCTACAGCCGAAAGGTCGGCGTTCATAGATCAGGTGAGGAAGGAGCTGGGCAAGCGTCGTAGGAGATCCAGCTCCAGTAGCAAGCATGGGGCCCAGAAGAGGTCTCGCCCTTCCAGCTCCCACCCTAGAGGGATCAGGAGAGATGGTGATGATCGGCGCTCCTCGTTGCCGTGGGCTGGAAGTATCGAAGTTCCAGTGGCGCACGGTCTTTCGATGCCAAAGGAAGGTCTGTCAGGAGGGGAAGATCAAGATACCGCAGGGGTTTCGGAGGAGGCTGCTGAAATTTCCTCCCCACCTATTGTCGTTTTGTCCGACGACGGCAAGGGAACAATGTTGGTTCACTTGGAGACCCCCGTGGCCGGGGCAGCTCGGTCTCCCTCATTGGAGGCCGGTGGCTCGGAGAGGTTGCAGGCAGAGGTGGGAGCGGCCCCCGCTTCGATCGAGGTAGGAGAAGCGGTTATAGTTGCTGAGGTTCAGCCTAGGCTGCTAGTGGGAGAGCCAGCGGGGGATGAAGGGGTAGTCGAATCTGCCAAACCAGCGATCGAACCTCACGGGGCGTCTTCTGGTGAAGGGCCTTCCGCCGGGGCACAGGAGGCCCCGAGGGAAACCGAAGTTCAAGAGGAGTCTGCCGGGGGCAGAGAAATTTCTGAGGAAGCAGAAGCAAAAGAGGAAGAAGAAGGAGAAGGAGGGGAGCCATCGAGCGAAGGGGACATTCGGGCCGGAGCTTCCCTTGCCGGAGCCGAAATGCCCGAGGCCTCTCAAATGAGGGCTCTGGTGGAGGAGGTTGGCCGAACGAGGGCCTCAGGGACCGCGTGTTCCCAAGTTGGCTCCCTGAGTGTAAATTTCCACTCATGCGATCCGGAGGTGAGTGCCATGTTCTCCGCTTTGATGCGGTCTGCGTTCCAAGGGAGAGAGAGTTCCTCGGCAGGAGGGAACGATCCAAAGGATCTTGTCAAGGTGGCCTTCAGGCACTCTGGAGTGCCGAATGAAGCTTTCTTCTTACCGAGATTGATGACCTTGCCCTCACGAGGATTGCTTCAGATTATGCGTCTCGGGTAAGTTATCACACCGAAGTATGATTTTTAGTCAGTTAGTTCGACTGCGTTCCTCAAATGTGCAATCCTTTTCGCAGAATGCTCTGATCATGAGGGTGCTGAAATGGCGTTTGCATCTGGTTGTTGGGGCTTGGGCTTGGGCCCACAAAGAAGTCGATCACCTCAAGGAGAGGGTGAATTCAATGGCCAGCCTTTCTCGAGCCTTAGTGGTCTCCCAAAGGGAGCTCGAGGAGACTCGTAAGGTCCTTATAGCTGAGAGAGAAAGAGCCTCTCAACTCGCAATGCAGGTCAACGAGCTTCAAGGCTTCCGCGAGCAATCCAAGAAGGCCAGTCTGGAGCTATCTCAGATCAAAGCAGAGCACAAGGGTAAGGTCAATTCCATGCCGCAGTTTTTTGATAAGAGGTGGGACCAGTTGAAAGCCAGCACGCTAAAGATAAGGGCAACTGGAGCAAGAGGCTCGAGGAGGAAGAGCACAGGTGTCGACGGCAGCAGGACCACCTCACCCGTCTGAATAAAGAGCTCTCCGATACGAAGGATCGGCTAAAGTGGTCGGATGAACGAGCTGCTGGCTCTCTGACAAGCTCGACTACGCCCATCAAGAGATTGCAGACACTCAGTCCTAGGTGGATGAACTCAAAGGGAGTCTTCGCCAAAGTCAATCAGCTAAATCGAAGGCTCTCAATAGGGTTCAAGTGTTGGGCGATGAACTAGCTCGGCGGGACGAGCAGGTAGGATGTTATCTGTTTTATCCGTTTTGGCCTTTCGACTTTTGCCTTACTTGGCTTTTCGTCTGCAGGTGAACAAGATGAGCCAGGAGTTTCAGGAGCGGTTGAAGGCCTTCGGAGAGGAGGCAGCCTTGAGGCACCGAAGGACCTTTGAATTGGAGAAGCAATTGACCGAGGCAAACGCGCGGGCCTCTTCTGCGGTGGAGGAGTATAAGAACTCTACCCAGTTTGCCGAGGAACGTAGGGCGGCCTGCGCCGATGCATTCTGGTTCGGCAAAGAGGAGGCGCGGGCTAAGATTACTCAAGCTTATCCTGACCTGGACTTATCTTGTTTGGAAGCCGAATATTACGAGACCCGCACCCCGGGGGCCGAGGAAGACGAATATGAGGAGATTTCTGACATCGATCTCGAAGCTGTTTTGGGCATCGACGTTGCTGCCAAGGTATCCCGGCGGGACACCATCGAGAAGGGGGGGCCAAGCGACGCTCCTTCTGACGTTGCCGCAGGAGACGCCGGGTCTGATCCTAAGTCTTGACCTCTTGGGGCCCCCATATGTATTTTCTGTTTCTTTCTTTTTGTAGTTTGACTAGAAATTAGTAGACGGATTAGTTGTTTTCATTTGTTTGCCTTTCTCGGATGATTATTTCTTGTCTTAAGTTTTACCCTGACCGCGAGCAACCTATGGCTTATTTGCGCCGCTTGGTCTAGCTCGGATTTGAGTAAATACCTCGATCAAGGCCAAGGCATAGGGGTAGCCCCGGCGAAGGGGTTGAGAGACAACATATCTTGGTAAAAAGGAGGTCAAGAGATGATTCAATTTAGGCCGAATGACACAATGGTTCAACTAGGGCCGAAGGATGAAACTGTTGGGGAATGCGGAATACCCCCAAGATCATGGCTATAGCGTATATGAGTAATACAAAAAAAAACTTTTACCGTTCTAATCTAAGAGTACAAGATCATACCTTCAGATTGAACTTTCGATCACTTTGATTTGATTGCTCGACCTCAACCTTTAGCCTTCCGCCGTATTCCCAAAAATACCTTCTTTCTCTCACAAGATGGTGGGATCTCTTGGCCATCCTAGGGTTTCTTGTTTTTTCTTTCTCCAAAAAAAATGTTAACCCTAGCAACCAACTGAGAGGGTATTTATAGGGCTATAACAGGGACCAATAGGCAAATATGAAAAAGGACTTCCTACGTAATTAAATCTCCCAATCCTATCCGGGTTAGGATTCAATTACGTAAATTACAATTCATTCCACTAAAGAATTATAATTGTACTCCTAATCATATTCGAATTTATATTTTGAGCCTTTAATATTAAATACTTATTATCTTCCCATGTTAAGATTACAGATATCCACCAATTAAATTTAATTACTGACAATATAATTTAATTGGCTTTTATTATCCTTGAGACCTATCCACTTAACTTATTTGATGTATCGGATTCAAAATCCACTTGCAAGATTTGATACAATCAAAACTTATAAGTTTCCTTAAGGGGATATCATCCAATCCAATTTATCAGGATGTGGTTTTCTTCAACTATTAATATTCACCATATATATAATGTTATTGCCCAACCCACTGAGTTTATTGACTCATATAGAATCTCACTCTATGTGTAATCAAAGCAATAATCACTACATACACGTGTCTAGAAATAGAATTCGGATTAACAGCATAAGTAATCATAATATTCATGAGGTTTAAATTATTTTATAAAGTCAGTATAAAATAATTAACTCAACTGAGTCCTGTTCAATACACACAAAGTGTACTAGCACAAATAGTTAGAATAAACCATTCCCCGTAGTCAAGACATACCTACTAAAAATTTGTGCTACAGTTCTATTGATGGTGTGTTCAATTTCATCTAAAACTGTGAATAATAAACTTGTATTCCAAAAGAACCGATGATCTAGTCTTCTGTGTGTAAGCCATACTCTACACACTAGATTAAATACTCTTTGTAAATACTAGACATATGCACATATATAGTAAACAGCATACATTGCTCAAAATGAATTCTCATTAAAATATAAAGATATAACATAAAGCATATCTTTTAGTCTATATCTCTATCAGAAATGGCTCGGCTAGGTCCGAGGGATGCGATAGTTCGGCTAGGGCTAAAAAATGAAATAGCTCAGCTGGGGCCGAGGGATACGATGGCTCGACTAGGGCCGAGGGATGCGATAGCTCGGCTAGGGCCGAGGGATGAAATAGCTCGGCTGGGGCCGAGGGATGCGATGGCTCGGCTAGGGCCGAGGGATGCGATAGCTCGGCTAGGGCCGAGGGATGCGATAGCTCAGCTAGACGGGACCAGAAACCACAGAAGCATCCTAGCTAGGACTGGGGTAGTCCGCCTTATCAGTGGCGAAACCGTGGATGTGCTTTTGACGAAAAGAGGGGAGTTTGTTCCCGAGCAGGGGGGTTTGTTGAATCCTCATTGTCATCCCTTTATTCTTTTCTGCAAAGAGAGGGTCTGGTCCTTGCGCCTCTTTATTATCCCCATCAGTGCTTTGTCTTTTCTAAGGCAGGTCGATTTTTGTTTCGCCGAAGTAGGTAGTACGGTTCTGTAGCCAGCAAAAGGTCGCCCTGGCACTTTCCGAGGGACCTTTGCTGTGTCAATCTTTTCCAATGCAGGTTGCTTTGGCATGTGGTGTAAGCGCTTATTTGCCATTGGAGGACGTCATTTTCACGGGACGATCTCCCAGATCTGTCAGTACCTATAAGATCGGCGGACGGTTTTCCATATTTAAAGCTCGTGATCCGGGGTCAGAGAAAATCTTTTGGCATGCGTCATGGTTTGGGCGACGCTCTTGGAGCGCAACGAGGGGCACTGTTTTCATCTCGGGAGGCCACGTGGTGGCGTGGGTTAGGAATATGTTTTGAATCTCGGGGCTTTCTGTTCTGATAGCTGCTCCCGGTTCGTCTTCGCCTATAAAAAGGGGAAAGAGGGCTGTGTTGGGCCATCCCATAGTTCTTTTTTCTATGAATTGCGAAGGTCTATATAATGCCTGTCTCTTCGGGGCTTAGAGCGGGAGGACTGGGTTTTCCTTCTGCAAGTCGTCACCCTCCGGACAGCTGGGGTGATGAAGGAGCCGTCGGAGAGTGGCTCGTCCTCAAGAAAGGAGTTCCGGAGATCATATGGAGAGCGCACAGGAGGTTCGCAGAGATCGCATGGAGAGCGCACATATACGCTTCATGTGTGTCCTTTGCGATTCGCCCTGGGAGATGCAGGGTAGGAAGTGCACGCGTGCTCCCCATGACTTGCGTGAACTTCGCCTCCTCCCCTGATCCAGATTCCTGGGCTTGTCCGCCCGGGAAATCTTTTGCCACGTGAGGAGGGGGTGATGGTGTGTTGTCCGCTAGTACATTGCCTTTTGACTTGGGTAGCAGCTAGCGGTACACACTCAATTTGGGAGAGTACCCCGCTATCAGAGTCCGCAAGCTTTCTTCCTACTCGTTGGAGGGCCCTACGGATGGATGGCTTGGGACAAAGCTCGTCCACCCTTTCTGATTTCTCTGATATCTCGGGTCGGATGCCGAGATATCATTATTAACTGAAGCTGGTCGCAACAATCGGGCCGAGTCATTCACTCATTATCAGTGCGAGCTGACTAGTTTGTGGCTTGTCTGACTTGTTGGATCGAATGCCGAAGCATCATCGTTACCCGAAGTTGTCTTGGAGCAGTTCTGCTGAGCTATGTACTCGTCTTTATTTCCTGTGTTTCAATGCACTTGTAATGCCTCTTAGGCGGTTGTAATTCGTTTCGCTGGCAATGAAATAAAGAAAGTTTTGCCCTTTCTCCTAGCTTCTATTTCTTTTCGTGCTGAGAGTTGTCACTCCCGTGTCGTAACATACTTCGCCGCTTTGTTTTTTGCCTAAATCACGGCTCGGTTCTCAATAGGGGAGACCGTCTGTTCCTATTTGAAGGGAGACCTGGGCGGTCGTGCGGACTCACGCGGTAGATATGATTTTGTTTGTAGAACAAAATAGGTGTTTCTTCAAAAAGAGAGCTCGTATGTCTCTTTTGGGTAGAGGGAGGTCCTTTACCTCTACCAAAGTACTGCGAGGCGCTAACCTCATCTTGGGGTGTTTAAGAAGCTGCTTGGCTCGTCCGGGCTTTCAAGTAGTATCTTACTTGGCGTAGGTTAAGGCACGGAGATATCGCTCATTCTTGGCCGAGGATTTTGCGCTACCCGACCCGGTCGGGGCTTATAAGCTGCCCGAATTCGAATGGAACTCTGGAGATTGCTTGGTCTGGTCGGGATTTGTGATAACAAGACATGCGCCTCGGCTTTACGCTGGGGCTTTGATAGTGGGAAGAACTCCTCGGCTTTTGCCGAGATTCTTAGTAGCAGAACATATTCCTTGACTTTGGCCGAAGTTCGGAGATTTATTGCTCAGCCCTACCGAGGTTCGAAGATTTATTGCTCGGCCCTGCCGAGGTTCGGAGATTTATTGCTCGGCCCTGTCGAGGTTCAGAGATTTATTGCTCGGCTCAGTCGAGGTTCGGAGATTTATTGCTCGGAGGGATAACTCGGTCGTCGCCGAGATTCCTAATGTTTTGTTCCTGTGAGATTCGGCACGGACTGCCAAAGCGAAACGGGCGGTGCATAGGGACGCCCGATATTTATGATTTGGTGATTTTTGAGGGAAGCGAGCTGGTGTCAGCGGCTGATTTGAGGGAACCCGGTGGGGTTTCGAGAACATTTACTTCATGAGGGGCCGGTAGATCGGAAGGAACCCAGTTTCTAGAGAAGGAGGGGGGTTCCCGAGTAGTTCTTCGACGCTTACCGATTTTCCTCGGGAGGGGGCGCGACTCTTCGCTTCCCATGGACGCCAGCCAAATTGGCAATGCGCGGCAGATTCTCACGGCCAGTATTAATGACTCGACTGCTTGAAATACTCGCCAGGGCGGTATAAATATGGACGAGAGGGATGCTAGTGTTTGCCATCCTCTTGGCTAGCCTTTCGACAGCTCCTGAGAGCAGGCATGGCTTCTCAGGGTGAAGGGCAATCAACCGAAGAGTTGAGCGTTGTTAGCAATGGCCGCAGGGGCTTCCGGGGGAGCCACTCCGCCATGACTGTCGACGGCATGGCCTTGGCGTCAGCTCTAGCAGGCAATGAGCAGCTTGAGAAGGCGGTCGAGGAGCTTCTTTCCATTTCCATGAGGGAGGCTGAGGCTCTTTGCCGGGTCATCGACCGGCAAGAGGGGTGATAGCATCCCTCCGTCAGCAAGTCGTCGAGCTGACTTGGCATAGGGAGGACCCGCGGTTCCTGGGGGAGACAGTAGGCCTCTGTGAAGGCCATTTTTCACTTTTTCTTTTTTCTTTTTGTAGTTTTCTCTATAATAAATAAAGAGGGAAGTTCTTTTTTGGCAATCTTTTGTTCCCTGCTGAGATCGTTGTTTGGTCCATAAAAAGGAAAAACCGTTTGTCCATGTTCGAGCCAAAGGGAGACCTGGGTGGTCCCGTGGGCTTATGCGGTAAATCATGGTTTCGTTCGCGAAACGAGATAGGTGTTTAGGCGGTAAGGCACAGGGATACTGCTCGGTTAGCCCAGGATTTAGTAGTAGGAGAGGTTCCCCGACTTTGTCTGGGGTTCTTAGGTGGCCGTGTAGGGCCTGTCGAGGCCTTTAGGGATTTGCTAAAGGTGCGGAATTTGTACTCGCTGACGATATTGCACGATGTGTATTCTTCGAACCGGCCAAAGCTATGGGGACTGTTCGGAAGTCCTTCAGTTTCGGTCGAGGTTTGCGTGCTTCGGTTTTTGCCAGGACTTATGCACTCCGATTTTAGCCGGGGCTTTATAATCCATCGCTCAGCCCAGCCGAGGTTCGAAGATTATTTGCTCGGCCCAGCCGAGGTTCGGAGATTAGTTTCTTGGCCCAGCCGAGGTTCGGAGGTTTGCTGCTCGGCCCAGCCGAGGTTCGGAGATTTGTTGCTCGGCCCAGCCGAGGTTCGAAGATTAGTCGCTCGGCCCAGCCAAGGTTCAGAGATTAGTTGCTCAGCCCAGCCGAGGGTCGAGGTTCGGAGATTTGTTGCTCGGCCCAGCCGAGGTTCGGAGATTAGTTGCTCGGCCTAGCCGAGGTTTAGAGATTAGTTGCTCGGCCCAGCCGAGGTTCGGAGATTTATTGCTCGGCCTAGCCGAGGTTCGGAGATTTCCTGCTTAAACAGATAACTCAGTCGTGCCGAGGATTGGTAAGCAACATCTGTTTTTCTTCACGATTTTTGGTGATATAATTTGTGGTGATTTATGCCATGAATTATGAAACAACATACCAACAAAAATTTAAGAAGGCGAGCCTGTAGAGGGCGTACCCTACTGATGATACTTGCGGAGATTGTCCGAGTTCCACGTCTAAGGGATGGATCTTTCGCTTAGATCTTGTAGCTTGTAGGTACCGGGTCCGACGACCTCTGCTACTTGGTAGGGGCCTTCCCAGTTTGGAGTTAGCTTTCCTTGCTTTAGCGGTTTGGAGACAGATGCTTTCCGGAGAACGAGGTCGCCAGGCAAGAAAGCTTTCCCTTTGACTCTAGAGGTGTGGTAACGGGCCACTCTTTGCTGGTAGGCAGCTATTCTGATCCGAGCTTTTTCTCTAATCTCCTCTACCGGGTCAAGGTTGGCGCGGAGCTGCTCGTCACTGGCTTCCTCCGAGTAGCTTTCCACTTGTAAAGAAGAGAGTCCTATCTCTACAGGGATGACGGCCTCTGTGCCGAAGGCCATTCGAAATGGGGTCTTGCCTGTGGGCACTCTCGGGGTGGTGCGGTAGGCCCATAGGACATGGTGCAACTCATCTGCCCATCTGCCTCGGGCTCTGGAGAGCCGAGCTTTGATCCCTTGAAGCAAGGTTCAGTTAGTTACCTCGGCTGCCCCGTTAGCTTGTGGATGTCCGATCGAGGTAAGGCGGTGATGGATCCCATGCTCCTCACAGAACTGACGAAACTTTGGATTGTCGAACTGTTTATCATTATCAGTGATGATGGTGTGTGGGAGGCCGAAGCGGCAGATGATGGATCTCCACATGAAATCCTTGGCCCGAGCTTCAGTTATTTGAACAACTGCTTCCACCTCGACCCATTTGGTGAAGTAATCGATGGCGACAAATAAAAACTTCTGCTGCCCCGTGGCGAGTGGAAATGAGCCGAGAATGTCCATTCCCCACTTGGCAAAGGGCCAAGTGGAGGAAATGGGGACCAGGCTGGCGGAGGGGAGCCTCTGAATACTGGAGTGTCTTTGGCATGGGTCACAAGCTCGGACAAGATCGTCAGCATCCTTTTGCATGGTTGGCCAATAGTAACCTTGACGCAGCATCTTGTGGCATAAGGACCGGCTCCCCAGATGGTTGCCGCAAATCCCCTCGTATACCTCCCGAAGGGCATAATCAGCCTCAGATGGGCGAAGGCATCTGAGCAATGGCATAGAGAAGGACCGCTTGTAGAACTGGTCATCAATCAACACATAGTGGGTGGCTTGCAGCTTTAGCCTTCTAGCTTCTCTTCGATCGGCCGGGAGCGACCCTTCTTTAAGATACTTCAGGATGGGGTCGAACCATGATGGTTTGGCCTCAACTTGCATTACTTGGTCAGCTTCCACGATACTGGATCTCTCCAAAATCTCCAAATAAAATTTTTGCTCGGCGTCCATTGATTCCGCGGTCGCCAACCGAGATAATAGGTCGGCACGAGCATTTTTGGATCTAGGGATCTGAATGATCTCAAATTCATAAAAATGGGAGAGTAGGCTTCGAACCCCTTGGAGATATCGGACCATGTTCAGTTTTCGAGCCTCAAACTCCCCTCGCACGTGACCTGCCACCAACTAAGAGTCGGTGAAGGCATTCAGTTTCTCTACCTTAAGGCTGCGGGCGATCCGAAGATCGGCCAGCAGAGCTTCATATTCGGCTTCGTTATTGGAGGCCGGGAAGGAGAAGCGGACGCCATATTCGAAAGTCGCCCCCTCCGGGCTGGTGAAGACTAAGCCCGCACCGGAGCGGTGGGCATTGGACGACCCATCGACATGGAGGAGCCACCTAGCGTCAGATTTTGGGCGCTCGGGGGAGTTGGGGGTGGAGCCGTCCTCCGGAATGGTACATTCGAGGAGGAAGTCAGCCAGCACCTGAGCTTTGATGGCCGGGCGAGGCTGGAATCGAATGTGTGCTCGCTCAGTTCGACGGCCCATTTAGTCATTCTTCCCGATGTTTCTGGGCGGTGGACCACTGCCTTGATGGGCTGGTCAGTCAGGACCGTCACAGAATGTGCTTGGAATATGGCCGCAACTTTCGGACTGAGATGATCAAGGCCAACACCATCTTCTCAACCCGGGTATACCTCATTTTGCGTCTCGGAGCAGTTTGCTGACATAATAAATCGGCTTCTGGCCTTATTTTCTTCTCTGACCAACATCGAGCCAACGGCACCTTCCGAGATAGCCAGATATAGGAATAATGTCTCCCCAGGATTTGGACTGCTGAGGAGAGGGGGAGAGCCGAGGTACTTCTTGAGATCTTCGAATGATTTTTGACACTCGGAAGACCATTGGAAATTCTTAGCCAACCGGAGAGTTTTGAAGAAAGGGAGGCATCTTTCGGCAGACCGAGCCACGAAGCGGTTAAGGGCCGCTATTCTCCCAGTTAGGCGCTGGACTTCTTTAATAGACGCCGGGGGCGCCATCTGCTGGAGAGCCTGGATCTTCTGAGGGTTAGCCTCGATACCCCGCTGGAAGACCATGAAGCCAAGGAACTTCCCAGAGTTAACGCCGAAGACGCACTTAGTTGGGTTGAGCTTCATCCGATATTTGCGGAGTGTCGCGAAGCACTCCGAGAAATCCTCGACGTACTGTAATGCTTCTTTACCTTTGACCAGCATGTCGTCGACATATACCTCCATATTCTGGCCGATTTGCTTTTAAAAACTTTGTTGACCAGCCTTTGGTAGGTGGCACCTGCATTTTTAAGACCGAAAGACATAACACGGTAATAGTAAGTACCTCGGTCGGTTATGAAGGCTGTCTTTTCTTCATCTTCGGGGGCCATCCAGATCTGGTTGTAGCCCGAGTAGGTGTCCATGAACGTCAGCATTTGGTGACCCGAGGTGGCATCTACAAGTTGATCAATTCGGGGGAGAGGGAAGCTGTCCTTCGGGCACCTTTGTTGAGGTCGGTGAAGTCGATGCAGATCCACCACTTGCCGCTCAACTTCTTTACCATGACGATATTTGACAGCCAACTTGGGTAATTCACCTCCCGAATGAAGTTCGCCTTGATAAGTTTATCAACCTCCTCTTCAATAGCTCTCTGCCGCTCTGGGGCGAAGCTCCTCTTCTTTTGTTTGATGGGTCGGTACATCTCGTCCACGTTAAGGCGGTGGATGAGAACTTCGGGGCTGATTCCTGGCATGTCGGAGGCGGACTAGGCGAAGACATCGGCGTTGCTTCGGAGAAAGTCGATCAGCTTCCGCGGGATTCGCCTTTCAGCAGCGACCCGATCTTTATGGTTTGATCGGGACGAGATTCGTCCAGTGGTACTTTTTTAGTTCCTCGGCTGGTTCTCCCCGTTGCTCGGCGAAGTCCTCCCAAGCATCCAGCCCATCAACTTCAGGCATCCTAGACTGAAGGATGGTAACAAAACAATGTCGAGCCATAGTTTGGCTTCCTTGGACAACACCAACTCTCCGCCCGGTGGGGAAATTCATAGATAGGTGTGGGATGGAGACAACGGCTTTGAGGGACATCAGGCCGGGTCTCCCAAATATCGCATTGTAAGGTGACCTAAGCTTGGTCACTAGGAAGTCCGTGTGAACAGTGGCCACAAGGGGCCAGGTTCCTGTCCAAACCGTTAATGTTACGACCCCTTCTGGGATGATAACATCGCCGGTGAACCCCATTAGGGTGGAGTCTATGGCTCGGAGGTTTTCCATGAGCAATTTCATCTTGGCAAACACATCAAGGTACAGAACATTCATGGAGCTTCTACTATCAACAAGGATCTAACTTACATCGTAGTTATTTAAATTGAGAGATACAACTAATGCGTCATCGTATGGGAACTGTATCCCTTGGAGATCGTCGTCGGAGAAGGAGAGCTCATGTTGGCCCAGATGACAACCCAAGAGGGGGGGGGTGAATTGGGTTCTTTAAAAAATTTAAACTTTTTAAGTATTTGTTTGCTTAGTGATGAAAGTGAATGCAATGTAAACAAACAAAATAAAATAGAGATAGAGATAAAGGAGCACGGCAAACACAAAGATTTTATAGTGGTTCGGTGTATCCAACACCTACGTCCACTCCCAAGATTCACTTGGGTCCACACTATAATCTTCCTTGATTACAGCCGAGTTGTTTTACAAGCTCACAACTCAAACTTGTTGTTTTCCGGGATCACAACGAACCCAGCCGGTTTTTCGGGCTCACCAGCAAAAACCCTAACACAAGCTATACCAAGCTTGTACCGAGGTAAGACTACCTCCACTAGTTCAATCCCCAGATTGAACTAGACACAAATAATAAAATATTATTTTTTAAGTACACAGCTCCTCAATGAGCAGATAATCAAATAAAAGAACAAAGTTTAGAAAAGCCTGATTTGTAGTTGGTTGGCTTTTGAGCTTTTCTTCTTTTCTTCTTTTCCTCAACTCCTTTGAAGTGTAGAATCGGGCCTCAGCTCAGATTCTTCACGGATTGAACGTTGGAGTTGATTTGAGCTTTTTCTTCCTTTCTTTGAATTGAAAATCTCTTGATTTGCTCTTGAATAGCTCTTGGATTTTCTTCTGAAGCTTTCTTGGATTGTTGAACTTGAGCACAGATGAAGCTTCCTTTGATTTCACACTTTTCTTTCACTCTATTTTTGAATCTCGGATTTTTTCAAATGACGCTCTTTTTTTCTCTTTTTCTGAAAGATTTTTCTTTTTCTCTCTTGATTGTATTTCTATATCTTTGATTTGAAAACGGCTTCTCTATTTATAGATTCTGCAAAAATATAGCCGTTAGAAACAAAGAAATATAGCCGTTATTGAAAAATCTTACCGTTGGCGCTGAGTTGGCATTCAGAAAAATCACGCCCAGATTGTTGGAGTCGACTCCAGCTTTAGGCGAGTCGGCTCGAAGACGCGATACCAAAAATAGAAATATTCAGAAAGTTAAAGGGTCGACTCAACGAAAATAAGGTGTCGACTCCTGACAGTCGGGGGTCGACTCATGAAAAGCAAGGGGTCGACTCGAGAAGTGCTCAGAAAAAATTCTCTGGTGTCTGAGCGGAGTCGACTCACACAGTCATGGAGTCGGCTCGACAAATCGGGGGTCGACTCTTGAAATCACAGGGGTCGACTCGAGAAAATCAGACATCTCTGTATACTGAGTGGAGTCGACTCTGAAACTCTAGAGTCGGCTCCGGAACGTATCAAAAATCAGAGAATTTTCTGATTGACTTGAAATTCGTTCCAGATTAATTTTAAATCAATTTTTGACTTGAATACAATAAAATTGTCATTAGGAATCAATTCAAGAAATGTTCCAAAAACTCATTGATTGAAATATGAAGTATAAAAATTTCTTTTTGAAAGCTTAAACATGGAGCTTGAAGTTACTTTCAAATTGATTAAAGTCATACTTAACATACTCATTGATTGTTCTAAATAAATTCATTGCTCATGTAAATAAACTCATTGCATCTTTTAATATACTCATGGCTTTTGGTAATCATCAAAATCAATAAGATTGGGGCAACAATTTCTCAACAATCTCCCCAACAATCTCCCCTTTTTGATGATGACAAAAACATTGAGTATATGCATGATTGATTAAAGAATTTATTTTATTTTCATAGTTTAGGCTCCCCCTGAATGAGGTAGCTCCCCCTATGAAACTCAAATAATTATTCTCATTAAATCAATTATGATTATTAATTTCTCCCATGCATATTAGTTATAAAACTCTCCCCCTTTTTTGTTATCAACAAAAAGGTAGAGAAGCATCAAACATAATCACATTCATTCATTCAAGATATGTTTTAACAAAATCTGAGATTCATTGATAATAGGAGAAGTACATTCAAACTCAGATTACATTGAGCATTCAAAACAGACTTTTCATTACATCAATGTATCAAAATGTAAAACATAATATGAACTTCATTACATTGCAAAGACTAAGCATCTAATACATCAAAAGTGAGTCCTTACAATCCTAGTTAAGTGATCTATAATATTTTTCATTCCGTCAGTTTGAATCTTAACATAATCCTTCAGTCTTTCATCTACAAAAGTACAAGCAGTTAATATTTTGTCTTGAAGTTCAGCATTGCATTTTGCATAGGTCTCACCATCTCCACAGATGTCTTTAAGTTCTTCAAAAATATTCTTTAGGTCTCCACTTAAAGACTCAGATGAAGTGCTAAGAGATTCAATCTTGGTGATCCGATCATCTAATGAATAAAGAGTTTCTTTAAGATTCATAAATTTTTGTCAAACTCTGATTTCAATTTATCTGCCTGATCATCAAGAAGACCTTTAAGCTGCCTTAACTGAAGATCTGAAAAACCGACAGATGAAGATGATGGCTGATCAACCATCGGAGCAGGGGAAGGGGCTGGAGCAGGAACAGGAGAGCTCGGAGGTACAGGCGATGAATGTCTAACTGACGGTCCAGGTGCCTCAATGTCCGCGGCTCTATCTTCCATCATACCTTTCCTTTCCCATCTGCCATTCTTCTTCACAAATCCCATTCTATGAATAGTGGCCAAACTATAGTAATCGGTGTGTCTTAAATTTCTCATTGGCTCACTATCGGATATGATTATCCCTTGGCTTTGAAAATTTTAGTTAGAATCATGCCGTAGGGTAAACTGATTTTCTCTTGCTTCCACAATCAGCAATGTACCATAATATCATGCTCGGAAGATTAATGGGTTTACCAGTCACTATAGCATCCATTACAAAATATCTCTCTCAGAAACATAGTCAAATCTCCCAATCTTAGGGAATAGGACTACAAATATTATGGAGAAGTCTTAATTCTAAGGACAGTTGATTAGCAAAGACTTCTTCAAAACCAACAATCTCCCTGTTAAGCAATCTTGATAGAGCTGGGCTTCTATCATCAGTGAAAAAGTAGAGTACCAGACACTGGAAGATCCAACAATCTTGAAAGCAAATCCACTGTCACAGATATTCTATTTCCTCTAATGATGCTTACAAGTCCATTGTCTCCTCTTGATAGATTTTTATAAAATTCTTTAACTAGGGCTGGGTAGGTAGGACAATCTAAAGAACAATCTTCTCCCATCCCATTTCAATCAACTGCCTCCCCACAAGAAATCCTTCGCCTCAAATAATTCAAAATCAACTTTCCTCCCGGTTGTAATCACTCTATCGGCAAGTCGATCTACCTGAGATGGAGCCGTAGAGGGAGAAGCACTAGGAGTCGAAGAGGATGAGGTTGAATCCATGCTCGGTGAGGACGCCTCACAGTCTTCCTCACCGCCTTCTTCCTTTTCACTCCGGCCGCACCAAGGCTAGATCCACGGGTTTTAGGAGCCATTTGATCTAGTGGAAGGGTTAATCAGGGATTTCTGAGGATTTGGTAGGTTAGGAAAATTTTGGAGAGAGTATTTGAAGGATTTGAGATGATAGAATGAGAACGAGTCGACTCTGCCCTAGATAAATCGACCTGGGACCACTTCGAGTCGGCTCCCGCAAAGTGTGGGGTCGACTCCGGGTAGTCACAGAAACTATCCCGAAGTGGAGTCGACTCGCGCAGAGAAGGGGTCGACTCTAGAGTTTCAGCAGAAACATGGAGTCGACTCCGATACTGACCGAGTCGGCTCCGAGACCATTTCAGAGCAAAAAACATAAAGTTTCAGATAATCTGAAATGTGTCCGGATATTGATCATAAAAATTGATAAAATAATCATTGGATTTTAATAGATCAATTAGATATGAATTCTAGATAAGATTTCCTTAAAGATCAAGGATTTGAAAGAATTTTAGATAAAATTTCCTTAGGGGTTTCAAATTCATTCTAATGGATCACAAATCCCTAACTCTCCTCTAAGATAACAGAATCTTTCTTCACTCAAGGGTTTTGTAAATATATCAGCTAATTGATCTTCAGTATTAACATAATCAAGACATATTTCTCCATTAGTTACATGTTCTCTATAAAATGATATCTAATTTCTATGTGTTTGTTCTAGAATGTTGAATTGGATTTTTTGTTAGATTAATTGCACTTGTGTTATCACATTTTATAGGTGTTTTATCAAGTGTGATACCATAGTCTTCAAGTTGTCGCTTAATCCATAGGATTTGAGCACAGCAACTTCCAGCTGCAACATATTCAGCTTCAGTAGTTGATAATGCAACTGAATTTTGCTTTTTGCTAAACCATGAGATTAAGTTACTTCCTAAGAATTGGCATGCACCACTTGTGCTTTTTCTATCTAACTTACATCCAGCATAATCAGAATCAGAATATGCAATTAAGTTCAATGTTGAGTCTCTAGAATACCATAAACCTACATTTTTTGTTCCACTTAAGTATCTTAGTATTCTTTTAACAGCAATTAAATGTGATTCTTTAGGTTCAGACTGAAATCTAGCACATAAGCAAACAGCAAACATTATATCTGGTCTACTTGCAGTTAAGTAAAGTAGGGATCCGATTATACCTCGATAATATTTTTGATCAACCTTCTTACCTTCTTCATCTTTGTCCAGCTTGCATGAAGGACTCATTGGTGTTCCGAGGGGTTTGATTGATTCCATACCAAACTTCTTTAGAATTTCTCTTGTGTACTTTGTTTGGTTGATAAAGATTCCCTCTTTGCTTTGTTTGATTTGGAGTCCAAGGAAGAAGTTGAGTTCTCCCATCATGCTCATTTCAAATTCCCTGCATCAACTTAGCAAATTCTTGACATAGAAGATTGTTAGTAGCACCAAAAATGATATCATCAACATATATTTGAACTACTAATAAATCTTTACCTTTTCTTTTCAAAAATAATGTTTTATCAACATTTCCTCTTATAAAATCATTTTCAATTAAGAATTTACTTAATCTATCATACCAAGCTCTAGGTGCTTGTTTCAAACCATATAATGCTTTGTGCAATTTAAAAACGTGATTTGAAAATTCATGATCTTCAAACCTGGTGGTTGTTCTACATATACTTCTTCATTTATAAATCCATTTAAAAAGCACTTTTTACATCCATTTGAAATAAGTTAAAATTCATGTGACATGCAAATGCAAGTAATAGTCTAATGGCTTCTAATCTAGCTACTGGTGCAAAGGTTTCATCAAAATCAATACCTTCTTCTTGATTATATCCTTTTGCAACTAATCTAGCTTTGTTTCTAATTACTATGCCATTTTCATCTAGTTTATTTCTAAATACCCATTTTGATCCTATAACAGAATGATCTTTAGGTCTTTCTACTAATGTCCATACATTATTTCTAGTAAATTGATTTAATTCTTCTTGCATTGCTAACATCCAATTATTATCTTTTTCAGCTTCTTCAATAGTTTTAGGTTCAATTTGTGATACAAATGCAAGATGATTACTAATATTTCTCATAGATGATCTAGTTCTTATTCCTTGAGATGGATCACCTATAATCAATTCCTTAGGGTGACTATAAGCATATCTCCAATCTCTAGGAAGATCCATATCATTATGATTAGTGTTAGTATCATCATCCTTAGGTGAATCATTATCTTTAGCTTCTTGCTCATGATCTGAAGATACATCAATATTTAATTTTTCAAGATCTTTCTCAATTATGTTTGTATCTTCTCATCATCAAACTTTTCGGAACGAGTTGCTAAAGATTCATCAAAAACTACATGAATGGATTCTTCAACAACTAAGTTTTCTTGTTAAATACTCTATATGCTTTACTAGTTGTTGAATATCCTAAGAATATTCCTTCATCAGATTTAGCATCAAATTTGCCTAAATTATTTTTACCATTATTATGAAAAACATTTACAACCAAATGCATGAAAATATTTAATGTTGGGTTTTCTATCATGCCATAATTCATAAGGTGTTTTCTTTAAAATGGTCTTATTAAGCTCTATTTAGGATGTAACATGCTGTGTTAATAGCTTCCGCCCAAAAGTATTTGGGAGTTTACTTTCACATAGCATGGTACGGGCCATGTCTTCTAAAGTCCTATTTTTCCTTTCAACTACTCCATTTTGTTGTGGGGTTCTAGGTGCAGAAAAATTATGATTAATACCATTTTCATTGCAAAAACTTTCAAATAAGTGATTTTCAAATTCAGTTCCATGATCACTTCTTAGAGACACTATGGTAGTGTTTTTCTCATTTGTGACTTTCTTGAAGAATTTCAGGAATATCGAGAAAGTCTCATCTTTGTGAGCTAAAAACATTACCCAAGTGAATCTAGAGTAATCATCTACAATCACAAGACCATATTTCTTTCCTCCTAGACTTGTGGTTCTAGTTGGTCCAAAAAGGTCCATGTGAAGTAGCTCTAATGGCCTAGAAGTTGAAACAACATTTTTAGATTTAAAAGAACTTCTGTTTGTTTTCCAAATTGACATGCATCACATATTTTGTTGTTTTCAAAATCTATTTTAGGTAGCCCTTTAACTAAATCCATTTTAATTAGTTTTGAAATTAGGTGTGTGCTTGCATGACCTAATCTACGATGCCACAACCAACCAATCTCATTCATATTAGCATTATTAGCAACTAAGCAATGATTATTAGTAGACAAATTGTCTAAGTCAATCAAGTATACATTGCCATTCTATTTCCAATAAAAACAATGCTATTATCAATGGGATTAGCTACTGTGCATATAGAAGATTCAAATGATACTTTAAAACCTTTGTCACATAATTGGCTTATACTAATTAAGTTATGCTTTAAACCATCAACATAAAGTACATTTCAATAAATGTGGATGGAGTTATTGAATTTTACCAAGGCCCAGATTTGACCTTTACCATTATCGCCAAACGTAACAACTCCTCCTTTCTTTTCTTCAAGGGTGATGAATTCTTCTTTGTCACCCGTCATATGTCTTGAGCAGCCACTATCAAGATACCACTTTCTCTTTGATCTCTTGGCCACAAGACATTCCTGCAATGAAATCAAACTTTATGTTTAGGTACCCAAGCTTTCTTGGGTCCTTCATGGTTAGTAGCAACAAATATTGTTCCTTTCGGAACCCATATTTTCTTTCCTTTAATATTTAAGTTTTTATTAGGTTTTAGAATTTTACATTCATAAGATTTATGTCCTTTTTGATTACATTTAAAGCATGTAAAATTACTTTGGCCAGCACGCACAAAAATATTTTTCAGTGATTTTTGTTTTCTTAAAGTGTTATACCCTAATCCGGCTTTGTCAAAAACTGCTTTTTGACTATTTAATAACATGTCCAATTTAGTGAGCTTAAGGTAAACTTATCAACTATGTTCTTATGTTTTTCAACCTCTTTCCTTAGTTTATCATTTTCATTGGAAATTAATTCTTTTTCTTTTATCAAAATTTTATTTTCAGATTTAAGTTTCTTAACTTCATTATTAAGATCTTCCTTTTCTTTAATGAAAGTTAAATTTTCATTTTTCAAAAACTTGTATTTCTTTTTCAAAACCTTGAAATCGCCGACAAGTTCATTAAAAGCATCAAATAATTCATCAAATGCAAATTCATCGCAAGGGTTATCGGAACTTACCTCATCGTTGTCGTCCGCCATAAAACATACATTTGCGACTTCCTTTTGTTCTTCTTCTTCGGAAGAAGATTCTTCGCTATCACTCCAAGTCGCCACATAAGCCTTCTTTTTTTTTGTAGGCTTTCTTTAATTTAGGACATTCATTCCTAAAGTGCCCCGGTTTATTACACTCATAGCAAGTCAAGGGGTCTTTCTCTTTTTCTTTGTCCTTGTCCTTGTTCTTATCCTTTTCTCCTTCCCACTTTGCTCCAAATTTCTTCTTGTGGAAGGGTTTCTTTCTCCTCATGAATCTTTTAAACTTTTTAGCTAGAGCAGTCTCATCATCATCATCATCGCTGCTGCTCTCTTCTTCTTTTGCAGCTTTGAGGGCAATCACTTTCTTCTTCTTTGTGTCCTCCTCTACATGCTGCTTCATTGTCAAGCTCATGGGTCATAAGATCCTAGAAGCTCCTCTAAGGGTAGAGTGTTGAGGTCCTTTGCTTCTTGGATTGCTGTCATTTTGGCTTCCCATGATCTTGGTAGTGACCTAAGAATTTTTCGAACAAGTTCAGAGTTAGTATATGTCTTACCAAGACTTTTTAAACCATTTACAATATCAGTAAATCTAGTATACATGCATGCAATGGTTTCAGATTGTTCCATGCTAAACAACTCATATTTATGAACAAGAATATTAATTTTAGATTCTTTTACTTGGTTGGTACCCTCATGGGTAACCTCTAATCTATCCCAAATCTCCTTTGCGGAATTACATGTGAGATTCTATTAAATTCATTAGTCTAAAGAGCAATATAAACATTCATGGCTTTAGCATTAAGCTGTGCCATTTCCTATCATTATCATTCCAATCCCTTTCGGGCTTAGGAACAATAGTGCCATCAATAACATGTGTGGGTGTACTAGGTCCATTAATTATAACACCCCATAATTCATAATCAGAAGCTTGAATGAATATCCTCATTCTTGCTTTCCAATATGAATAGTTTGAACCATTAAACAGTGGAGGTCTATTCGTAGAATGACCTTCAGCAAATGATCCAACTTGAGTTGCCATTTGGATCTTTAGCTCTTGATCGTGTGATCAAAATCTAATGAGCACTTGCTCTGATACCAATTGTTGGCCCAGATGACAACCCAAGAGGGGGGGGGTGAATTGGGTTCTTTAAAAAATTTAAGCCTTTTTAAATTGTTTGCTTAGTGATGAAAGTGAATGCAATGTAAAACAAAATACAACAATAAGATAGAGATAGATAGAGATAAAAGCACGGCAAACACAAAGATTTTATAGTGGTTCGGTGTATCCAACACCTACGTCCACTCCCAAGATTCACTTGGGTCCACACTATAATCTTCCTTGATTACAGCCGAGTTGTTTTACAAGCTCACAACTCAAACTTGTTGTTTTCCGGGATCACAACGAACCCAGCCGGTTTTTCGGGCTCACCAGCACAAAAACCCTAACACAAGCTATACCAAGCTTGTACCGAGGTAAGACTACCTCCACTAGTTCAATCCCCCAGATTGAACTAGACACAAATAGAAATATTGTTTTTCAAGTACACAGCTCCTCAATGAGCAGATAATCAAAAAAAATAAAGTTTAGAAAAGCCTGATTTGTAGTTGGTTGGCTTTTGAGCTTTTCTTCTTTTCTTCTTTTCCTCAACTCCTTTGAAGTGTAGAATCGGGCCTCAGCTCGGATTCTTCACGGATTGAACGTTGGAGTTGATTTGAGCTTTTTCTTCTTTCTTTGAATGTTGAAAATCTCTTGATTTGCTCTTGAATAGCTCTTGGATTTTCTTCTGAAGCTTTCTTGGATTGATGAACTTGAGCACAGACGAAGCTTCCTTTGATTTCACACTTTTTCTTTCACTCTATTTTTGAATCTCGGATTTTTTCAAATGACGCTCTATTTTTTCTCTTTTTCTGAAGATTTTTCTTTTTCTCTCTTGATGTATTTCTATATCTTTGATTTGAAAACGGCTTCTCTATTTATAGATTCTGCAAAAATATAGCCGTTAGAAACAAAGAAATATAGCCGTTATTGAAAAATCTTACCGTTGGCGCTGAGTTGGCATTCAGAAAAATCACGCCCAGATTGTTGGAGTCGACTCCAGCTTTAGGCGAGTCGGCTCGAAGACGCGATACCAAAAATAGAAATATTCAGAAAGTTAAAGGGTCGACTCAACGAAAATAAGGTGTCGACTCCTGACAGTCGGGGGTCGACTCATGAAAGCAAGGGGTCGACTCGCGAAGTGCTCAGAAAAATATTCTCTGGTGTCTGAGCGGAGTCGACTCACACAGTCATGGAGTCGGCTCGACAGAATCGGGGGTCGACTCTTGAAATCACAGGGGTCGACTCGAGAAAATCAGACATCTCTGTATACTGAGTGGAGTCGACTCTGAAACTCTAGAGTCGGCTCCGGAACGTATCAAAAATCAGAGAATTTTCTGATTGACTTGAAATTCGTTCCAGATTAATTTTAAATCAATTTTTTGACTTGAATACAATAAAATTGTCATTAGGAATCAATTCAAGAAATGTTCCAAAAACTCATTGATTGAAATATGAAGTATAAAAATTTCTTTTTGAAAGCTTAAACATGGAGCTTGAAGTTACTTTCAAATTGATTAAAGTCATACTTAACATACTCATTGATTGTTCTAAATAAATTCATTGCTCATGTAAATAAACTCATTGCATCTTTTAATATACTCATGGCTTTTGGTAATCATCAAAATCAATAAGATTGGGGCAACAATTTCTCAACAATCTCCCCAACAGCTCACCTGTTCGCGCTTTCTTTGGCGCCGAGCCTTCACTATCATTTCTGGAGCTCGAACCGCCGGCCTCTTCAATCATGTTGATGTGGCCGATTACGGGTGGATTTGAAGGAGGAGGAGGCTGCTGAAGCTCGGGCTGGCGGTCACCCCCTTGTCCTGGCTTGGGCGCCCTCCTGAACTGGTTCAGTCGGCCCCGTTGGATTAGCCTCTCAATTTCATTCTTCAACTGCCAGTATTCCTTGGTATCGTGGCCATGCTCCCGGTGATAGCGGCAGTATTTGGTGGGGTCCCTCCAAGTTGGGTTCCCTCGGAGAGGAGCTGGTCGGGGGAGCTGGCGCTCTATCTCCATGAGGATTTGCGCCTTAGGAATAGTGAGTGGGATGTACCGGTCGAATCACCTGGGCGGGCTCCGGGAGCAATTTCTTGGCGGCGGTGGGGAAGCTCTTTGGCGACGAGGCGGGCTTGGCTGACGGATAGGTCGGTGCCTGTCCAAACCTTTAGGTTCTTTCTTCTTCGCCAGCTCGACGCAGGCAGTTCTTCGTGATTCCTCGACGCTGGCATATTTGTCTACCAGGGCCATCATATCGGAGAGATTCGGGGGTAGCTGACTTCCATCGCCAGGTAGAAGTCGCTCTCCTTCAAAACTCCCTCCGCTAGGGCGGACATAGCCACCTTATGATTAAGGTGGTCCACCTCCAACATGGCATTGTTGAAATGGTCAAGGTAATTTCTCAAGGACTCCCCCTCTCTCTGCTTAACTTCAGAGAGGGAGTCAGATTTTCGTCGGTGATGGCAGCTACTGATGAACTGGCCAATAAAAAGACAGTTCAGCTCGTCAAACGAATCAATGGAACCCGGTTTCAAGGCATTGAACCAGGTTCGGGCAGATCCTCTGAGGGTGGAAGGGAAGGCGTGGCAGAGGATCGCGTCTGATGCTCCATGAAACATCATTATTGACCGAAAGCTGCTGAGGCGATCATCCGGATCAGAGGAGCCATAGTAGGGCTCGATGGCGGGTAGCTTAACATGGGAGGGAATCACTTCCTCCATGATCCCTTTGGAGAAGGGGATGCCCTGCTCTGCCTTGGGCTGAGGCGAATGAGCCTGCTTGGCGGCGTCCAGCTCCTGACGCATCTCCCAGAGTTGTCGGCGGATCTCCTCTTCAGATATAAGAGGAGGAGTCGGGCGAGGAGAGCGCGGGGATGGTGTCTAATCATTACGGGAGGACTCCGGAGAGAGGGACCAGGCCCATCGAGATCTGGGAGGATCCCTATTGCAGCCCCCTCGTGGGACTGGTCTGTCCTCCTTGGGTCGATGTGGGGGGTCTGCGACTCCATGCGGATCAGAAGAAGAGGTAGCCGGAGAAAAAGGTGCTACAGCCTCCTCAGGGAGGCATGGAGTAGGGGCAGTTGTGAGGCACTCCTGAACCAGATGGATCAGGGCTTGGACCTGCTGGACCAGCATGGCGAACTGATCCTGGGTCATCGGGATAGTTGGCGGCGATGGGGTCTCAACTGGTGGCGGCTGCGGCGCCATGCTACTCATTGGATCAGGTCTCTGGGAGGCGACCTGGTCTTGGGTTTTAGATGTTGCTCTTCTTCGATTAGCCATTGGAGAGGTTCTCTTCCGGATCGAGATCCTTATCTCCTTTCTTCAAGTTTTAATGGGACTTGAGGCCCTTCCTCTAGCACCAATTTGTTGCCGCCAGAATCTGTCCTCCGACTCGGGCACGATCAATCTCCTGATCGGGCTTCCTCTTGGGTGGACCTGCAAAGAAGTCCTCACACAAGAGGCGTTGGGGGGTGGCCCTCCGCGAAAGACCCTCCGATGCTCAAGTCAATGGGGATTGATGATCAACAGAAATAAGGAGAAGGATCTCTCTGGGGAGTCCCTCCAGGGATGGCCTATCGGGAGCTCATGCGGAGTGCCGACGACGGAGAGGAGAAGGGGGAGAGAGAGAGTGATACTGAGATTGAGCTAGGAGTTGTGTAAGGGAGCTTGCGCGCGTACCTGAGAGAATCTGGGAGTGTCATATTTATAGGCAATCACTTGAATCTTAAGCACCTTCTGGAAGGTTTGAAGGTTGTTGGGATACAGAAATGATTCGAATCAAGCTGTTATGAGGCCGGTGGGATCCGTATCTTGTCCGTTGAAGGATTGACGGCTGGGAGAGCTCTCTGATGGCCTAAGGTCCGATGACTGCGTAGGTCCTGGGCCATTATTGCAGATCCTAGGCCGTTATTGCAGATCCTAAGCCACTCCTCGATATGATTCTTCGTTTGGGATTCTGTTACACTAGACTTGGGCTCTCCGGTGCTAGGTTCCACGGAGGTGCATGTCGAGCCACGGATTGCTCAGGGTTGCTCGGGAGAGCCGAGCTATTGATTGCTCGGGGAAACCGAGCTATAGGTTGCTCGGGGGAGCCGAGCTATTGATTGCTCAAGGAAACCGAGCTATGGATGGCCTGGGGAAACCGAGCTATGGGTTGCTCGGGGAAGCCGAGCTATGGGTTGTTCGGGAAGCCGAGCTATGGATGGCTCAGAGAAGCTGAGCTATGGGTTGCTCCGGGAAGCCGAGCTATTGATTGCTTGAGGAAACTGAGCTATGGATGGCTCGGGAAAATCGAGCTATGAGTTGCTCGGGGAAGTCGAGCTATGGGTTGCTCGGGAAAGCCGACCTATGGGTTGCTCGGGGGAACCAAGCTATGGATGGCTTGGAAAAATCGAGCTATGGGTTGCTTGACCTGTCGAACCATACTAGTCAGCTCATTCTTTGCGGGCGTAGCGTAGCAGGTGGGGGATGGGATTGATCTTAGCCCCTTCGCACGGTTATCAACGCAATGGTAATTTTACCCCTCAACAACCTTCAAGCAAAAAAAAAAAAAAAAAACTCTTGCAACAAAAATAAAAGGTCTTAGAAATAAAATAATAATAATTTTAAAGAGTGACCAAAGGATAGGTTGAGGGCGGTACCTTAGGTCATTCAAGAAGAGATCATGGGCTTTCGTAAGAGTAGTACAAAAGGTTAGATAGAGGTTGATGGGAGAAAAAAGTTTGAGATTATATAGTATTTTTTTATGCACTTTTATGGGTGATGATGAGTGCAAACTGGAGTCTGAATGAGAGCAAAGGTTATCTCTCACATAACACAAGTAGAAACCACAATGAAAAAAATAAATTGAGAGGAAAAAAAAAAGAAAAATATATATATTAAAAAAGAATGATGAAGGTGGAGGCTCTTGATACTATGCACAAGAGTAAGATCTTTCTTTTCAACTCTATTCTTTACTGTACATGATCATAAGCCTTGTTGCCTGTGGAGCAGAATGATGAAGGCCTACTATGATGCTTGGAGTCAAGGAGCCCAGATTCAGTCGATCAGAGGTTGCTCCATCATTTAGAAGGAGATATGTGTCCGTGCTCCAATCGTAATGGCCCATGTCAGATGCTTAGTTGAAGACGGGACCACAATTGGTGTTAGTTATGATGTATGGATCTTCCCGATCCCTCTGTCTAGATGGCCAACCTTGGTGAGTGTGGATGTTGCTGATAACCTCCAGGTTTGTAATCTGCTGATGAATGATGGTAGGATCTGAAAAACCCAGAATCTCTCTACACTCTTCAGGCCCAAGCTTGTTTCTCAAATCCTCACTATCCTGATTCCACTTTACCGGGGACATGACCTAAGGGTCTGAGGCCCTTCCTGCCATCCCAAGGCCCCATTTAGTTCCCTTTATAATTTGTGCAAGGGACCATCTGTTACCAGATTTATGGCGGCGTGGATCTGGAGACTCCTTATTCATCTGAGAGTGCAGCTTTTTCTTCGGAAGATGGCTTGGGATTGCCTTCCTATGAGGACTCTCCTTAGCTGAAGAGGCGTGGACCTCACTGGGTCTTGCCCGATATGTGGGGCTCAGGATGAGACGACTGAGCATGCTATCCCGAGTTGCCCCAAGGCGAGGTAGATTTGGAGACTTATGGGGAGATGGCCTTGGGATGTTGATGATGGTGTTTGTTTGTACTCCTTCCTTCGGTTCTTCCATCAGAGATCAACACAAGAAGCCTGCTTTGCTGCCTCTGTTTCTTATCAGGTTTGATTGGCTAGGAATGTGATGACCTTTGAGGCAGAGGTCATCCCGATCCATCGGATTCTTCTGAGAGCCATATGCTTGGCATCGGAGTACCTACGATTTGATGCTGCCACTCTCCTGGCTACCCCAGGCTCCTGGGTCTCCCATACTGCTTTGGCAGCAGCCCGTAGGGTGATTTCTATCTTCTGGAGCCCCTCCTCTAAGGTTTGTTAAGATGAACTTTAATGTCAACGTCCGCGGTACTGATGGTGATGCAGGGTACATCATTCGGACCAACGATGGAAGACTCATGGCAGTCGAAGGGGCCTTCTTTCAGGACTTTTCTGTTTCAGAAGCTGAGCTCAAGCAGCATGGGCTGGCATCATCAGAGCGATCCAACAGCTGCGGGCTCAAAGGCTCCTCATCGAGGGAGATTCTTTTATAGTTATTGGATGGATTCAGAACAGGATGGATCACGATGATGCCCACCCGCTGTTTCATGACATTTGACAACTATTGCAGGGCTTGACGATGACCATAGCCCGTCATGTTTATCGAAAGGCAAACTATGCAGTCGATTGGATTGCTTCCTATGTAGCTCAGCACTCTACTGATTGGATTTGAACTCAAGACGATAGGATTCCACCTTTCTTTCAGAGGCATATTTTTCTTGATCTTTTGGGCTGCCCTTGCACCAGAGTTGTGTGATCGATCGCCTGTACAAAAAAAAAAAGCCTTGATTGAAGAAAAATCATAGGACTAAGAGAAAAAAAATAATATAAAAAATAATATAAGGAGTCGAAGAGAGAAAAAAATATATTAGGCCTATCAATTTTTTTTCAACTCAAAGATTAGGTAAAGATTGCAGTGGTATCACCTGAATTATGTTTTTTGTAAATAAAAAAAGTAAATAGAAACCGTAAGAGAAGGCAAACAAAAAAGAGAGGTATTATTTTACTGATAGAAAATTAATTTTACTTGTTTCCTAATAAGTCTTTTTCTAATTTTATGAGAAAATGATATCTATAAAAATTTGACTTATTTATTTAATTTCTTTGATCAAAGTAAGAAAATATTGACAAGCTGGTTAATAAGAAAATTGATCAACTTTTCATAATATTTATCCGATGGAGCCCATTCAAACATCATATTATTCTTTTTTTTATAAAAAAAGGTAAAGGTTCTAATCTAGTTTTCTAGGCAAACCAAGTTTGATGCTTAAGGGTAGGGTATTGAGAAGCAAGAGTTGAAAAAGGAAAGGGCAGTGCCTTTAGATATAACCTTTTTTATTTAAATGATAAAAAATCGTATTGTTGGAATTAATATTTAATGGTCAATGGCATTAGAAAAATTATAGATATTTTTTCATGATCAAAAGTTTAGAATGTTACTTCAAAGCTGGGACAGCTCACTCAATTCCTTTTTATGCTAATGTTAGAGAAATTAATAGGCATGAAACTAGGATCCATGGAGCTTAAATTTTAGTGAACATTGACTTTAAAATTTAATGCATTTTGTTTATGTCTAGTTTCAAATTCTAATACCAATGAATCTAAATTAAGAAATGATAAATAAAATATATCAAACATCAAATGCAAGAGTATAATTTTTTTTCATAATATATTTGCCAACAATTTGTATATTAATTTATAAAACTCCATGTCACATATTTGTTACTTTATCTCATCGCCAACATTTATGGACGGACCGTGAATTGCCATTCCACTACCCCATCTCAAAAACATCACTACATTCTATGACAGTAAAATAGTTATATCTTATGATTTCAATATATACATATATATATATATATATATATATATATATATATATATATGATTTACTGAAAAAGTTGATATTTTATTTTTTTTTTATAAAAATATTTTTGCAGCTCATTACAACTAGATTTGCAATGATGCATGGAAGAATACAAAATGATGTTTTTTGCTTATTTATATTAAGAAAGCAAAATAGCATTCGAAATATAGTAAGAGAAATTAGGGATTTGCATTGAAGATAAAATCATTTAAAGTTTGAATAAGTAAGAGTCTGATAGAATACATGGAGAAGTGAAGAGACTGATAATTAAACTAGGCAAAGATGGCTTTGTATTTTATTTAAAATAATATAGATAAATAATTATTGATTATTAGCTTTTTATTATTATTAATGATGTAAAATAAAAAAGAATTCGAATCCCTTGCATTGAGACAATTTGCTCTGATAAAGATATTGCATCATAGTATGCACCAGATAATATTGAATTTGAGATTAGGGCCAAAGCATCAAAAGATTCAAAACATGCTGGCATGTTTTAATTAATATTTATTATAAAAATATAAATTTTCTTTTAATTATAGGTAATGATTTTATCTTAAATAAAAATATTTTTAGTGGATTGCCAGCATTCACTCATTACCCCCCTCGTATCCTCGCCTCGGCTCAACCCGGTCTCTTTTATTTCCTTCCTTCACCTCAGCCAGTTCTCTTTATTTCCCTCGACTCATACGACCAATTCGACCCATTCCCAACGGAAAAGTCTCTTCCCTTGCCTTCCCTCCTTTCCCTCTCTCCATCTCAATGGATCAGCCGGTCTCCGATCCCCCTCCGGCGAAAGACGCCGCCCCCCCATCCCACCCCTGCCCCCACTGCGACGCTGAGATGATCCACAAGCTCGCTCAGCTCCTCCTCCCCGGCCTCGGCACCGCCTGTGTCGACGCCACTGCCGGCAACCTCTTCTCCGGCCCCTCCTCCGTCGCCGTCGATCTTCGAAAAGAAATGGTGGAGTACCTCATCCAGCGCAGCCAATCCTACGTCGCCGAATCGATAATTCCTCCCGAAGGCACGAATCTAGATCCAAATCCTACCGAGGAGAAGCCCGACGATCCGGCCGACATCGTCTCGGACCTCATGGAAGACTTTGCCAGGTCGAAGAGAACCATGTTCGGCCGCGTCTCCGGCTGGTTGCTGAGCGAGAGCCGGGAGGACAAGATCGACAATTTCGGGCAAGAAATGGAGATGAATCGATTCTGGTCGATGGACAGGAGGGAGTCCATTGCAGAAATTCTCTTAATAAATCTAGATTTCAAGAATGAGTTCCACTGTGGAATGAAATTCGACACGGAGGAAGCGTTGGCCGAGCATGGAAGCGGATGCGAATTCCGGCCGGTGGACTGCGACAGTGAGGGCTGCATGGCCAAGCTCTGTGCGGGGCACAGGGAGCGACACCAAGCGGCCTGTCCCTATAGGGTGGTGCCGTGCGAGCAGGGGTGCTCGGAGAGCCTCGTTCGGCGGGAGATGGACCGGCATTGCATCACCGTTTGTCCGATGAGGATGGTGAATTGCCCTTTTTTCCCTGTCGGCTGCCAGTCGGCGTTCCCGGCGTGCGGCCTCGCGCAGCATTGCTCGGACTTCCTCCGGCCGCACCTCCTGTGCGTCCTGCCGGTTGTTCACAAGCAGGAGGTGTTGTCCACGGAGGATATAGGCCGGCGGGCGCGACTGCTGGAAGAAGTAAGTCATGCGTTGCAAACAACCAGCATCACCTTATTAGCTAATCGAATAGATCTGAATTTAATTTTACAATTAGAGAGGGCTACTTTTTTAACATTTAATGATTGAGGTGTTCTCATTTATTAGCGTTAATTATTTCTTGCATCGAATAGATCAGTATTCACTGCTTCTGGATCAATACTTTTTAGTGACGCCGTGTTTTAATTCGACAAGAGATAGACGCTAGCTGAGTTTCAGTAGCAATTATCTGTTGTCAATGAAAAATCTGTAAGAATCTAGTATCAAATAAGATGCAAAGTATTTTCTTGAATTTTTAGTATTGATTGATGGAGAAAAGTTGTTCCTCTGCGTCCTCAAACTGTCAAATTCTTGAAGATAATACTCTTCAAATTCTTTTAGATAACGGATAAAACATTTCAAATCTGATTTTATGTATGAATTAAAAGGATAACGGCTCTAAGAGTCAAATACTCAGACACTTTAGGAAGGGTTATACTCAAGACACTTATGACACATGGAGCTCCTGATTTGCCACCATTCTGCTTAGAAGTATCAATGAAAATAGAAGGATCTTCTAATGATATATATCAATCTCTTTTTTCTGATGGGTAATTTGAGAGAGCATGCCTGATAGTAGAACCGATGGTTACTGCTTTGACAGGGCAGAAATGATGCTCTGCTTTAAAGGACTTATCACCTAAACTTAATTGATTTGGACTAGCATCAAAAGTTTGGAGCAATTTGTGAGGGAAAAAAATTCGGCAGTGGAGATACCTTCATGTGTTCTGCAGGGTTCGAAGTTTTAGATGGCATGCTGGTCATTTCTGGTTTAGATGAAAACTCATGCTACAGATAAAAGGATCCTATCATGTATCTCTTCTTTTATTTTCTTATCCTCTCCTTTTGGCTTTCTACATTTATTTCAGCATCACTTACCAAGTTATTACATGTTGAAATTAATCAATTTTTTTGTGGTAGATCTGTATTGCAAATTGTGTTAAGGGAGGTTTTCTTATCATTAAACTTAATGAGGATGGATGATGCTACCCTTAACAGGATCACATAAGGGTGACAAATTTGAAATTTCAGATGTTGCCATGCTGATGGTTATTTCCACAGTTATGCAAGCATAACTGAACCAATGATAAAATCCAATCTTTTTTGTGACATTGTAATTAGCATTTTGGCGTCTAACCAGGATATATTAGCTATAATGCATCATAAGACAAATGATATGGTGGGCTGTATATGTCATTGCTGTGTTGCACTGAGTTTTATCGACGAGGAGCTCAATCTATTATTTGACCGGTAACATGTTCTGCACATAATTCCTATTCAAACAACTATGTCAGTTGTTAGTAATAAAATATTGCATGGTATGCACACCTTGAACATTTGTGCTGACAGGTGGATACACTTATTCACACGTTATTCTCCCTCTATCAAGGCCACAAAGCATCAATATCATTTCTCTTGTTTACTCTTTTGTTCCAATGCCAAATAGAAAATTAGGGTGGTTTTACTTTAAAAGAAAAAATGTTCTCAGATTGCTTGATGTTAGCTCCCATATTTATAGGATCAAGTTTTTACAGATTAGCACATGCACGCAAATCATTTCATTTTGCTTTTTGTTATCTTATTGTGTTTGGTAGCAAGCTCGGAGTGATCTATCAGGAGCTTTGGATGTAAGATCTCTAACATTTGCCATTAAAGAGCAAGAAGCAAAGATAAGAGACCAGTAGCAAGAAAGCTAGAGGATGGAGCACAAGAAATCTGGCCCAAGTTTTTCACTATACAAAAAAGAGAAGTCGTGAGAAGGAGACGTTCTCTGCATCAAGAGCAAAGCATGCACTTTATGCTTCATTTTTATTTCCAAAATTCGATGCGAACATTTTGTTTGAAGAAAAATTAGCAGATCCTTTCTCTTCCATCAATTTTGGAGAGTCTGTGTAACTAACAATACTGATTTATTATTACTATGTTATGCTTGTTTTGAGAACATACAGGATTGAACATTTTCCATTATGTTGAGATATAAGAGATTGACCAGTATTTCAGGATATTGTTGTGCTCTTGTGAGTGAGTTGGTTTTGTAATATTATCATTCAAATTTTATTTAAATCGGACGTTATTCAAATCAGCATAGGCTTGAGTCCTCAAAAGAACTTTACCAACAACTATAAATTCACCTTCTTTCTCCAAAGAGAGAAGCTTTTAATTCAAATTTATGCAGTGGTAAACAAACATCCTTTTCAAAATCTTCTCAAAAAACGGCTTACTTTGTTGAAGACCAAGACCTAAGTAACCTCAAATATTCAACTTACTAACCCAACAGAACTGGTCAAATCAACAGGGAAAAAAAAAATCCTCCCTCATCTAGCAGAAGGTGAATTTTGACATTAAAAATACACAGAAGTGCTATGAACATGTGTTAGCTCAGGTGTGGCACATCCAAAATTGAGGAGAGTCACACAAGTTTGGAAGCTTAGGCTACCTAAGTTCTCATGTTCTTAAGTTATTTGGGTCGGCTTGTGATCCAAGAATAGAGAGCATGTGAGTCATGGATGTATATGGGCTCGGGTTTGAGTGCTTTCTTGTATGGGGAGTTTTTGAGAGAATGTTTAATAATCTAATTGTATGTTATGGGACCGGATTGGGCTCAAGTTTTTGGATTGGAGGCGTGTGTGTAGTGGCGCCCGGTTTTCTTGGAAGTTGCTGGCGTGCGCTGGGCTTCCATATTTTTAGAAAGTTGGTTACTGGCTGGTGTATCCAAGATAGATGATTATTCAAAGAAAATGATCCTAGATGATTATCCAATGTAACAAAAGATACGGAAAGAAATGACACTCTTTTCTTCAAATCCATCTTGTGTGTGCTGAATCTTTCTTCTTCTTTCCTCATGTGCTTGATTTCTTGGGGCTTCTGTTGAGAACTCGTTGCGTAACAAATGGTATCAGAGCATCAGAGATGCGCTTGGGAAGAGGAAAAGAATTTGTAAAGGAAAAAATCAGATCCCAGATTCATTTCCAAAAGGATTCTCTGCTTCCTTCACGCAACGGATCTTTGCGCGAGCACCACGAAGCTGAGCAATCCAGGCCATGGTCGCAAGATGCGTGAAGGGAGGCCATGGTGGCAGCCAGCAAGGAAACCTTCGTGTGAAAACGTGCGTAAAGAGGGGAGAAGAAGTGGAGATTCCATGGAAGAAACACTCTTCATGGAAAGAGGATGTGTGACGTGGGATCCTTGCTTTGTGGTTAAAGCTCGGCTCACGGGCGTACGTGAAGAAGGCTTCAGTCAATGCGTACGTGAAGAAGGCTTCGGGTCCCTCACATTAATTCCACAGTTCATTGATCCATGTGAAGGAGGTTTTGTGAGGGATTAATTGAAATGGAGGAGAGGACGTGAGATTTCTCCCAGGAAGAAAGAGAAAACGGCTTCTCATGTCAAAGAAACGAAGCAAAAACTCTTGGAAGGGGCTGTAGGAGGATTTCAACCAGGATTTTATCTTTTAGATATTTTTTAAAAAATTTATCTCTGTAGTTGCTGTTTGTGGCCTGATCAACCATAAATAGTGGAAGCAAAGTTGAGTTTGAAAAATTTAATGAAAAAGAAAGATTTTCCATATGGAAGGTAAGGGTTGAGGTTTTACTAGCGCAAATTTTCTTGATGTTGCTTTGCAAACAAAGCCTGAGGAGATGTCAGAAGGAGATTGGTTGTCTCTTGAGAAGAGGGCATGTGCAGCGATCAGAGGGTGTCTTACTGATTCGGCTTTGTATAGTGTCCTAGATGAGAAGAAACGAAGGATCTTTGGGCCAAGTTGTATTCCTTGTACATAGGTAAAAATATGTGCAATAAACTTATGTTGAAGAAACAATTATATAGTTTTCGGATGCAGGAAGGCAGTAATATTGTTCTTCATATTCAGAAGTATGATAGGGTATGCAATGATTTGATGACTCTTGGTGTTAAGATGGAGGAAGAAGATAAATCTCTTCTCTTGTTATGTTCATTGCCTATGTCTTATGATCCTCTTGTTACTACACTGTTTTATGAAAAAAAACACTACTATATGAAGTATTGTATCTGTGTTGAGATCCAATGAGCAACAGAAAAAGATGACAAGGAAAGGTATACCGTAGGAGGGCCTCATGGTGGGAGAGAGAGCCGGCAGAGGTAAGGAGGTTAGCAAGAACAGGGGTCGATCCAGGTCCAAGTCAAAGAAAGGCAAAGGCAATTTCAGGTGTTACAAGTGTAATGGGGTTGGACACATAAAGAGGAATTGTCCTCTTTGGAAGAAACCTTAAGAAGAGAAGAAGGAGAAGGAATCTGTTAGTACTGTTGAAGATGCAGGGGTTGAGGAGGACCTCTTGGTAGATTCAAATGCATATAGAAGAACAACAGACAGTTGGTTACTTGATTCAGCTTGCTCACATCATTATACACCGCATCGGTCCTAATTTGCAGAGTATACTAAAATCGATGTGGGAAATGTGACATTAGGGGATGATCATTCTTGCAGGGTGGCAGGAGTTGGCACAGTTAGGATCAGGATGTTTGATGGGGTTGTGAGAACTCTTACTCATGTGAAACATGTTCCTGACTTAAAGAAGAACCTAATGTCTTTGGGATACTTGGAAAGAAATGGATTTGGCTTCAGTAGTCATTCCGGGAATGGTGTACTCAACATCATGGAAGGTGTCATGGTTGTGATGAGGGGAAAGAGGCTAAAAATAATTTGTATCAGCTGGTTGGGTCTGTGATATGTAGGGTTTGAGACAGTAGCAGCAGTGCACAGTCAGCAGGATGTGTACCGCATGTGGCATTACCATTTTGGTCACATGGAGAGCGAGGCATGAGAGTGCTGATGAAGGATAGGAGGATTTCAACTTTGGATAAGGGTGTTGCAGAGGTCTATGATCCATGTCAGATGAGCAAGCAACATAAGGTAAAATTTTCTATCAGTTCAGTGCACAGTATATGTCCATTGGAGCTAGTACACAATAATGTTTGGGGTCCAGCTCCAATTTCGGGCAGGAATGGGGCTAGATATTTCATGACTCTGATTGATGATTTTTTAAGAAAGATCTGGATATATTTCTTAAAGGAAAAGTCAGAGGTCTTTTCCAAATTTCAAGCATGGCAGACTGAGGTAAAAAAGGAGACAAGGAAATATGTAAAGGTGGTATGGTTTGATAACGGTGGAGAATTCATAAGTAAGGAGTTTCTAAAATTTTGTACAGATGGAGGCATCAGAAGGCAATTTCAGTGTTTAGAACTCCTCAACAAAATGGAGTGGCTGAGAGAATGAACAAAACTCTCATGGAGAAAGCTAGATGTATGAGACTGCAAGTAGGATTACCTAAAATGTTTTGGGTGGACACAGTTGATATAGCAGCCTACTTGATGAATAGGTCTCCTCATGCCAAGCTTGATGGGAGGTCACCAGAAGATGTGTGGCCTCGTAGACAGGTGGAGCTCAGTCATATCAGAGTTTTTGGATGTACAACATTTGTACATGTGGATGCCAATTAGCGGACTAAGTTGGATGCTAAAGCTCAGAAAATGGTATTCATTGGATATCCATGAGGAGTCAAGGGATATAGACCGTGGGATCCCTTAGAGCAGGAGGCCAATATAAGCAGGGATGTGATCTTTGATGAGAGCTCAGTCCTCAAAAAGTAGGAGGTGGTGGAGGTTCAACTGAAGGCCTAATCGGACACGGGTAGGCAGCAGGAGGCTCAGCAGGGCGCAGTTGAGCAACTAACCTCTTATGATATTTTACCTTTTGAAGGATCGTCAAGAGGATATGAGATTCAGGTGGAGAACACTTCAAACATATCTTCACATGTGGAAACCAGCCAGATGCATGCTCACGGCATAGATGAGCAGAGAGAGGAGTCACATCCAGGGATAGGCATCGACATTGCACTGTATAAGCCAAAGAGGATCATTCAGCAATCGAAGCGATATAGGTTTGGCAAGACCATGTCATATGCATTGGTGGATGCTAGTGGAGGACCAGTTACCTACCAAAAGATAGTGACAAGCCAGAATGGAGATAGGTGGGTCCAGGCAATGGCAGAAGAGATGCAATCCCTATAGAAGAATCAAACTTAGCGGGTGGTATCATTGCCAAGTGAAAAGAAGCACATTGGTTGCAAATGGGTATTTCAGTGCAAAGAAGGAGCCATAGAGAAGAAGGGGATCAGGTATAAGGCCAGGTTAGTGGTCAAAGGATTTTCTTAGAAAGAAGGCAGACTACAATGAGGTGTTTTCACGAGTGGTACGACACACATCTATCAGGATGTTGCTGAGCATTGTAGTAGTGCAGAATTTAGAACTGGAGCAGATGGATGTCAGGATGGCCTTCTTTTATGGGGATTTGGAGGAGATTTATATGGGGCAACCATAGGGGTTCATAGAACCGGGGCCAGAAAGAAAGGTATGTTGTTTGCAGAGATCCTTGTATGGTTTGAAGCAGTCGCCGCGTCAGTGGTACCTGCGGTTTGATACTTTTATGAGGAGCATCGGCATGTCTAGATGTGCATATGATTTCTGTGCTTATTTTTGGATTTTAGAAGATAATTTCAGATTATACTTGCTTTTGTATCTAGATGATATGTTAATTGCATGCAAGAGTAAAGCTATTGTAGAGGATCTAAAGGCAGCATTATTAGCTGAGTTTGAAATGAAGGATTTAGGTCCTGCTACATAAATTTTAGAGATAAAAATTTTTAGGGATAGAGACAGGAGGTTGCTTCACTTATCTCAGGGGATTTATATCATGAGGGTCTTGGAGACGTACAGTATGGATAGTGCAAAGCCAGCCGCATTACCATTGGCCGGTCACATTAAACTTTCCAAGACTATATCACCGAGCTCTGAGACAGAGGCCGAGAAGATGTCTAGAGTACCATATGCTTCAGGAGTTGGCAGTTTCATGTATGCTATTGTGTGTTGTAGGCCTGACCTTGCATATACTGTTAGCCAGGTTAGCAGATTCATGGCTAGTCCGGGTAGAGCACATTGGAGAGCTCTGAAAGGAATCTTCAAATATCTTGTTGGCACAGTCAATGTTGGTGTATGCTATAGGTATAGTGGCATTGAGGATGGCACTAGACTGACCATGGAGGCTCAAGATCGGGTAGCCGATTTTGTTGATGCTGACTATGGAGGTAATTTGGACACCAGGGGGTCGACGATAAGGTATGTCTTTATGTTGTATGGTGATCCAATATCATGAGGTCAAGTCTGCAGCCAATG
Organism: Calamus simplicifolius; assembly: GCA_900491605.1. Lineage (NCBI taxonomy): Eukaryota > Viridiplantae > Streptophyta > Magnoliopsida > Arecales > Arecaceae > Calamus > Calamus simplicifolius. The sequence continues at coordinate 626,083 of UESW01003970.1, read as the reverse complement.
ACTGCTTTGTCTACTGCAGAATCAGAGTATATTGGTATTTCAGAGACTGCAAAGGAGGCTATGTGGGTGAAAGGTCTTGCACTAGAGATGGGGATAACACATGAGGTGATCAGGGTATTTTCTGATAGCCATCATCCCTGTGGAGATCGGCATCCCCAGCCCTTGGATAGAATCGTACGACGAGGAGAACAATCTGAGTCAGCTGTGGGCCAATCTCGACCTCGTCGAGGAGGCATGCGATCGGGCGTGTCTTAGGATGGCCACTTACTGCCAAAGGATCATAAGGTACTACAATGCCCGAGTTTGCCCTAGGGCGTTCCTCCCAGAAGACTTGGTCCTCAGAAGAGCCGAGGCCTCAAAGCCCATGGAGTGGGGCAAACTGTCACCAAACTGGGAAGGGCCCTACCAAGTTGCCAAAGCCCTCCATCATGGAGCATACTAGATCAAAGGACTGGACAAGAAGCCACACTCCCTTGTACTAACGCAGATAACCTTCGTTGGTACTACCAGTAATGCATACAACTAATTGACTATAAATTTGAGCATCTTACTCTTTCACCTAATGAAAATATATTTTAGTATCTCACTCCCTCAGCCTCAGCCCATTGCCAGGACGACGCCAAGACCGACTCCGCATCGGTACCGCCCGAGGTCAGTTCGGCACCAAAGACTGACTCCTCGTCGGTACCAAACTGACTCCGCATCGACATCAAAGCATGTCGCCAGGATGACACCAAAGCTTGAGGCCAGCTCGGCACCAAAGACCGAGTCTGCGTCGGTACCAAAGCCCAAGGCTAGCTCGGCACCAAAGACCAAGTCAACACCAAGCCTGAGGCCAGCTCGGCACCAAAGCCTGTCGCCAGGACGGCACCAAACCAAGGAGCTCGGCACCAAAGCCCTCACCAGGTTGGCACCAAAGATCGACTCTACATTGGCACCAAAGCCTGAGTCCAGTCGGCACGAAAGATCGACTCTGCATCGGCACCAAAGCCCATCGCCAGGACGACACCAAAGACCGACTGCATTAGCACCAAAGCCCGAGGCCAGCTTGGCACGAAAGATTGACTCTGCATAGGCACCAAAGCCCGAGGCCAGCTCGAAAGCTCGTTGCCAAGACGGTACCAAAGACCAACTCTGCATCGGTACCAAAGCCCGAGGCCAGCTCGGCACCAAAGCCCATCACCAGAACAACACCAAAGCTCGAGGCCAGCTCGGCACCAAAGCCTGTCGCTAGGATGGCACCAAAGACCGACTCCACATCGGCACCAAAGCCCGAGGCCAGCTCGGCACCAAAGTTCGTTGCTAGGATGGCACCAAAGACTGACTCTGCATCGGCACCAAAGCCCAAGGCCAGCTCGGCCCGAAAGACCAACTCCACGTCGACACCAAAGCCTAAGACCAGCTCGACACCAAAGCCCATCACCAGGATGGCATCAAAGACTGACTCTGCGTTGGCACCAAAGCCCGAGGCTAGCTTGGCACGAAAGACCAACTCCGCATCGGCACCAAAGCCCGAGGCTAGCTTGACACCAAAGCCCATAACCAGATCGACATCAAGGACCGACTCCGGGTCGGTAGCAAGAGGGACCTCAAGCCCAAGCTCATTAATCAGGAACAACAAAGGCGAGAACCCTACCATTCGCCATCCGAACGGCCCTCTCCTTCAGCTGGATCCTTGCATTCGGGAACCTGAAAGTTTGGGAAGAGTCCAACGAGGCCTCCTTTACGAATTCTAGAGGTATCTATCTTCTCTTCAAGAACTATGGGTATTCAACACTTGCAACCTTTCATAGGAATGACCAAGGAAAAAAATGGTCGTGAACGAAGACATCAGCGCCCAAGACCGACTCCAAGGTCGGCTCCCAAGGTCGACACCTGCAGCGGCCCTTAACCCGACTCTAGCGTTGGCACTAAATTCTAGCATCGGCCTCAGTACTTGCTCTGAAGTTTGCTTCAACCTTGGGATGAGTCATCACTCCGAGCTCACTCGACCTCACAAGAAACAATGTGCTAACAGAGCTAAGTATCGAAAAAGAAAAATCCAAATGCTTTGGCACTGGAAAATTTTTTTTTACTCTTCATTACTTGTCAAAATGTTTACATAACGCCGACTAAAGTCGGACTTTAGTATAAAATTGAACAGGCCAAAATAAAGATTACAAGGAAAAGAGGTCTTCAGGTGTCAGCTGGTGTAGACCCATCATCGGCCAACCTCCGCGCTGGGGCCGATCCCTCTGGCTCCTCGCTGTCTGGCTCGAGGTCGCTGATGCTGGGGAGGCTGAAGACCCGCGCCGCCTTCCCTTGCACTCCCGGAAGCCTTGGAGGAAGACATCGAACGAGGCCTTCGCCAGGTCGTCCAAGAAGGCCTTAGAGCTCCAATAGCGCTCCACAGCCTCGCCCATCGTGGCCTTCTCCTTGGTGGCTCGTGTCGCCGCCTCAGCGGCTCGCACCGCCGCCTCTAGCTCTGATGCCCTCTGGAGGGCCTTGCTCTTATCTACGATGGCGTTAGCCACTCTGGCATCGGCCATGCGAGCGACCTCCTCGGCGTCATTGGCCCGTAGCTCGGCTGCCTTTGCTTCCAGATAGAGGTAGTGGAGGCGTAGATCTTAGGCCTCGATCATCGCCCGAGCGATATCCAACCTCTCGGGGACCCGGGGCGCTCGAGTTCGGCTGCCACCCTACGCCTTGCCTCCTCTAGCTCCTCCGCCTGCTCGGCCTAAGTTGCCTCCAATGCGCCCTCGGTCCTCTCGACCTAGGCCTGAGCGGTGGCGGTCTCTTGTTGAGCTCGGCTAAGGGCCCTGTCAGCTCGAAGGGTGACCTCCCTCGCAACGGAGATGGAGTTCACCAGCTACACAAAGAGGATCTCTGTCAGTGTGCAAGAAAGCAAAAAAATATCACAAAGAAGAGAAAATACTTACCCATAATAGAGTAGTAGAAGCATCCCAAAAGAAGGTGGAGCATCTATGACGCTAGAGCTCCTCCTGAAACTCCAGTAAGCAGACCAGGGCCAGCAGTCGTTCTGGCATGCGACCATGGTTCATCAGCGAGGGTCGGGATGAAATTGCCCTAAGCCCACTTCCCTCCGTGGGCTCAGCCATGCCGAGGCCGACGACATTCCCTTTGCCGATGGCCCCACTGCCGGCAGGCACTCCTCGCCCACCTCCTCTCCCTCTGGCGGGCCTCCGTCTGACAGACCCCCATCTGGGACCGCTCCGCACTCGATATGACCAGCTCTGCGGACGGGGGATAGCCTCGGCCCTTAACTCCTTCGGAGGGGTCTCAGCGGTGAGGTCGATTGGCGGGGCGGCCCCCTGGCTCAGCTGAGGCTCACTGGGGGGAGGGTTTGGTGACCGAGGCCGAGGGCGAGTCCTCCTCCCTGACCCCTCAGCTTCATCAGCAGCCCTCTTCTTCTTGGCCATTGCCCTTTTCACGATGTTAGCCAACACCCTCTTATCTGCAAGTGCCAGAGTCGGCCAGTAAAAAGAAAAAAATATGCGACCGCTCACCATCACTAGGAAGGATGCCGGCGAGTCAGAGGTTCTCCTCCGACAGAAGCCTTCGGGGGGGAGGGACCTCGGAGGCTAGCAACCGCTCATACGCCTCACAGTTCCTCGAGACTACTGTCAGGTTCCTATTTGGCTCTAGGTGCGGGACCCCCCAATCCTACCTCACTCCCTCGAGGCTGGCAAAAAAATACCAAGTCTTCCACCTTTTGATGGATGTGGGAGATTCAGCCTGATGTCCCGACCAGGCCTGGGTGTGAATAACCACCAACCAGAACTGGCCTGGCAGCGGAAGGTATAGAAAGAATGAAACAAGGACACTCGGGCCTCTATGCCTTGGAGGCCGCAAAACCATAAATGCACAATGGTCCGAAAGGAGTTCGAGACCAGCTGTGCAGGTGCTAGGGCATACCTACGGAGGAGATCGATAATAAAGGGGTGGAGAGGAAGCTGAAGACCTGCCCTAAAGAACTCCTGTACAAGGTAACCCCCCTGGAAGAGGAGGTCACCCTGTCGTCGGGTCCAGGAGCGGTCAGCTGGATGTCCTCGAGTATCCTATAAGCTACCCTAAAGGACTCTAGGTCAGAGGAGGTGACGGTGGAGGCAATCCCTTCCAGGTTTTCCTGCTAACCCTAGGTGGCCGGGCAGAGGACGGCGGTGGAGCCACGACTGCTGGGCAATTCCTGACAGAGATCATGCCAGTAACCCATCGCTGTGATAAAGGGACCTGGTCCTCTAAAGAAGAAGAGGAGGACTAGGGGGTGTTGGGGATGGAGAACCTGTAACTGTGATGAGGAAATGTGGCCCTCGGAAGGAGGGGAGGAGGACCACGGAAGATGAAGCCATAGAGATGAAGCAAAGAAAAGTTGGGAGGACTGACCTGAATGAAGGAAGACTCGAATAAGGCCCAAGCTGGGAGGAGAAGAAGTCTCAGAGTGTGAGGAGCGGGCTCGAGGTGACCCTCCTTTTATGCATCTTTTTTGAATTGTCCTGCCCGACTCGACTTTCCATGTGTACACCTGTCTCTGGAGGAAGCACCTCGGCAACCACCCAGTGCGTCGAGAGCATGATCTGTGGCCAATGATGGGACATCAGCGACGACAACCTCATGATGGCGATAATGTTTTGGTGGAGTCCGAAGGGTTTCCCCGGTCCCGAGGAGAATCTCACCGAATTCGACGGTGAGGGTTGATAGGATGATAATGCTGCAGTACCCCCTACCTCCTGCATTAAAGAGGTGTCGCCCCTCAGGGACACGTGCCCTTCTCCGCAATTAAGGGCGTGCGAGGATCAACCACCGAATGATTGTGTGCCCCTTTCGGCGGGTGAAAAACGTAACCACACCATCTCAGGGTAGGGGGGCATCTGATGTGGTTGATCATGCCACGTTAGGGCTAACAGACGAGGTAACTGATAAAGACAAGGATTAGGTGGGCAAAGCCACTTGGCAGGATCCTCCCGGGGCTCCTATCTAATCCAGAGTCGGCCTCAAAGACCAAGACCGACTCCAGAGTTGGCCTCCAGCCTCGACTCCAGAGCCGGCCTCCAAGACCAAGACCAAGACTGACTCCAAAGTCGGCCTCCAGCCTCGACTCCAGAGCCGGCCCCCAAGACCAAGATTGACTTAGGAGTCAGCCTCCAGCACCGACTTCAGGATCAGCCTCTAAGACCAAGACCGACTCTGGAGTCGGCCTCCAACACTGACTTCAGAATCGGCCTATAGTGGCCCTCCACGTGACCCGCCTGACACCTGTAGCCGCCATGCGGCCCACCTACCGCTTGCAACTGCACATGATCCCCGCAGCCCCTGCCAGTTGCAGCGCATGCCTGACAAGACCAGGCTGTCGACTGCGGTGCTACACCAGAGAGGGGGGATGACAGGCTGCCCCTGACATGCTCATAGGTGGCCGTGACCTATCCCTATCGACCTTTCCGCCTATCCCCTGCCAGACGGAGACGTCTTAGAATTAGCAACCTTCCAAGAATGCATAAGAGGGACTCCCGAAGAGGTATAAGAACCTTCGCTCATAATGAGAGGGGGGCTGAACTCCAAGTTATTCGGCTAAGTCTTTTAGTCCGTTGTTCATCACTATTCCCTAAGTTACTCACTCGAGCATTGAAAGGTCCCCATCGGAACAATCGGCCTTCGGGGACTTTCTTGCAGGATTTCCGTCCAAGAAGTCGTTTGAAGATTCTCAGATCTCAAACCATCATCCTTAGGATCCTCATTCTCTTGCGATGTTCAAGCAAAGTAATTTGGCGGCAACATACAGATTTTGCCGCTCTTTACGTTGTCATTGCATGGACCTTTAATTTGTTCAATGCCTATCAAATTTCAATCTTCGTTTTCTTTTCCAAGCAATAGAAGAACATCCGAATATATGCTAAAAAAATTTCTTTGGGTTGTGGCTTAGACGGGTAGTTCTATTTGGCCCACAGTTTTTCCTCAGTAGCCCCTCACCCTAATTAAAAAAAGGACATATTTGCCCCTAAAAATTTGGACCAAAATCTCCTTGCTTGCTCAGTAGCCCCCCAGGTCAAAATAGGCCCCCCTCCTCCCTCACTCCGGATCAAAACACCCTCGGATCCGACCATTTGAAGCTTGGTTGAAGAGATTTCAACCAATAATCGAGCAATGGACAAGCAACTAGCAATTTTGAAAGGTTCTACAGTCGCAAAGGTTAGTTTATATCCCCATCGTCAAAATTTTTTTTTCCCGTTCGTGAGTTGTTCGGCCCTGTGTGGCCGAACAAGTCAAATCTATTTGGCCACATAGGGCCGAACTAGTCAACATGTTCGACCCTGTGGGCCGAACAGAAGGACTGTTCGGCCACACAGGGCTAAACAGAAGTTTTCTGTCTGGCCACATTCGGGCGAACAGATGCTAATATTTCGGCCCCGTGTGGCCGAATATAAAGTTTATTTTCGGCCACACAGGGCTGAACATCTTTGTTTTTTTGGGTTAATTATGATTATGTTTAAAATGATTATTTGATCGTGTAGGACGATGCTTCGACTGAATGTAGCATGTTTGGCTCTGATTGTGTGATGGATTATACAAATGAATTTACAACTTACGAGGTAAGAAAATTTGATTGCAATTATTTTAGTATTATTTGACTGAGCAATGTTTAAAATTGTCTACTAACATAAAACTATTTATTTTATAGATATTCAAAAGTAGAGAAGAAATGTGTAATTGGTGTCGGGAAGCCGGGAGGAGGAATGGATTTATCGTTATTATTAAAAAATCGATACAGGTAGCAATGTTAAGAAACCAAGAATTATTTTTTCTTGCGAGAGGAGTGGTACTTGCAAAAGTAAACACATAAAGAAAAGGGATCAAAGACTAGGGCCAGTGGCACTAAGAAGTGTGGATGTCCTTTTGCCTTAAGAGGGAAGAAATTGAACACTGCAAATGATTGGATGTTAATGGTCATGTGCGGTGTGCACAATCATCCAGCTGCAAAGCATCTCGAGGGGCACTCATATGCAGGATGATTATCTAAGCAGAAGACTACAATGCTAGTGGAAATGTCGAAGAGTTTGGTTCGTCTAAGGACATATTATCTACTTTGAAGCAAAGGGATGCCCTCAATGTTATGACAATGAAGACAATCTATAATGCACGGTAGAGGTGCAAGGCTGTAGAGACAGCTGGGAGATCTCAGATGCAACATCTTCTTGGTAAATTATCTGAGTGTAAATACATTGAGTGGCATAGGAATTGTATTAAGTCTGATGCTGTGTGCAACTTGTTTTGGGCACACCCTGGCAGTATAGAATTGTTACGTGCATTTCCTCGTATGTTGATAATGGATTGCACTTACAAGACGAATAGATATCGTCTTCCTCTCTTAGAGATTGTGGGGGTGACATCAACTGACCTGACATTTTCTATTGCTTTTGTATACATTGACTCTGAGCGAGAAGATAACTATACATGGGCATTAGAGAGATTGCGCAGTGTCATGGACGCTGATGCTCTGTCTGAGGTGATAGTCATAGATAGAGACTTGGCTCTATTGAATGCAATTCAGAGGGTATTTCCTACGATAACACATTTGTTATGTAGATGGCATATTAGTAGGAATGTTTTGGCCCAGTGCAAAAGGTTATTTGAAACAAAGGAGAAATGAGATAAGTTTATAATGAGTTGGAATATACTTGTGTTGTCCACCACAGAAGATGAGTTTGATGATCACTGGAGTGCACTCCAAGAGAGTTTAGTACCTACCCATATGCTTTACGGTATGTGTCAGATACTTGGCTGAGCAAGTACAAGGAAAGATTTATCGCAGCATGGACGGACGCATGTAGGCACTACGGGAATGTGACAACTAATAGGTATCACAAGGAATTGATAAATTTAAGAACTTTATAATTTAATTACGCAATTGTTATCTCACTTTTATTTAATTTTATTTACTTTTCTAGGGCTGAAAGTGCACATGCAAGGCTGAAAAGATAGCTTGGATCAAGCCAAGGGAATTTCGAGTCATCTTGGACAAAAATACATAGTTTGATTGAGTTGCAGCAGTGACATTAAAGCCTCATTTGAGAAGAGTTTGACGGTCATGTAACACGACTTCAAGCCTGCTGAATTCAAAGAACTGCGAGGTTTTATTTCTATAAGTGCATTAAATCAGATCCTCGCCCAAGCGAACCGAGCCAATTCAATTGGGATTGATGATTCAGTTTATGGGTGTGCTATTCGGCGCACACATGGTTTACCATGCGCCCACGAGATTGTGCAGTTAAGGATGGAAGGTCGGCCAATTCCCTTCGATTGCATAGATCCTCATTGGAGAAAACTTGATATGGTGCCTGCTTCAAAAGTGCAAAGTATTCAGCTGAGCTATGAACCAGAGTTGGATATAATTGCTCAAAATTCAAATAGTTAGATGGGTCTTCGCAATTGCAGATGTTAAGAAAATTGAGAGAGATTGCTAGCCTAGATGGTACTTCTCTTGAAGAACCTGCCAAAAGGATGATTGGTTCACTTGGCTATGGCCACGCTTCATTGAAGGTTGATACATCTACCCGCCGTGATCCTTCAGCCTTTGAGTTGCTTCTTTCAGGACAAGATAGTTATTCACCTGGTACGGGCACTCCACCAATGATGCAAGTGCCAAAGAGGCAGCCAAGAAAGAAGGTAAAAAGCATTTCTTTCACCCGTGGGACCATGCCGACAACTTTCGGGCCCGTACCGTATATGCCGGACCTGTGCCGATATATGCTGGCACATGCCGGCAACTTCCGGGCCCCATGCCGGCAACTTCCGGATCCGTGCCGGACCCTTGCCAGGTCGTGTCGGACTCATGCCGGCAACTTCCGGACCCGTGCCGGCACATGCCGGGCCCGTGCCGGTTAAGGGCCGGACCCGTGCCAGCAACTTTTGGACCCATGCCGGACCGTGCCGGGCCTGTGCCGGTAACTTCCGGGCCCATGCCGACACGTGCCGGCTAAGGGCCGGACCCGTGCCATTTGTTATTATAAAGCGGTTGTTTGCAATCTAATAGGATTCATTCGTAAAATGGTTTGCAGGTTTTTCGTCATCGAACCCAGTCATATAAGCCAACAATCTATATTGATCAAATTCTAGATGGGTTGAGGCCGTTCATCCAATATATCAAAGGTGTTAAAGCTGATGGCAACTGCAGATTTAGAGCAATAGCTGACTTGCTGGGATTTGGAGAGGAGGATTGGCTCCGTATTAGGAAGGATTTATTACATGAGTTGCAATGTCATTCAGAGCACTATCGCACTTTATTTGCTGTTGAAAGGAGGTTTGAGGAGATTGAACATGCATTATTATATTTCGATAATTGTCCACCTTATGACCGGTGGATGACTATGCCGGATATGGGGCATGTTATAGCGTCCCGCTATAATGTTGTGCTATACCTTCTCTCCTTACAACAATGTCTTACATTCCTACCTCTACGATCGGTGCCTCTTCCTCCTTTTCCCGCAAAGATATTGCAATGGCATTCGTAAATGGCAATCATTTTATGGAGGTATTAATTAAACGTCTCTTAATCATCCTTAAATGACTAATAATTCATTTTGTTTACTAATTTATATATTTTGTAGGTGTTTCTGTTACCGGGTCATCCCGTTCCCTCAATAGCAAGCAATTGGCGAAAACATCATTTACCTGTGCTTCCGGATGGGCTACTTCATATGAATCTAGGATTCACCAGTTTAGACAAACGATCTCGTCGGATGTTATTATTAGCGAGACTATTGAGTTGTTGAGTTAATTTTGTTAGCAACAATCAAATTTGTATAATGTTTGACATATTTATATTAATCCCCAAATTTTCATTCAAATTTAGCCAAAAGGAAGTAAAATTTCATTCAAATTTCAATGTCTTTTACAAAAAGATGCACTTTGTGCTAAAAGATATAAAATACATGAGGTACATCAGTGATCCCCACCATGCCATCGTCGAGGCCTGTACTGTGGCGATGCATGACTAGGGCCAGGGACATCAGGCTCAACAGCTCAACCGTAGAGATATGCTGACCCTGCAATACATGTGCAATCTGCGATATAACATCATACATGTAGGTCCCCTGTGACGCAGCCTCCTCCCAATCCATATCAAGAATGCTGGTGCAAAGGCCAATCGCATCTGAAATACGTCGGCCTTGCACATCAGCATCAGCATCATCGAGAATGATCGGGAATAGATACTGGATCGGCTCTCTGGAGGGTGAACAGCTAGATGCGTGATCCGAGAATACCACACCAAATATCCCAGTACGCAATCTGAGGGTCGGGTCACCGGATGGCTCCTGCTCGCTTGGCTCAGCAGGTGATCCTCCTACCTCCCCCATAACTGCTCATAGAAGATGTACCGGATGCGGTACGATGCTGCTGTCGATCCTCTGCTGGCTCGCTCAGGGACTAGTGGCGCACGGGAGATCGTCTGTATCCTACCGAACTGTCGTAAAACCCTTTCAGGATGATAGGGTTCTACGATATCCATGCACTTCAGCATCCACTAAAGAATGCAATATCAAGGAATGGACGATCATCCGGATAAGACGATGGGGATCCCAAACTACCTGCAACAGATAAATCTTAATCAGTTTGATAATATATGGCAAATTATAGAAATATAAAAGTGCATGGTCCTATGGTACATACCTCAGCTGCCCTCAAAATGTCCAATGACTTGCGTAGAATCACCAAATGGTCCATCGTAGTACGGGGTGGACTGCCGGGAGTCCATTGGTGTACGCGGGGCCTAGCATCAGTATAGTCCAGGGCTGGGTGAGGAGTGAGAAAGGAAAAATGCTCATAAATCCATGCTTGGAGAAGCGTCATATATCCACTGATCTGTCTAATGGATGCCCTAGACGCAATCCCAACTGCCAATATAAATGAGCCAAGGCACCAGCACCCCAGGCATATGTGCTCAGTCTATCCAAATGCCGAAGCAGAGCAAGATAAGCTATAGGCACCCTCGTCCCGCTCTTATCGACAAAGAGTGTACACCCTAACAAAAAAAAGCAAATACGCTCGCACTGCACACTCTATCCTACGGTGGCTATCTCTATCTGATACATCATGGAAATGACTCTTCAGCCACTCTAACCTCACAGACTGACTGCGGACAGATAGAACCTCCTGACGCGTTATCCTGTGATACACCTAATAGCTGCACTAGTAGGCCCTCAGCATCCCGATCACTCATCCTATCACAAGACAAGGACACTGAGGCACCCATGACACTAATCCCTAATATGGCGGCAATATTATCCAACGTGATCGTCATCTCGCCAAAGGAAAGATGGAAGGTGTTTGTCTCGGGCTACCATCTCACTACGAAGCCCGAGACAAGAATCTTATCGGCGAACCGATAAGAGCAATGCACCAGCTCAAGAAGACCCGACTGCTGAACTATATCCCTGAATCTCCTATTCGATTGCCCTGATGCCCACCACTGCCACTCACCTACTTTGGCAGCATGGTTCATGCACTTCAGTGGTGTCTGTTCCTGTGAAATAAATGGATAACATGAATAACACATATAACACATCGAAATAATACATTAAATGAAATACAGTAGAACAACGAACAAATACATGTTGCCTCCAGATGGAGGCTGCAATATGTGTCCTGAAACTCTAAGGACAGACTCATCCTCAGGACTGCCTGGACAATGCCCATCCGCTCCATTATTATCAACATCCATAGCTGGGATGTCCTCGTCTGCTATCTCATCTAGGGGCGATGGTGCAATAGGAACCTCAGCCTCAGCCTTAGCATGCCTGCCACGATGTCTCCTGGCAGACGCTATGGGTTAACTCGTGAGGGACCAGCATCCATATCTGGAACATTGCATTTTTCATCATTAAAACGCAAGATAAAATTATGTCAAAATATTTTATTGATAACCTAAACTATATTAATAATATATTTACATTAGTTATATTTTTAAAATATATTAATAATATATATTAAATTATAATTTTAATTTTACAATAAATTTCTATGATGGACCGAACAGAGAAATTCTGTTAGGCAAAACTTGTTCGACCCAGCTGGCCAAACAAAAAATTTTCTGTTCGGCCTGATGGGCCGAATAGAAGAAGTTGGGCCGAACAAAGACTTAGTCAAATGTGGAGTGAGAGGGAGGAGGAAAGGGGGCAGAGGCCTGGAAGGCGGTGGATGCCGGGGAGGGAGGCGGAGCTGGCTAAGGAGATGGAGGAGACGGTTGAGGGAGACGGAGCCGATCGAGTGAGGAAGGGAAAGAGGGAGGAAAGGAAAGCTTATCGGGAAGAAGAGCCGCTGCCGGGGAAAGTCGGAGGAGGGGGAGCCATGAGCGAGATGGAGAGCATTGTCAAAAAGGAAAGGGAAGGATGCTGAAAAATTTCGTGAAAGGAACGAAGGAGTAAAAGGAAAAAAGTAATTTAAATATTTTTTTAATTTAGAAGAGCTGCTAAATAATTTTGAAAGCTATTAAATAAAAAAATAAACAGACTTCCGAGCAGAAACAGCGGACCAAATAGAATTCCCCGGCTTAGACACCTCGGACCATTGCCAGCCGATCGCTTTGACCCAAACCCGGAGCGGCCGTTTGATATCGATCCCGCGGTTGCCATTGCACGCTTACAATTACAAACTAGCGAGTTTTCCGTAGCGACTCGCACAAAATCCCCTGCGACCTCAGGCGGCCTAGGGTTTTCGTATTCGTCTCCCTCCCTTCCGCCGAGAGCCGTCCTCGCTGCATCCTGAGAGTGGCACCGCTTACGCAGCGATGGTATACGGTCTCTCCCTCGCCTCTCACCCCCCCTCCCCCCCGGCCCTCTGTCTTATTTATCTCTTCTTCTCTCTTATTGTAGGCGTCGGAGAAGAAGTTATCGAACCCGATGAGGGAGATCAAGGTTCAGAAGCTGGTACTCAACATCTCTGTCGGAGAAAGTGGCGATCGCCTCACCCGCGCGGCCAAGGTAAACCTTCTTGCCCTCCCCTTGCGTCGGTTTCATCTCTACTGGAATCTAGTAATAGTCGGGAAAGATTACTGGTGGAGTTTTCGGCGGGGATTGTTTTACACAAGGTTGGTGAAAATCATGTAGCAAAAAAATTATCTTTTTTATGATTCTTGTGAAGCAGTGCGAAAGGATGGATTAACAAAATCGAAATGTATATTGAGCAAAGATTTTCTCTCTTTTTTTTAATAAGATAGTATAGATAGGTACTTCATCTAGTGATTTGTAAAACCAAATGCCAACATTGTGAACTGAAAATAATTTGTTTCCATGGAAGACATTTGGATTGGATCTTTTTTATTGTGAGATTTGGATTGGACCTTTCCAATGATGTTTTATGTGAAGCATCAAAAATTAATTTGAAAAGAGATTGTTTCATCCAAGCTTTGATGAATTGTGTGGAGGTACAACAGTTGTCTTTTTTTTTTTTAAAAAAATCTGCTTCTCTTGTGTTGTGGAATTAAACTTGGCATGGGATATACTAAATGAATTGTTAGATATTAGTAACGGTATTAGTTATGATATATTACTGGGAGTGTGTAAAGATAGTTCCGAGACTTTTTATGTAAACATTAGCGTGGCAAAGCCAGGTAGGGGAATATAAGTCAGACAGCTAAAAATATAACAAAACAAGAACTGATTGCACTGAAGATATAGTTCTGCTTTTAGACATATGATAAAGAGGCATCTCTTCTATTTGAAGAATTATATATTTGCTCGTTGCCAATTTGATGTGTCCTAAAACAACTCAACTCAACTCATCTAAGCCTTTTCCCAACTACATGGGGTTGGCTATGTGTCCTAAAACAAACACTACTTATATAATCTCCAATCTAGTTGTAACTTTCTGTTATTTTGCACTTGTCCATGTGTATCATGTATTATCTTTTGAAAAACCAGAAATAGTTTGAAACAGTTATTTTTCCCAAAAAAGTTGTTTTATCAGTTTCATGGCTCTAATTTCTGTTTCATGAATTTCTTTCTTTCATGGTTAAGACTGCTTATGACATTAAATGTTAAGTTGAATCAGTCGTGCATCTAGGTCAGGTGACTTTGGGCAAATGCCAAACCTGACCTTAGGCTTTTAAACGTTATAATTTCTTGCCTTTTGCTGGCAAGATATGTTAAAGAAATCTTGATATCTGCATTGCCATTTTCTAAACCATATATATGGAGGATAGCCTTCATGTTAATCTTGCAAATGAAGTTTGGCACTAATAATCAGCCATGAAGAGTTCTGATTATTTTCTTTCAGAAAAATATTGCTTACTCATGCATTATTATGCTTTAAAAAGCATGGGATTAAATCATATTAAATATGGGGAAGATCCGTTACTTGATATAGTGTTGAATCTTGTCTTCCTCAATAGACTAAGCACCTTCATGTCAATGACATCAGCTGATTCACTTGTTCATGCCATTGCTGAGGCACTTGTTGTACTCATTTATTTATTTATTTAGGGGGGAAGGGAACAAGACAGTGGCAGCCATGATCATGTGCCAGAATAGATTCTCATAGAATGGTATCATAGAACCTCCCATTGCTTTTGACATGGGTCCCACTAATTCCACTTGCTCAGCATTTTAAGTATTCGAAAGGGCTAAGAAATTATTGCACTAGCATTATTGTTATATGAATAATTAGCCTTTAACATTACTTAAAAGCTGAGGAATAAAACAATATATATGAAAACTTTCTTAAAAGCAGATTGGTGGCATTCTTTGATGGCTGTGGAGGGGGTGAGCCATGGCAGTTATTCCTACTTTAGGGGTGTGGGAGTAATTTTCTGTAATCAAAGTTGAGAAGATAACCTCTTGTTTGTTACCTAGAGAAATCCTATGATATATTCTCCTGTCATACTATGGTTGTCATAAAGGAACAAAGATCTGCTGAAGGTTTGGAGTATGAGTGTATGCAATTAGGCACGACGGTGAGTCAATGGTAGTTATGGTTACATTGGTGGTTCCCCCACTTATATAGTTCCTTATCCTTGCGGCAAAAGATGCCCTAGAAGTTTCAAGACCCTATCTCTTTATGCTCATCATTAATGGTGCTGTCTACTGGTATTTAAGTCGTTAGTAGTGTTTCTGTACATAATTAATGGTTTTCTGGATGCGATGAGAATAGGAGTAATGCTAAACTAAAGGCTTAAGAAAGGCTTGGTACAACTTAAAAGCTTCGGTTGCCAATTTCTTTTTCATTTCTATGTAGAAGAGGCATATCTACCATGCGCGGAAGTTCTAAAGGTGCCTACAATTAATCATCGGTGGCAAGTTCAGGTCCTTGTTTCTCATAACTGCTTATAGATACTAATAAGCAGCGTTAACCAAATGGTGCCTTGGATTTGCCATGTCTGGGTCTTTTGACATTTGCCTTGAAATGACATCTCTTTTTCCCTCTTTTTCTTTTTCAGACACCAGATATAAGTGCAGCTGTTCGTTGTTCAATGTTTAACGGTTGTGACAGACTGATATTGTTTTTCCTGAGTTCATGACAGAAGGATTTAATTATATCATGTCATTTTTCTAGTTCTTATCTTTTATTCACCATGAATGCTTTCTGTTGTCATTTTCTAATGTCTATGAAATGTTAACAGGTGCTGGAACAACTGAGTGGGCAAACTCCTGTGTTCTCGAAAGGTTTGTGACTCATTTTTATGATATTTGTATGTTATTTTTTTTGAATAAATTGTGTACCTACATTATTCATAACAAGTTCTTTGATTATACAGCCAGGTATACTGTTCGATCTTTTGGGATCCGGCGCAATGAAAAGATTGCTTGTTATGTCACTGTTAGAGGTGAGAAGGCAATGCAACTGCTTGAGAGTGGATTGAAAGTGAAAGAATACGAGTTGCTGAGGAGAAATTTTAGTGATACTGGATGTTTTGGCTTTGGCATTCAGGAGCACATTGATCTGGGAATCAAGTATGGCAGTATTCATTAATTTACATTTTCCTTTTAAGATTTTCTTTTAACATATAGGAAAAATCATGAATCATGTCTCACCAATGATCATACGGTTTAGTAATACATTTTAGTTGCTTGAACATGTCTGAAAGTTAAAATCATTGAAGATTTATACTGCTATCAGTAGTTGTCAAATGGAAGCATAGGTTGCATTATCTTTAATCTGGCTATTTCTCATACTGATTATTGGGTGGGAAGGGTTGTGATGAGGAATGATGCTTCTGACACCTCTTGTATGAGAGGGGCTCTATGGGAGCCCTTCTTTGAGCAGAGTAGCAATCTTCTGAGCCCACTGTTTCACAACCTATTTTCTCTTTGCATCAATTAGTAAAGCATCTCTTGTAGTAGTTACAATGATATAAAGAAGGGTTTTGAGTTTCCAAAGAACAGAAAGCGAAATTTTCAGTTTTCTTTATTGCATTGGTTGTGATGAATTTTGCTTTTTTTCTGACACCTCTTGTATGAGAAGGGTTTTCCTTAAGCCCTTCCTTGAGCAGATAAAGCAACCATCTGAACCAGACTCCTATCCCCTTTGGGTTTCTTTCTTATTCTATCATTGTTCTGCATGTGAACTTTTTTCCAAGGTTTCCTTTCTTTTTTATTCTGTTGCACTGTCGAAATTTTTTCCAAGGTTCTTTGCGTTCCTTCTTTTTATGAATTATTTAGTGTGAGGAATTTATGTAGTTATTCCAAGGCAATTCAGATATTCACATGAAGTTATTTGTTTGAGACAACTCGCTCACAAATATTATTTATGACTCGTGAACAGGTACGATCCTTCCACGGGCATATATGGGATGGATTTCTATGTGGTACTGGAGCGTGCTGGCTATAGAGTTGGTCGCCGCCGCCGCTGCAAATCTCGTGTTGGGATTCAGCACCGGGTTACAAAGGAGGATGCCATGAAGTGGTTCCAGGTGAAATACGAGGGCGTCATCCTTAACAAGGCCCAAGCAACCACTTAATCCTAGATCGTATCGTTTAGTCGACATTTCGAGGGATCCATCCATTTTCTTCTATTGAGCGATTAATTAGCGATTTTTCTCAGTGACACTCTCTCTTTATCTTTTTTTTTTTGAGGGCGTAACTATTTCTTTTTCTGTCAGTATATATATATATATATATATATATATATAAGACCTGTCTGAACTCCAGGAGAAAAAGGATGTTGTTATCTTGTGTTAATTTTATTATTTTTCCTAGGGAGGCTTCTAACTTCATTGCTTTTACGGTGCTTACTTTGAGAACTTTGGTTTTTTTTTTTCAAATAACATTTATTTTTTATAAAAATGAACTGTGCGATAAGCACGCCTAAGGGTTTTATTTTATTTATATATTTATATTTATTATTATTATTATTGGGTGTGGATGTCTGCGTCTGTATTTATTGAGCTTCTGTCGGAAGGGTCCGGAAGCCGTGCGATGGGGCATTGTCCAGCCAGATTAGCGTTTTTCTCAGGACACTCTCTCTTTATCTTTTTTTTTTTTTGAGGGCGTAACTATTTCTTTTTCTGTCAGTATATATATATATATATATATAAGACCTGTCTGAACTCCAGGAGAAAAGGATGTTGTTATCTTGTGTTAATTTTATTATTTTTCCTAGGGAGGCTTCTAACTTCATTGCTTTTACGGTGCTTACTTTGAGAACTTGGTTTTTTTTTTTCAAATAACATTTTTTTTATAAAAATGAACTGTGCGATAAGCACGCCTAAGGGTTTTATTTTATTATATATATATTTATTATTATTATTATGTCTGCGTCTGTATTTATTGAGCTTCTGTCGGAAGGGTCCGGAAGCCGTGCGGGCGGTGGTCTAATAAATGGCCAGATCCAGCTGGTTTTATACTGTCATCTATTAGCCTTAGTATTGAAATGAGATAATTAGCAGCTGGGATTTTAGCAGGTCTGTTGCAAATCAAGCCATATGGCATGATATTTTTGAAGTAACGGCCAGATGTGTGCGGAGGTCGGGTTGACCTGGGTTGGAAGCTCAATCGAACCATTCAATTTCTATTGGGTCTCAACTTTTGGAACCCGAATACAATTGATCAACCAATTGTTTCCAGTCAAATTTGTGTACGTTACTTTTAAATTTATAATAATTAAAATGAAATTTTAATTATATTTTAAAAAATTTGATGAAATTTTATGCTGATCGTAAGCTATTTGACATAATTTTTTTTACTTGAATTTGGGACCGATTTTAACAAAGTTATAATATTCAAGGTAAAGTTATGATCAAAAATTTAATAAAACAAAATAATATATATTATATATTATATATTTAATATTATGCAATTTTAGTAATAAATAATTTATTATAATGGCTTGCATCTTTTTCTTTGTTGCTATGCGGGTAAGGACTAGAGGAACACACGTGGAACTGTCCTGTTAAGCACATAGTTATAAAATTATTATTATAATAATAATAAATAATACATTATTTATATAATATATTATTATAATAAATAATTTTTATAACTATATGTAAGTCCTTACCCTTATATGTGCATAGCAACAAAGAAAAAGATGCAGGCCATTATAATAAATTATTTATTACTAAAATTGCATAATATTAAATATAATACTTATTGTTCAATATTTATATTATATTGAATAAACTATCATTTTTTTTACAATTCAAATGTGTTTACAATAAAAGTTATAATTATGTACAATATTAATATTAAAATTTTGCATCAGCTTAATAGCTTGAATTTTGGAATAATCCATCCATAAAATTTATTATTAATCAATGTATTAATTATAAATAGCTAGCATGTCTCTTATTTGAGTTAAATAATGATTGTAATGACCACTATCATAAGATTATAATAAAAAAATATAGTATTATTATTTAAAAATTATATTTTATTTCCAAATGCTAAAATGAGAAATGCGTTGCTAGTTCAATTTAATGGATTGGCTCCTATCCATTGACTTTTTAATTCCAAATCCTCTTGGTTCGATAATCCAAACCATTTAAACATATTCAACCAACATTTTTTAATTCCAAATCCTCTTGGTTCGATAATCCAAACCATCCTCTCTCTCTCCTTCCCTTGGAAACGCTGGCCTTAAATGCATATATGGTTCCGGTTGCCTTTGGTTCTCTTTGGACAAGCTTATCCGTTATCATCTTTTTCTGCAGCACCTTGCAGAGTCTACGACATATAAATTTTATTACTAAAAATATAATACCATATTTTATTTAAAAAATTAAAATTTTTATTTACCGACAAAGAAGAAGGGGAAGAAGTCCGTCAGTCGGCTCATGGCCTACGTATATCCCGCCAACGGCCGGAGACACGTGACCCGTTGCGCCGTGTTCCTTTTTTTGGTTTAAAACTTAATCCCAAGAGGCCCGTGTGCGACGCTAAAAGAGACGCTTCCCGAAGCGAAGCGAAGAAGCGAGAAGATGGAATCGGAGCCGACTCGGATCTTGATTGCTGTGAACCAGTCGTCGTTGATGGGGTACCCGCATCCTTCGATCAGTTGCCGCAACGCCTTCGAGTGGACGTTGGCCAAGATCGTCCGCTCCAACATCGCCGGTTTCAAGCTCCTCTTCCTCCACGTCCAGATCCCCGACGAAGATGGTGAGTTCGTTCTCGGTTCTGCTCTGGGGTTAGGGTTTCAGCTTCTCCTTCATCACTTCTTTTACCATTTGTCTCCGTCTTCCATTATTTTTTAAAAAATTTGGATATTTATCGATGCTTTTTAGATTTCTCCTTTTTTCTTCTTCTTCTTCTTTGTTTGGTGTTTCCGATCTAGAATTAGAAACGTTTTTGCCTAAGGATGTACCCTGCCATTCCTTTTCCGTTCCTTTGTCACATCATTCCTCAATCCCTCATATATTTTTCACTCTATCTCTCCGCCCTGAGCGGACGCTTCGTCTTG
The DNA here is from genome assembly GCA_900491605.1 of Calamus simplicifolius. Taxonomy (NCBI): domain Eukaryota; kingdom Viridiplantae; phylum Streptophyta; class Magnoliopsida; order Arecales; family Arecaceae; genus Calamus; species Calamus simplicifolius. The sequence continues at coordinate 606,202 of UESW01003970.1, read as the reverse complement.
TTTTTATTTTTTTTTTTTGTTGCATTTAATTATTATTTATGGGAAATAGAAGCTGATTTGAAGAAAACATGTGAAGAAACACATGATCTCTAGCCTGCTGTTGATAGAAGAAAAACATAATATAGAAGCCTCTACTTTTGCCATTTACATAGTTAGTGGCTGATTCATAATGCTTCGTTGACTATAGTTAATGATTTGTGGAGCAAACTATCACCGATCATGTGTTGTTGGCTGTGACTATGCTGTGGATTTGTTAATACGAAGAATAACATGTACAACCTTGATTTTGTTGTCCTTTGTGGATCCGTAGCTAACCTATGAAATCCATAACATTAGATCGTTAACCCAGTTGATACATCTTCTTGAGTTCTTTCCACCCATAATGCACTTCTGCCAGCTACATTCAATCACCATAACCAGGGACCGCTAAGGGCTTTGTATGTATAGGGATGAAACAGAAGAATATCTTTATCCAAAAGTGAGTGGCAATTTACTTTCCCCCTCCAAGACCACTATTGTCTCTGAGGTCATCTTTAAATCCCTTAATTGGAATTAATGTCATCTTGGAGTGCAAACAACTGAGACTTGAACATGCATATCATTTTTATACATCACATTCAAGGACCTGCCATGACAAACATGCATTTATAGCCAAGTAAAAACATTTTGTGTACATATATAAAGCAGCAACACATGATCTCTCAGCGATTTGAACAAACACATATAGAAGCTGAAGCAGGAATATAAGCGGCAAGTGTGATGGCAAAAGTAGAGGCTCCTACTGGGGCACTAGTAGTGGAAACATGTGAAGAGCCCTTACTTTCTACTCTTAGTATGATGCGGGCAACATTTCAAGAATCCTTGGTTCCTTTTTTTTAAGGACATGCATGAAGAGCTTATTATTGCTATGTTGAAGAGCAGGCACATTCAAGAAGGCAAGGCAAGAGCACTAGCAGTGTCTTTGTTGCAACATTTGAATATGTCCTCTTCTTTAAGAGCAAGTGTGGTGCGGTCATTTGGTGCATCCTTCATTCTGTTTAGGAATTCGCACCTATGTTATGTAAAGATGCTTAGATGTCTCTCAAGCCATTATTCTACTGACAAGCATATGATTTAATTTCCTACATGACATAAATGTCTATGTCAATGCCAACAAGGTGTTATGCGAACAGTCTAGTCAGACGAGCTTTACAATATTCTTTACATACTATTTTATCTTAGAATCCAGTAAAACAAGATCATGCTCACTTTACGTTACCTTTTAAATCATAAGATATAATGGATACTTGTGTAAATGCTTTGTCAACAGGAAAGAGGATTTAAATTTAATTTCCTATTTAAGTTTTGTTGCATGCATCCAACATGCCCCATTCCATGAAATTATGAGGTATTATGGTCATAGTAACTACATCATTGCTTAGCATATGGATGCCATGGTAGGAGCTAAATAAGGTACTGCATGTTCCAAAAGCTTGCACCATTATTTTTTTTTTCCTTTTTCTTTTTGAGACTGAACTTTTGTTTGTTGGGAATGTCTGTGTTTCAGTGGTCTGAGTTAAATGAAGATTCCTTGCTGACTATTTATGTTTCCCCCCTTTTTTGGTTATCAAAAAAAGGATTTGATGACATGGACAGTATCTATGCATCGCCTGAGGATTTCCAAAGCATGAAGCAGAGGGACAGGATAAGAGGACTTCATTTGCTGGAGTACTTTGTGGGATGTTGCCATCAACTTGGGGTAATGGAAATTGGCTGAAAAACCTCATCAACCCTTTCTTTCTTTCCCCCTCCTTCAAATAACTTATGAGATATAGTTGACTGTCTACTGGATTCTATCGAAGGAAGCAGGACTCAACTCAACTCATCTAAGCCTTTTCTCAACTACATAGGGTCGGCTACATGAATCTGCTTCCTCCATTTTACTCTATTCAGGACCAAGTCGACATTTAAATTACAAATAGTTATATCTTTTTTAATTATTTTTGCCTATTAGTTTAAGTCTACCTTTATCTCTATCCTTATCATAATCGGAGGAAGCAGGACTGAGGTTGTTTATTTTACCCTTTAATGTTGTGGTTCATAGATAAGCTGTGAAGCATGGATTAGGAAAGGTGGTCCAAATGAAGTTATATGCAGTGAGGTGAACAGAGTCCACCCAGATATTTTGGTTCTTGGAAGTCGTGGATTGGGACCCTTCCAAAGGTATTAATCTTTCTCTACTGCATGCTTATTATTTTGTTGTGATCCATTTCCTAAGCCAATATTATTCTGTCATTCCTTTTGATATTGTTTGTTTTCATTCTATTTAAAATATATGCTCTATGTTATGAACACATTTATCACATATGTGAGGAGTGATGAGCTTACAATAATGCAACCCAGCCCAATGCCAGGAAAAAGAAAAGAAGATGGAAGTCATTGTACTTGTCACAAGTTACACATAATGTTTTTGCTTTTGACATTACTTTAAATGACGTCGATGTAAGATATGAAACAACCTTTCTTTAAAGTCCATTGAGCACATTTCATGGTTCCATAAGATATACTCTGCTCCAGTCATTACAAGTCATATATATGGTGCATGCAAGTGAACACTTATTAGAATAGTCATCACAAGTATAGCTGGGGGGATTTGTGGGTCTCTACATGTATCCAGAGACGTGATAGTAACAGCAGAATAATGACATGCAAACTGAATGATTCAAACATTTTCAATTTTGAAAATAAGAAAATGAAGCAGGTGAATGCCTTGTATTCTATTCCCATATAGAGGTTTCAATCATAACTGCTGCTTGGATCTTTGGGGGAAACTAGAATATTTTCAGATTGTGAAGAATGAATTGAGTAGTTATTTAGCTGATTCCCTTATTCCAATGTTTGCTGTCTTCTTTGTGTTATTAATTTTTAGTAAGTAGAGTAATCGAAGCTATTTAACTTATGGACCTAGGGAGGGTGTGCAAGCTGGTTTATGGGTACGATGTTTTCAAGAACACCTAGCAGATCAAGGCAATGGACTTGGAAGAAACTGTCATTTCTTGGACAAAGCAATGGGAGCAAAGTTAGTTACTACTATACAATTAAACTCAACTCAATCAAGTAGTGGTCCCAAATTAGTTAGAATCGGCTGCATGAATCCTTTTACTCTATTTAGCTCGGTTTAGGGTCATATTTTCTGAAAGATATTAAGATATTAGGTCCTTTCTTACTATATCTCATATGATTTTTAGTTTATCTTTACTTCTTTCCATTCTTTGTACATGTATCTAAACAGCTTCTTCATATTAGTGCATCCTGCAGCCTATGTTGTGTACGTTGAGATCATTTAAGTTGTCCTTATTTCAACTCATTCTCGATTGGCTCTATCTTCATTTTTTTTATAAATGATATTATATTTTTATTTTATCTTTTCTTATATTACCATGCATGCATATCGACATTTTTATTTTAGCCACAGTCATCTTGTTTGTATTTTATTTTTAACTGCCTAATATCATACCTTAAAACTTCACTGGTTGGATGATTATCCTATAAAATTTTTATCCTATATTCACATGATATTTCAATTACGGTTCTATAGATAACATCCTCTCCAATCTCTATTCCCTATGAATAATCAGTCTTAAATAACCAACATGATCCTCAATTTTTACTCCATCTTCTTCTTAATCTCCATCAGTATTTCTAGTTTTAGTTACTACCATCTATCAGATAGAGAGAGAGAGAGAGAGAGAGAGAGAGAGAGAGAGAGAGAGATTTCTGACCTTTTGCCTATTTGGGATAGGTTTGGTTGACTGGGAAAAGGAGGTTGTTTATGTTGGATTATTGGGAGATGGGACCCTGTGGACAATCTTATGCTGCTCTGTGCTTGGGCCTCATATTTCTGGATTGTCTGTGTTTCCTCATTTGTTACTTGGCCATCATTTCTTTGGTGGCTTCTTTAAGGAATTATACTCATGGCATGTTGGCATATGATAAAAGTTGTATCAGTTCTGATGGTTGGCTGTTCTGAAAAGAAAAAAGTTGGATTTGCTTGAATAAATTGCTAGGCTGGATTTAGCTTGATGAATTAATTGATTGTCCTCTAGTTTAGTGAGTCGAGGGCTGTGGGATCCTTCTTGGAGAGTTATAATAGAGGTGCTCGATGGATGTAGCTTTATGGCCCCTATTGACACTTGTTTATTATTATTTTTTAATCATGGAAGTTAGCTGCCTCCGTTATTGACCTACAACTTCTGGCCATTTTTGATCTTATGTAATAGGTTTTAACACTTTTTGAAAGAAAACTAATTTTTTGAACCTCATTCACCTTATTCCTCTTAGCATTTGTATGGTTTAAATCAGAAGCACAGACCAATTTATACATTTGTTGATGCCACATCCCCATTAGCTTTTCTTTTCAAGGTGTCTCAACCTTCCATTTAGATAGATTTGAACATGTGAAGTGCTAGATTCTTAGCTTATCCAGCATATTTAAGCCACATACTCTAATGCTCATGATGCTCCAGTTAGAAAGAGTGATCTTTTAACAGTCCATGATACTGATAGAGATAGAGATACATCTAAACTAACATGGATAAAAATAATTTAAAAAGTTATAACTATTTGTAATTTAAGTGTCAACTTAGTCCTGAATAGAGCAGAGTGGAGGAAGTAGATTTATATAGCCGATCCCATGTAGTTGGGAAAAGGCTTAGATGAGTTTAGTTGAGTAGAGTAGACTCTAGTGCTCATGCGTTAAATTTTGACTCGATTGAGTTGGTTGGGACTTCAAATGAATTCATAAGAAAATTTAACCGGGAGGCCCCTAACCTGAACATGTTGGGTGGAATGGATGCATATGCCTACAAGCTGTTGAGTTTTCAAAATGTTTGTTTAAATTAGAGTCAAATTCCAACTAGGGTTCCAATCAGTTGAAGATGTGGTAGTGGGTGACTGGATAAAGGTAAGGACAAGAAACAACAATTTTAGAAAACTAATTTAGTTTTATATCACAAGGCTACATTTTAAGGCCGCAATTGATCCAAAGGTTTATAGTGAAGGAAAGGACTGTGGTTGAATTTTAAATAGCATATAGTAAAATATTTTGAAAAGTAATGCCGGAAATTAATGACAAATAAGATTGGTTTGTAAAAGCAATATCAAAGACCTGCACAAAGAAGCTGTGCCAAGTGGGTGGTCTTGCGGTGGAGACTGTGGTTCTGTTAAGTTGACAGCAAGGGATGACCTGAGCTTTCTTGCTTTTGTTATAAACAAATCAAATGATATATGCAGCATGAGGTCCGGCTTGAACTGAGTTTTCTTGTTCTTGTTATAAACAAATCAAATGATATATGCAGCATGAGGTCTGGCTTGAACTGAGCTTTCTTGTTCTTGTTATAAACAAATCAAATGATATATGCAGCATGAGGTCTGGCTTGAATTTACAGACTATGCGGTTTGAATTAAAAAGACCCAAGGTCTTTATTTGGTTGGACTTTCAGGTGACAGCTTTGGAAGTTTAGATTGTTATGAAAGTGATGCTCCAAAAATGGTTAGGCTCACTCTTAATTTTGAATATGGTTGCTTGACTAGGAGAATAAAATAACACTTAAAGAATAAGTGATAGATGAAGACATGTTTTATGGTATTTAATTGAGATGTAAAAAGGAGAGAGTATTTAACTAGCTATGTACCATGACTTCAACTAGATCTTTGTATGTGCTATATGTTCAATGAAGAGGGTGTAGGAACATGAAATGATGAGAATGCAAACGCAAATATGAATTAGGAATAATGAAAAGTTGGAAGAGGTAAATGGAGAAAGCTGCAGATTTGAATCCATAAAAGTTATAGCGATAAAGAACAAATCAAGTTTGTATTTAGAGGCCTTCGTTAAGAGGGATCTTTATGAAAGGATTGAAAAGAAAAGGACATCTAAAATGCACCGATGGAAGTTTCTGGGAGGCATAGTATATTATAGGTCATTTGCCCACGGCAGGCTAGGATTGCTAACTAGGAATAGATCGGAGTAAAAGCATAGAATGATAATAAAGAAGTTTCTCATTGCTCTAGCATTTTAATATTTTGATTTAAGGTTCACATTACTGTTGTTGTTTATATCATTTTATCGAGCAAAGATTAGGCAAAGCCTATTCACTTTCATCGAGTAAATGGAAAAAAAAACATAAAAGAGAGCGAAAAAAAGAGAATAGAGGAGGTGAAAAGAGAGTGATTGCCATTGATGTTGTTGTCGTCGTGGTGGTGGTGTTGTTTTTGTGATATTTAAACTATAGGAAATGCTAATGGCACTGTAGATGCTCTGGAAAGAAATGAGGTGGATGGTGACCCATGTTTCTCACATTTTTCTGTTTCTAAAATACTGGTGTTGCATGAAATATGTAATGCGGATTTTTTTTTTTAAAAAAAAGAAAGTTACAGTGGCAGTGACTTCGTCTGTAGCATGACTTTTTTTATAATGGTCACATGCACTGGTGATCTCGCATTATCTCTTTCTAAGATACCTGGTTTCATAAGATATGTGATGCAGAATTCCTTTTCATATATCAGATGACACTGAGTTCATTGCATAATGAACTGGCAATGTGCCTGTCATATTCTGAGAATCGGCATCTTGAATACAGTCAGTAATGTTTGCACTTGTTCATCTCTCCTTTTGTTGTTATATAATTGCTGTCGACAGAATTTCTTTAATGGAATCAAATAATAAATTGTTTTGCTAGCAATTTTATCTTGATCAGATTGTTAGACAAGCACACGCTATCACCAAGCAAAACATAATCTATAATCCTGCGGGCTTGTGCGCATTAAATGATGCATACTTAATTTAATAGATGTTGTGATGTCAAATTGGGGAAAGCAAATATCCTTAATGAAGTGTTCCCGTTCTATGCTTTGCTTCTGCTGATCAATTGTTCCTCTACATGCATTTGTTACAGGGTTTTTGTGGGGACTGTGAGTGAATTTTGTGTGAAGCATGCAGATTGTCCTGTTATCACTATTAAGAGGAAGGCAGATGAGGCTCCACAGGATCCAGTTGATGATTGATTTCTCCATGATGCAAACTTGAAATCGAAATCTTGATTTCTTAATGCACGAAACTACTTTCAGAAAACATCCAACAAGCACATATTTTGAGAAACATAACGAGGTGGAGGGAACCTTCGATGGATGAGAATGCACTTATGTATATTATACAACGACAAACAATGCATATGCTATCTTAAATTTCCCTATCATCATTTACTTGTCTTGGCTGCAGTAGATGCCCCATTATTTCCCTCTCCTTCAGGTCCTGGATTTTTGATGGTAGTGGTACTGCTCTTCAGTCCACCTTTTCCAGCGGGTGTGGCCTCATCTTTGGTCCCCTTCTCTCCCCTGGGTTTTACAGTGGGAATTCTCAACTCGAACGCATCTTCTATATCACCTTTGAAGGCGCGAGGGCGGTAGTCATGCCGGGCTTTTGGTCGGGAGAGGCGACGGGCGCAGAGCCGGCCAATGACACAGGCGATGATAGCCAGAACAGCAATTACAGCAAGTACGATGAAGACTGGCCCAAATGAGCCTTTGGAGTAGGACGAAGGCTGGGCGGAGATGGAATGTGGGTAAGCCACCATAGGCTGGGAGAGGGAGGACATGTTCTCTTAATTAGGATTTAGAGCTTGTTGGCATCCACTGGTATATGCCGTATGGGTGTAGGAAAACGAGGGGTTTTTTCAGCAGCTGTTCCCTACTGTGGCCTAAGGGGCTTAGCAGGGAGGTGGCATTTATGAATGGTCTAAAGGAGCGGGCGGGGAAGAGTCTTCTTTGTTAAGGCTAGATGATATTCCTCCTCTTTTGTCCAGGTAAAATATGGGCTTTGGAATTCTTGGGAAGAAGAGAAAGCGAAGCTTTGGAGGCATTGGGGCTGTCGATCTGGATGGGAATCGTACGGTGTCAAGCTTTTAACATTTTAATTCGGCCAAAGCAGGGGGAAGAAATCATTGCTCTCTCTTTTAACAGATGAGAGTGGGACTGCCCGATGACCGAAAGTCCCATTACACCAAGCCACGCTTGATGTGATGCAGAGGTCATGCGAAATTATTGTTTGCTTACAGATGGTAAACTTGTCTCTCGAAGTTCGTTATGTTTTTCCGAGCAGTCTGTGTGCAAACCTGATGATGAGGGAACATGAATGGTTGCACTCATGTTCTGAAGGGGCTCTGGGCCAAAGAGGATTGCTTTTTCATGATATAAGTCCTTTAAACTGTAGGGGGCTTTGTGGTTTCGTTTTACCTTTTAATTTGATAATGAAAAAAAGAAAAGAAAAAAAATGCTTCTAAGCAATCTGCAATCGGCTATATACGGAGTATCAGATTTCACATGAAAATTTGTTTCAAACCTGCTATGTCGTCCTTAAGCGGCAAGGGTTCATGCAGCCTAGATTCCATACTCCTCCCAACAATTTTTTTTTTAAAAAGGGGGTCCAACTATGATTGCAGAGGGTCTACTGCCAGGCTGTGATTGAGACATTAAGGTTCTTATGTTTTTGATTCTGAGAATTATACGATGAGCAATATTACTCCTCTTTTTTTTTTTCATTACAGCTAGAAGTCGAACCTTGCGCGATGTGCAAGTACAGCTCTTCAATTCTCATTTTCAATCTTGCATCGTCTGGAATGTGGATGTGGTCGAGTTTAGAAAGTTGTACAGCTGAGTAGCATCCATGCGACCATGTACGTTCGGCCGGATCTGGCTGTGTAAAATTATACAGGTGTTAGGGGAGAAACAAGAAATTTAAATGTTTAATGAAAGATAAAATTATACCGGCCTCACTTGTTAAGTAGAGAAACAAACTTAGAAACTGCACCAAAATTTCGTAATAATTATATATCAACGGACCGACATGATAGCCTACCCAACCCATTCAATTTACTCACCGCCCGAGAATGGACCTCCGCGTGGCACCATCCGGCTTAAATCGGATATCATGAATTCAGAAGAGTCATAAATTGTCAAACTCTCCTCAGCTTGCGGGGAAAAAAAAAAAAAAAAAAAGTAAGAGGGGAGCCTGCCAGCTTTAAGATTCGTGCTCTGAATTTTTCTTCCTTGATTTTCGGTGTATGTTGCCGCTGAGCGTGATCCAGCTTGTCTATGTGATGGCTAGCTCTTTTGCTCAGTCTTCGGTGGGGCCTGATGTCCCGAAGAACGCTGGAATGTCATAGAGCTATGCTTGCACTGACTGTTTTGAGTGGGTTTCTCCATTGCCCTCTCCGATGGTGTTGGCTGAGTTGGAGCGCCTATTTCCTGATATCATCCAAGTCCCTGTGCAGTCCCTAGAGAAGGAGGTCTGCAAGTGGAGGAATCAAGCTATCCTAGCTCGTAGCCTTGCTCGATGGGTTCCGCCTGAGGTGCTGGTGCGAGAATTCCATCGTGCGGGCGCACCAGCACTATATGTTCCGGTTCGCTGATGCTCATGCCATGGAACTTGTCCTCGAGAGACCCTGGGTGGTTAATGACCAACCTATTGCAGTCTCTATGTGGTAGTCGAAGTTTCTTCCGTCGGAGAGCTCCATCCTCCAAGCTATTCTTTGGGTCCGATTGCCGCTGCTCCCTATTGAATTTTGGTCTGACGAGGTCCTCTCTTCGATTCTTTCAGTGGCGGGGAAGTATTAGTTCTCGGATGATTCTACCAAGAATCGGAAATGGGGAGGCTTTGCTCGTGCATGTGTCTGCATCGACTTGGCAAAGCCTCTCCGGTCGGAAGCTAGGATCAGAGGGATTGGTGCTCCATTCTGGCAACAATTTTCTTACGAGAACCTAGAGGGAATTTGCTGCTCGTGTGGTTCCTTGCATTTCTTTGGAGACTGCGGTTCGGTGCTGGAATCCTCCTCTCCCTCATCTGGACTTCGGTTCGGTCCTTGGATGGCTGCAATAAGGCGGAGGAAGCCCCCTCCGGTGCTGCAGTTGGATCCCTCGAAGCCCCCTGTTTCGGGTAAGGTTGCTTCCCCTTCCCCTGTTTTGAGGGACGAATGGAAAATCCCGAAGAAGCTGGCGCGTAGGTAGGCTGGTCGGGGGTCGATTGGCCTGCGGGCCTCCTCTTCTGTGGTTTCTCTGGATCTGTCTATTTCCTCACTGAGGCTTGATCCTTTGATCGGAGGTACTGCGTGCCGGATTGTTTCCAGTGTGCCGGTTGAAGCTGGCGTGGAGCCTCTGATGCCTGCCTAAGGCGAGTTTAGTGCAGATACCAGTGGCGAATGGCTCTTCTGTTCCCTTGCTTCCATCTTCTAAGCCTGGGGGCTTAGCGTGCCGGTTTGAGGACCGTGTGCCGGTTGGATTGGAAGGAAGGTCTCAGGAGCTTGAGACTGGGTCCTTGGTCTCAGTTCCTGTGTTGTTTGAGAACTCATGAAGTTTAGTTATCAACCCTTTTGTGAGTGGGCTCAAATAAGTGGGCTGGTCGCTCGAAGTCTCATGTAGATGCCCATTCTGGCTCATCGAAGAGGGCTCGGCCTGTGGAGCCTCTGTCGCAACGGGTTGTGTCTAAGGCTTCTAAAGAAACAAGGAAAGCCCCCCTTAAGGGGAAAGGTAGTGAGATTGCTTCCTTTACTTTCTCGGCATCGCTGGAGTCCCCTAGGGGTACTGATGGCCTTGTCGGGTTGAGGTTGCAGAAGTCCCGTCGTAGAGATGGTCTAGCCCCGGGGTCTACCTTAGGGTTATCCTAGCCAGATCAGTTGGTTGGACCGGTCCATGAGGTGGCGGTCGCCCTGCTCAAGGAGGTCATTTAGAGGGATGGTATAGCCGAGGCTATAGATTCATCCCGGGTGGATGATTGTAGTGGTCAGGGACCTGAGGTCCCTCGTTGATTACTAAACACCTTGATGAGCAGTTGACTGGGGAAACTGCTGGGGTCCCTCCCTCTATACTCTTTGAATAAAGATTCTTCCTTGGAACATGCGAGGGGCCTACAAACCCTCGTTTTGCTCTTCTTTTGGGAGGCTTCAGCAGCTTCAAGCCTTTGACATCTGTATCTTGATGGAAACTCATCTGTCTGGGGATAATCTGGCTCGGCTTCGGAGATAGATCTCTAGACTGTGGGATTCTTATGCAGTTGAGTTAGTTGGTCTTTCTAGAGGCATCTTGGTGCTATGGAGACCAGATAAAATCAGAGTGGATGCCTTCCACGGTTGTGGCCAGCAGTTGGCTTTGGTTATCTCGGAGGGGACCTCTGCTTCGTGGCTTCTTTTAGGTATCTATGCCAGCACTGACTTTAGGGCTCGCCGTGTGCTTTGGGATGAGATTCTCTCGCTTCTTGGCCAGGGCTTTCCCTCCCTCATTGCAAGTGATTTCAACTATATCGTGGGGGCCTCTAAAAAAAAGGGGTAGGCAGTTCGTTGGATCTACGGACATTGCTGAGTTTAGGGATTTCATTTCTTCGACGGGTCTTTTGGATTTGGGGTTTACGGGATCCCAATTTACCTGATGCAATAATCGCCAGGGTTCTGCTAGAGTCTGGGAGAGACTGGACAGGGCCTTGGCTTACGCCAATTGGCTTCATCTTTTTCCTTCAGCCACTGTCACTCATTTGTCCAGAATTGGTCTGATCATTGTCCTATTCTCATTTCTACTGATGTAACTCTTCAGCGGACTAGACAGTTCAAATTTGAGAAGTTCTGGACATTTTATTCTTCTTCTAGGCATATCATTTCTCAGGTTTGGCGGATGTCGGTCAGAGGGAGTGCCACCTACATACTTTCTAGACGTCTGCTTCTTACTAGCCGCAGGCTCTCTAGTTGGAACAGAAGGGAGGTGGGTGATATTGTAAAGCAAGTGGAGCAGGCGGAGTCTATTATCTCTTCTTTGCAAACCAAAGAGAATCAGGAGGGATTCCTTCCGATTCTGATCTGTCCACCCTCAGGTCCACTTTGGCTATCCACCATTCTCTTATGCTGCAGCAGGAGACTTATTGGAGGCAAAGATCTCGTATTCAGTAGATTAAGAAAGGGGATCGTAATACGAGATTCTTTCATCGGGCTATCTTACGTCGGTGTTCGGTGAACTACATCAGGCGTTTAGTTGATGACGAGGGTCTTTTGATGAAGATCCTCAGGTGATCAGGGATAAGCTTCTTAATTTCTTTAAGTCTAGGTGGACTGAGATGTCTAGGGATGGGGTCCCTGTTTGTCCTGTTCTGCCCTCCTGCAAGGTCTTTGATGTGGAGAATGATATTCTTACCAAGCCTTTCTCTATGGAGGATATCGTCTCGCTTTATGGGATCTTGGCCTTGACAAGGCCCCTGGGCCTGATGGGTATCCACCATTATTTTTTCGCTATTATTGGGATATTGTTGGTCCGGATGTGGTCTTGGTGATCCAGTCTGTATTTCAGTCGAATCATATGCCTTCTGATTGGAAGCAGACTCTTGTTACCCTAGTGCCCAAATGTCCTAACACTTCCTCTCCCTATCACTTCCGGCCTATCAGTTTGTGCACTACATTATATAAGATTTGCGCTTGTCTTTTGGTTGCCCGAATGGCTTCGGTTATCCCTCTTCTCATTTCTCAGGAGCAGGGGGCTTTTCTTAGGGGCTAGACAATGCCCTGTTGGTCCAAAAGTTTATGCATGACCTTCAGAGAACTTCTAGACGTCAGTGCCTCATGGCTATTAAGCTCGATATGAAGAGAGCGTATGACAGACTGAGGTGGGATTTTTTGTGCCGTACTCTTCGTGAGTTTGGTTTCCATGAGCTTTTTGTCGATTGGGTCATGGAGTGTGTCCAGATCCCGTCATTCTCTTCCCTTATTAATGGGGGTCAGATGGATTTCTTTCACTCGGAGGTTGGCCTAAGACAGGGATGTCCTCTTTCTCCGTTTCTGTTTATCCTCTCTGCTAATGATTTGTCCCGGGCTCTTTCTTTGGCTCAGCGGAGTTCAGCTCTAGACCCATATTCTGTGGGTCCCCTTGGCCCCTCGCTGTCCCACTTGCTATTCGCTGATGACTGTCTCCTTCTGGGGAAGGCTTCTACCTGTAATACTACCACCTTTGCGATCATTCTTCAGTCCTATTGTCATGCCTCGGGTCAGAGAGTTAATCTTAGCAAATCTTTGATCTGCTTCAGCCCGAGGACATCCTCTTCTTTGAAGAGGTCTATTTCTCACATTATGGGCATTCCTGTTCAATCCGATCAGCTGTCCTATTTGGGGATTCCAATTATCGGAAGATGGCCATGGTATTCGGATTTCAGCGATCTTATGAGGCGTATCCGCGATTGTCTAGACGACTAGCAGGTCTCTGGGCTTTCTATGATGGCGAGGATTACTCTTATTTGCTCTGTGCTATCTTCTATGCCGAGCTATTTCTTATCTAACACTGTCATTTCTCTGGCCTATTTGAGGAAGATTGAGAGATATTTTGGGACTTCCTCTGGGCCTCAATGCAGGAGGGTCACGGTGTTCATCTCTTGGCTTGGGACATAATCTACTTGCCAACTTCTGAGGGTGGACTTGGGATCTAGTCGCTTTCTGTCAGGAGGGAGGCATTGACTGCTAAGTATGCCTCTCGGTTCTTGCTTGATCCGCATTGCTTATGGAGTTCCTTTATGCGGGCCAAGTACGGTGGCTGAAACTCTTCCACTCCTTCTCAGTCAACCCGTGGGCACTTCTTTTTTTGGAAAGAGGTCTGTTGGTATCCTTCGGAAATCCTGAACTGTACCTTATGGATGATTGGAGATGGAGCTTCGGTTGATGCTACTCAGGACACGTGGATTGCTGACCTCCCCCTGTTTCGCTGGTCAACTTTTGTTTGCTCGGACATTCCTTATGGTATGCGAGTCAGTGATTTTATTTCCCTAGATCGTTCTGCTTGGTCGTCCTCTCGGGTGTCCAGGTTTTTCGGGGATGAGCTCTGCCGGCGTATTCTCTCTATTCCACTCCTTCCGGGTGCTACTTCGGACACTAGGGTGTGGAGAAGATCTTGTTTGTCTCGTGCTCCTATGAGGGACCTCCTGTCTATTTACAAACCCCACCCTCAGCAATCCATGGATCTGGAATGGATTTGGCACCTTCCCGTTCACCCTAGAGTAAGGCTTTTTATTTGGAAGCTAGCTTGGGATATTCTTCCTATCTGCTCCCTTCTCTCACGGAGAGGTTTGAGTATTTTGCCTATATGCCCATTATGTGGTATTGAGGTGAGACGATCCTTTGTGGGCTTACATAGCGTATCAGATCTGGTTATCCCAGAATCGGATCCTGTTCTCAGACGTGATGGCTCCTCCTGGCAGGGTTGTCAGGACGGTTGTTCCATTTATACTGAGTATACTTCCCATTATGGTTTTCTTGATTCTGCGAACCTTGGCCACTGGATCTTTCGGCAGCGAACCGACATACGATTTTTATTTCTTGAGAGCCTCCACCTTTAGGGTTTGTCAAAATAAACTTTGATGGGAGTGTTCGCGGTAGATGTGCTGGATCGGCTTTTGTTATTCGTGGCGCGGGTGGTATGATGTTGGCAGTAGGGGGGTTTGGTTTATTTGACTCCTCGTGCCTCTTGCCGAACTATATGCGGCATGGGCGGGTATCTCCTATGCTGTTCGGATCCAGGGCACTCACAGTCTTATCATAGAAGGTGATTCATTACTATTATTCACTGGATCCGGTAGGAGTCTAGCTCCCACTTGCCTACTATCCCCTTATTGTGCGACATCCGCTCTATTCTTCTAGAAGCTCGTAACGTTCCGATTCGGCATGTCTATTGTGAAGCCAATACTGTTGCTGTATGGATTGCTACCATGGTGGCCTCTCGGCATGTCTATTGTGAAACCAATACTGTTGCTGTTTGGATTGCTACCAGGATGGCCTCTCACTCTGGTATTAGGAGTTGAAAGCAGGGCAACCCTTGCCCTATTATTCTTTCTCAGTTATTGTACTCTGATATATCGGATCTGACTCACCCTAGTAGTGTAATCATCCGTCTGTAAAAAAAAAAAAAAAAGCAAAAGAGATTTCAAAAGAAGCCCAAACCATAATTCAAAATCTTGGCAAACCAATGGCTATATTAACGGTTAGAGCTTCAAATATTCAAATCAGGAAAGCAAACCTATTGCCTTGAACGTTTTCAGATTGGTATACTAAAACTAAACAACACCTCCCGTTGAATCTCTATATATTTTTTTGCAATTTCTTTCTATTATTATGCCATGCACGTATGAGGGATCGCAATATATTGCCTACCTTCGTTGCTCTTTTCAAATTCTCTTCCGAGACGGCCAAATCCCAGCGCCGCGCCTATATAGTTCCTAGGTAATTAATTATTCGCATGTCTCATGCTCTGATAAACCCAAATAATTAACCATTGACAAGACCTCCAATCTTATTTTCCAGGCTCTCAATCACGGTACATTCATGTGAATACATAACAAAAAGCTGCCATTTGCCCAGCTAATCTTTGGAATAATTGATGAGATAGTCTTTTTGGCAAGGCCTACAGCGTCAGCTTTGCCTCAAACCGGTCTCTTCTCCTATTACGGGCTTCCTTAACCTCCAGGGTTGATCTAATGGTAAGTTGTTAAATTTCAAATGTGAATATACGGAAGATACCTTGCCGATTAGCATGAATGTTGAGATGAGAATGACACAAATCTTTAACCCGAACTGCTTTATTCGAGTCAAGTGATCAAATCGAATATCTTTGCCTCAACCCACAATCGAATCTGTGATCAAATTAGATTATCTTGCTTCAATCCGATACCATCGACGCATCACCGACACTGGCATTACAATCTCAATAAAATATGGCATATTAAGAATCTTAATAATTTATGTTTTCGGTGCTTACTACCGAATGCAGCTGGAAAGCGAGATGAATGCAACGATGCTTTGTTTTAAGGGCAAAAATTCTTTAAGGCAAAAATTCTTTTAAGCAAAATATCGGCAATCGGCGGCTACGACCAACGTAACAGCCTTTATTTTCATTTAGTATTTTTCTCAAAAAAAAATATTGAAAAAAAGTTTCCTGAAACACATTTTTCTTTAAAAAAAAAAAATTGTAGGCGAAAATAAATTTTACCAGGATAGTATTTTTTGAGACCTTATTAGGATAGTAAGGAGGGACAAGATAGTTAAGATAGTTAGGTTTTAGGTGAATTGCTTTGAATACGGCAGTAGAGAGGGTCATAGCATCTATCAATAACATTGAAGGATTCCTTAAGACTTGAAGAGAGACGTTGCTTGGATACAGCTTCGATTGGTTGACGATAGGATCTAATTATCTCACAAAAAGTATTCGGAATGATGTTTGGTCATATAGAAAAATAGTTGCAGACGAATTTTCCGTGAGATAGAAATAATTTTGTATGAAAAAACATCCGTTACATTATAATATCGATTGTACGAAAATTAAATAGACCGTTTCAGAAATTTATTTCTTTCAATTGTTTCGTTGATGACTATTATATAGAGAAAACAATGATGCTTATTGGGATTATCAAGTAACCAAAAAATAATAACTAAAAATTATAATGCTACTTTTACTTTTACATGCTGATTTTGCTTTCACAACTCCAACAATAAACAACATGGCTCTATTATCAATTGATTCGTATTGAACAGCTTCATCATGAATCTTTGGCAATCCTCAATCAAAAAATTGGTTATTTGCCTTTAAAAAATGAATTTGTTGGAATTCCACCGGCTCACAATGAAGCCTCAATATGGTTACAATATTAGCATGTCCTAAGCTCTGCGAAACATTCCATCACATATAATAGCCTATCATGTTCTAATTATGAATTGGCTTGGATAACCTGAAACCAGAAAGGTCACCCCTCAATATTAGTAAATATTTAGGGTGAATATTAGGGCCCCTCCTTGGATATTAGGGAGACATCTCCTTCAATATCGGTACCCCAATCACCCTAAGAATGAAGGGGGAAAAAAAAATGCGATACCTTTTCCTTCTCTAAAAAACAACTGATGCCGTACCAAAAAATTCCAAGATGCAGGAACTCCACTGAAAAGAAGAGTCTGACATCCAAATGAACTAACTCAGCGACGATAGCAAGCAGATGCTTGAATAACAACACATCGAAGGATCAGGAAACAGATCCGAGTGCACAAATAAAGATGGAAAATAAATGCAGAACACTAAGAAAGAAGCTGAACTAGCAATTATTGAATTTCATGCTAACGATGAGCCCATCACATCCACCAAAATTGCAGAAAAAAGAAGACCAGATCATGCTATAAATCAAATATATTCATGAAGTAGATGCTATCGATAGATTGCAAGCGCATGCAAGAACACAGCATAGGAGTGAAAAATCTGCTTACCAGCCTAAAAAACTTCTCAAGAACATGCCCACAGAAAACTGGCCTACAGAGTGAAAATAACAAAAAGAAGAACACAGATTGGTTCGCATCTGAAAGGACCCTAGGATGAAATTTTAAGACCGAGGCTTCTCTTTCTTCTCCTTGAAGAGTGCCAGTAGTGAAACACCAGAAACCTTCACAACCTTGAACCTTACTCCAGGAATATCACCAACGGCATGACCCTTACGCCCAAACCCAGCAATCAACACTTCGTCCTGTAAAATACACAGTTTCTTAGTGACAATTTTCACCAAAACAGAAACGCAACAGAAAAGACAATAATTATTGAACCATAGATTTAACTGTCCACAACACGCCCAGCGTGCTGTTTGTGCAGATTGATGAAACAATTTTGCTGCTATGATTAGGAGAAAAGTTTAAATCAAAACTCACATTTTCTTCAATGTAGTTTAAGCAACCATCATTTGGAACAAAGGCTGCAATTTTCTTCCCATTCTTTATAAGCTGAACTCTGGCACACTTTCGAATAGCAGAGTTGGGCTGCTTGGCTTCAATGCCACTGCAAAAGATATCTGAATCAGCTATTCAAACTTCTACAACAGTACAATGAAAAATACAGGAGAATAGAGAAACTGCGTATGTCCTACATCTTCTCAAGGACAATGCCCTTGGCATGTGAAGAACCAGCAAAAGGCTTCTTCCACTCATTGCCAAGATGGCTTTTCTTGTATGCTTTGTCCGCCCATCTTTGCCGCCTCCTGTGTGTTTTGAGCTTGCGAGCAGCTCCCATTCCACGAGTCTTCCTGTCATGGAGGAACTAAAAATTAAGAAATAACCCAAAAAAAATATCATAGTTGTGTTCGCTCATAGAGATTGTACAGGAAATATGGCACCTGAGTCACAAGCTAGACATCACAAGTGTTGATGGGTGAGAATAGGCTATCACATGTTAATGGAATGACCCCTAGTGCTACAACTAGCTTCCATCCCACCATTTGCACCATCAGTAACACTTACAGTTTGTCCCTCATAAAAAAGCTAATAAAGCAATTTACCTATCTCCCTTGGAATTAAAGCTCCATACAATTACATTATAGTGGCATGAAGTTGTGTCAAGGAAGCGAATATGAATAAAATTAGTTTTCAATTTTATTTTTGAGGAGGAATTCACAAATAATACAAAAAGGAGAGGAGGATACCAAAAAAACCATAGAAAATTACTCAATGATGGATGTATTTAATGATCATCTTGTCTTCCCCCATATAGAGGTTGTCAAAAGCAAAAGGCACCTTTAAGATGACAAGACCCCAATATAACCCAAGATGCTTGACACAAAAAAGCCATTTGCTTGCATAAAACAAAGTTGTACCATAAGCAAAGTCCAAAAACAGATTAGAATTAAATATTATTTATATTTAAAAACAATATAAGCATCATAAGATTAATTATTCAGGTTTCAAAATCCCAGATACAGTCATCCAGAATATTAGATATCTTGTTTTGCAAATTTTAAAGTATTATATCAAAATATTACTTCTCATAATACATTTTTAAACAAGAGTCAGAACTACCACACATCCTGAGTAGTTTCATTGTTCCAACATGATGGCAAGAATACCTCTTCCCAAAGCATATTATATGCTTCTAAACAGCATATAATATGAGATGGCAAACCACTTAGGTAGTGTTTGAAATAGGGGATAAGAGGGGATATTCAAGGGATATCCCCTCTTATTTCCAAAAGCCATAACTATAAGGGATAGCAGAGAATAAAGTTAACCAAAGGGATAATCCATGGTTAACCATGGTTAACCATGGGATATCTCCTCAATTTATTCCCTAGAGAATGTAGGAATAGCTGGTTATCCCTCCAAATAAGAGTAAAAAAAGGTTATCCTATGGATTTACCTTTTTGCATTTGATATGATCAATGGGATAGCCAAGGGATATCCCTAGGGATAGCCAGGGGATAAACTCTATCCCATACACTTATCCATGGATAATATTTTTCCTATCAAACACTACCTTAATATCCTATAGTAACCTTTTATTCACAACACCTCTAGAAGACCAAAATCAATATCAAAATAAAGCTTATGGAGTCCTAAAAGAATGGGCAAAAAGGGATAGAAGAATAGTACTAGACACGGGAGAAGTGCTCGCACAGACATTGCCTTGGTGAGGCACTTAGGGGCTTCCTCACCTCACCAGAGTACTTAGGCGAGCTCTCGGAGAATCTTTGACAACATTGCCATACATTCATATCTATAATGCATAAAAGAATACAGAGACATACCTATTTCCGCCAGTTTTTTCCGGTAAAAGTGTATGTTTCCAAAAGCACCAATAGAGAATTGAGGTGTTTGACATAATACTTATTAGATAACTGAAGTAATAAACAAGGTTTTCTATATAGATAGAAGTTCAAGTTATCGGGAAGGCTTGGTGACACGTAAGTAAAAAAGGAGAGATGCGCCTCAAAAAACGATGAGATCTAAAGGAATTGTATATCAGCAGTTGTAAATCTAATTCTATATGAAAACTAGCAAAAGTAAATTTCCTTGACCAACAACCATCAATAATACTAAACGTTCACATCGACATGAAACGATCAATTATATTAGTAACCCAAACAAATATATTGCATCACAAGAATCTGAGGTTAGCTGAAAAAATTAAGAATTGCGCATTACGACCTCGCATCGCATTTTCTTCATATATATAATATATATATATATATAGCAACTCTATGATATACATACTCACATATCGATTTAATAAGCATGAATATTTTCTTTGCCGCGAATCTTCCAGTTCTCAAATCACAACTTCCTTTTTTTTGGTATTTCTTTACAATACTTTCTTCAAATATAAACGACTACATCAAAGATTGATGACACAACCAGAAATTATTAAGAGGGTTACTAAATTTTTCTTTAAATAATAAAAAAAAAATCCAACATCCCCCACGCGTCGTAAACCCTAGATCCGAAGTCCACTCCGACAAACGAACGACCAAAATACGAATCAAACGTGAGGGATCGAAATGCACAACCAAGAGAGCGAATCATAATCGAGTTTGGAGACGCACAAACCATATACTAAACCCTCGGGGACGAGAATTAGGCGGAAAGAAATAAAAAATGAATGAGAAAGATAAAAATAGAACTTAGATTTGGGGTTCTCTTGTCAACACTCACCCCATCTTGATCGAAAGGCTTGCGCTCTTCTCGCTCTCCTCTTTCTCTCTCGCTACCAGCGGCGGGGCGCTTTGTGATCACGGAAGAGGGGAGAGAAATAGAACCCTAGCGAGCCGTCTTATACCGCGAACCCGGGAGGGTATTTCGGTAATTTCGTGCTTTCGCATCCGCAGCAGTCTGTAGTCGGATCGGATCCATTTAAATTTGTTTGGGTTCGGGCACTCACTTTGCCTTCTGGTTCTGGGTGAACGCATGCAAACATTATTCAAGGAAGAACAAATTATAATTTATCAACATAGCNTTTTTTTTTTTTTTTCATTACAGCTAGAAGTCGAACCTTGCGCGATGTGCAAGTACAGCCCTTCAATTGTCATTTTCAATCTTGCATTGTCTGGAATGTGGATGTGGTCGAGTTTAGAAAGTTGTACAGCTGAGTAGCATCCATGCGACCATGTACGTTCGGCCGGATCTGGCTGTGTAAAATTATACAGGTGTTAGGGGAGAAACAGGAAATTTAAATGTTTAATGAAAGATAAAATTATACCGGCCTCACTTGTTAAGTAGAGAAACAAACTTAGAAACTGCACCAAAATTTCGTAATAATTATATATATATATATATATACCATTGATGCCAACGGACCGACATGATAGCCTACCCAACCCATTCGATTTACTCACCGCCCGAGAATGGACCTCCGCGTGGCACCATCCGGCTTAAGTCGGATATCATGAATTCAGAAGAGTCATAAATTGTCAAACTCTCCTCAGCTTGCGGGGGAAAAAAAAAGTAGGGGACGCCTGAGAGAGCCTGAGAGTGCCGGCTTTAAGATTCGTGCTCTAAACTTTTCTTCTTTGATTTTCAGTGTATGTTGCCGCTGAGCTTGATCCAGCTTATCTCTGTGATGGCTAGCTCTTTCGCTCAGCCTTCGGTGGGGCCTGATGTCCCGAAGAATGCCGGAATGTTATGGAGCCATGCTTGCGCCGACCGTTTTGAGTGAGTTTCTCCATTGCCCTCTTCGATGGTGTTGGCTGAGTTGGAGCGCCTGTTTCCTGATATCATCCAAGTCCCTATACAGTCCCTAGAGGAGGAGGTCTGCAAGTGGAGGAATCAAGCTATCCTAACTCGTAGCCTTGCTCGATGGGTTCCGCCTGGGGTGCTGGTGCGAGAATTTCATCGTGCGGGTATTTCAGGAGAAATCAAAGCAGTTGCTCTGGCGCACTAGCACTATATGTTCCGGTTCGCTGATGCTCATGCCATGGAACTTGTCCTCGAGAGACCTTGGGTGGTTAATGGCCAACCTATTGCAGTCTCTGTGTGGTAGTCGGAGTTTCTTCCGTCGGAGAGCTCCCTCCTCCAAGCTCTTCTCTGGGTCCAATTGCCGCTGCTCCCTATTGAATTTTGGTCTGACGAGGTCCTCTCTTCGATTCTTTCAGTGGCTAGGAAATATTAGTTCTCGGATGATTCTACCAAGAATCGGAGACGGGGAGGCTTTGCTCGTGCCTATGTCTGCATCGACTTGGCAAAGCCTCTTCGGTCGGAAGCTAGGATCAGAGGGATTGGTGCTCCATTCTGGCAACAATTTTCTTACAAGAACCTAGAGGAAATTTGCTGCTCGTGTGGTTCCTTGCATTTCTTTGGAGACTGCGGTTCGGTGCCAGAATACTCCTCTCCCTCATCTGGACTTCAGTTCGGTCCTTGGATGGCTACATTAAGGCGGAGGAAGCCCCCTCCAGTGCTGCAGTCGGATCCCTCGAAGCCCCCTATTTCGGGTAAGGTTGCTTCCCCTTCCCCTGTTTTGAGGGACGAATGGAAAATCCCAAAGAAGCTGGCGCGTAGGTAGACTGGTCAGGCCTCCTCTTCTGTGGTTTCTCCGGATCTGTCCATTTCCTCACTGAGGCCTGATCCTTTGATCGGAGGTACTGCGTGCCGGATTGTTTCCAGTGTGCCGGTTGAAGCTGGCATGAGCCTCTAATGCCTAGTGCTGTGCCTAAGGCGAGTTTAGTGCAGATACCAGTGGCGAATGGCTCTTCTGTTCCCCTGCTTCCATCTTCTAAGCCTGGGGGCTTAGCGTGCCGGTTTGAGGACCGTGTGCCGATTGGATTGGAAGGAAGGTCTCAGGAGCTTGAGACTTGGTCCTTGGTCTCAGTTCTTGTGTTGTTTGAGAACTCATGAAGTTTAGTTATCAACCCTTTTGTGAGTGGGGGCTCGAATAAGTGGGCTGGTCGCTCGAAGTCTCGTGTAGATGCCCATTCTGGCTCATCGAAGAGGGCTCGGCCTATGGAGCCTCTGTCACAACGGGTTGTGTCTAAGGCTTCTAAAGAAACAGGGAAAGCCCCCCTTAAGGGGAAAGGTAGTGAGATTGCTTCCTTTACTTTCTCGGCATCGCTGGAGTCCCCTAGGGGTACTGATGGCCTTGTCGGGTTGAGGTTGCAGAAGTCCCGTCGTAGAGATGGTCTGGCCCCGGGGTCTACCTTAGGGTTATCCTAGCTAGATCAGTTGGTTGGACCGGTCCATGAGGTGGCGGTCGCCCTGTTCAAGGAGGTCATTTAGAGGGATGGTATAGCCGAGGCTATGGATTCATCCCGGGTGGATGATTGTAGTGGTCAGGGACCTGAGGTCCCTCGCTGATTACTGAATACCTTGATGAGCAGTTGATTGGGGAAACTACTGGGGTCCCCCCCTCTATACTCTCTGAATAAAGATTCTTGCTTGGAACGTGCGAGGGGCCTAGAAACCCTCGTTTCACTCTTCTTTTGGGAGGCTTCAGTAGCTTCATGCCTTTGACATCTGTATATTGATGAAAACTCGTCTGTCGCGGATAATCTGGCTCAGCTTCGGAGATAGATCTCTAGAATATGGGATTCTTATGCAATTGAGTCAGTTGATCTTTCTGGAGGCATCTTGGTGCTATGGAGACCAGATAAAATCAGAGTGGATGCCTTCCATGGTTGTGGCCAGCAGTTGGCTTTGGTTATCTCGGAGGGGACCTCTGCTTCGTGGCTTCTTTTAGGTGTCTATGCCAGCACTGACTTTAGGGCTCGCCGTGTGCTTTGGGATGAGATTCTCTCGCTTCTTGGCTGGGGCTTTCCCTCCCTCATTGCAAGTGATTTCAACTATATCGTGGGGGCCTCTGAAAAAAAAAGGGGTATGCAGTTTGTTGGATCTACGGACATTGTTGAGTTTAGGGATTTCATTTCTTCGACGGGTCTTTTGGATTTGGGGTTTACGGGATCCCAATTTACGTGATGCAATAACTGCCAGGGTTCTGCTAGAGTCTGGGAGAGACTGGACAGGGCCTTGGCTTCCGCCAATTGGCTTCAGCTTTTTCCTTCAGCCACTGTCACTCATTTGTCCAGAATTGGTTCTGATCATTGTCCTATTCTCATTTCTACTGATGTAACTCTTCAGCGGTCTAGACAGTTCAAATTTGAGAAGTTCTGGACATTTTATTCTTCTTCTAGGCATATCATTTCTCAGGTTTGGCGGATGTCGGTCAGAGGGAGTGCCACCTACAGACTTTCTAGACGTCTGCTTCTTACTAGCCGCAGGCTCTCTAGTTAGAACAGAAGGGAGGTGGGTAATATTGTTAAGCAAGTGGAGCAGGCAGAGTCTATTATCTCTTCTTTGCAAACCAAAGAGGATCAGGAGGGATTCATTCCGATTCTGATCTGTCCATCCTCAGGTCTACTTTGGCTATCCACCATTCTCTTATGCTGCAGCAGGAGACTTATTGGAGGCAAAGGTCTCGTATTCAGTAGATTAAGAAAGGGGATCGTAATACGAGATTCTTTCATCAGGCTACCTTACGTCGGCGTTCGGCGAATTGCATCAGGCGTTTAGTTGATGACGAGGGTCTTTTTGATGATGATCCTCAGGTGATCAAGGATAAGCTTCTTAATTTCTTTCAGTCTAGGTGGACTGAGATGTCTAGGGATGGGGTCCCTATTTGTCCTGTTCTGCCCTCCTGCAAGGTCTCTGATGTGGATAATGATATTCTTACCAAGCCTTTCTCTATAGAGGATATCCGTCTGGCTTTATGGGATCTTGGCCTTGACAAGGCCCCTGGGCCTGATGGGTATCCACCATTATTTTTTCGCCATTATTGGGATATTGTTGGTCCAAATGTGGTCTTGGCGATCCAGTCTGTATTTCAGTCGAATCATATGCCTTCTGATTGGAAGCAGACTCTTGTTACCCTGGTGCCCAAATGTCCTAACACTTCCTCTCCCTAGCACTTCTGGCCTATCAGTCTGTGCACTACATTATATAAGATTTGCGCTCGTCTTTTGGTTGCCCGAATGGCTTCGGTTATCCCTCGTCTCATTTCTCAAGAGCAGGGGGCTTTTCTTAGGGGCCGGACAATGTCCTGTTGGTCCAGGAGTTTATGCATGACCTTCAGAGAGCTTCTAGACGTCAGTGCCTCATGGCTATTAAGCTCGATATGAAGAGAGCGTATGACAGACTGAGGTGGGATTTTCTGTGCCGTACTCTTCGTGAGTTTGGTTTCCATGAGCTTTTTGTCGATTGGGTGATGGAGTGTGTCTAGATCCCATCATTCTCTCCCCTTATTAATGGGGGTCAGATGGATTTCTTTCACTCGAAGGTTGGCCTAAGATAGGGATGTCCTCTTTCTTTGTTTCTGTTTATCCTCTCTGCTAATGCTTTGTCCCGAGCTCTTTCTTTGGCTCAGCGGAGTTCGGCTCTAGACCCATATTCTGCGGGTCCCCTTGGCCTCTCGCTGTCCCACTTGCTATTCGCTGATGACTGTCTCCTTCTGGGGAAGGCTTCTACCTGTAATACTACTACCTTTGCGATCATTTTTCAGTCCTATTGTCATGCCTCTGGTCAGAGAGTTAATCTTAGCAAATCTTTGATCTGCTTCAGCCCGAGGACGTCCCCTTCTTTGAAGAAGTCTATTTCTCACATTATGGGCATTCTTGTTCAATCCGATCAGCTGTCCTATTTGGGGATTCCAATTATCGGAAGATGGCCATGGTGTTCGGATTTCAGCGATCTTATGAGGCGTATCCGCGATTGTTTGGACGACTAGCAGGTCTCTGGGCTTTCTATGATGGCGAGGATTACTCTTATTCGCTCTGTGCTATCTTCTATGCCGAGCTATCTCTTATCTAACACTGACATTCCTCTGGCCTATTTGAGAAAGATTGAGAGATACTTTTGAGACTTCCTTTGGGCCTCGATGCAGGAGGGTCACAGTGTTCATTTCTTGGCTTGGTACATAGTCTGCTTGCCGACTTCTGAGGGTGGACTTGGGATCTAGTCGCTTTCTGTCAGGAGGGAGGCATTGACTGCTAAGTATGCCTCTCGGTTCTTGCTTGATCCGCATTGCTTATGGAGTTCCTTTATGCGGGCCAAGTACGGTGGCTGAAACTCTTCCACTCCTTCTCAGTCGACCCGTGGGCACTTCTTTTTTTGGAAAGAGGTCTGTTGGTATGCTCTGGCAATCCTGAACTGTACCTCATGGATGATTAGAGATGGAGCTTCGGTTGACGCTACTCAGGACACGTGGATTGCTGACCTCCCCCTGTTTCGCTGGCCAACTTTTGTTTGCTCGGACATTCCTTATGGTATGCGAGTCAGTGATTTTATTTCCCTAGATCGTTCTACTTGGTCGTCCTCTCGGGTGTCCAGGTTTTTCGGGGATGAGCTATGCCGGCGTATTCTCTCTATTCCACTCTTTTCGAGTGCTACTTCTGACACTAGGGTGTGGAGAAGATCTTGTTTGTCTCGTGCTCCTATGAGGGACCTCCTGTCTATTTACAGACCCCACCCTCAGCAATCGATGGATCTAGACTGGATTTGGCACCTTCCCGTTCACCCTAGAGTAAGGCTTTTTATATGGAAGCTGGCTTGGGATGTTCTTCCAACCTGCTCCCTTCTCTCATGGAGAGGTTTGAGTATTCTGCCTATATGCCCGTTATGTGGTATTGAGGTGAGACGACTAACCATGCTATCTTCTATTGTGCTAGGGCAAGACAGATTTGGCAGATCTCTGGTGCTTGTTCCTAGGTGCACGGTACTGTTTCCCACCGTATCTCTTTTTTGAGACTGATGAAGCAGGGTATGGAAAGGGGTATCCACCAGTGGGGTCCTTTGTGGGCTTACATAGCGTATCAGATCTGGTTATCCCGGAATCGGATTCTGTTCTCAGACGTGATGGCTCCTCCCAGCAGAGTTGTCAGGACGGTTGTTCCCTTTATACTAAGTATACTTCCCATTACGGTTTTCTTGATTCTGCGAACCTTGGCCACTGGGTCTCCCCTACTGCTTCGACAGCGAACCGACGTACGATTTTTATTTCTTGAGAGCCTCCACCTTTAGGGTTTGTCAAAATAAACTTTGATGGGAGTGTCCGCGGTAGATGTGCTGGATCGGCTTTTGTTATTCGTGGCGCGGGTGGTATGATGTTGGCGGCAGGGGGCAGGGGGGTTTGGTTTATTTGACTCCTCGGTGCCTCTTGCCGAACTATATGCGGTATGGGCGAGTATCTCCTATGCTGTTCGGATCCAGAGCGCTCACAGTCTTATCATAGAAGGTGATTTCATTACTATTATTCGCTGGATCCGGTAGGAGTCTAGCTCCCACTTGCCTACTATCCCCTTATTGTGCGACATCCTTTCTATTCTTCTGGAAGCTCGTAACGTTCCGATTCGGCATGTCTATTGTGAAGCCAATACTGTTGCTGTCTGGATTGCTACCATGGTGGCCTCTCACTCTGGTATTAGGAGTTGAAAGTAGGACGACTCTTGCCTTATTATTCTTTCTCAGTTATTGTATGACTCACCCTAGTAGTGTAATCACCCGTCTGTACAAAAAAAACAAAAAAAAAAAAAGTAACAGAGATTTCAAAAGAAGCCCAAACCATAATTCAAAATCTTGGCAAACCAATGGCTATATTAACGGTTAGAGCTTCAAATATTCAAATCAGGAAAGCAAACCTATTGCCTTGAACGTTTTCAGATTGGTATACTAAAACTAAACAACACCTCCCGTTGAATCTCCTATATATTTTTTTGCAATTTCTTTCTATTATTATGCCATGCACGTATGAGGGATCGCAATATATTGCCTACCTTCGTTGCTCTTTTCAAATTCTCTTCCGAGACGGCCAAATCCCAGCGCCGCGCCTATACAGTTCCTAGGTAATTAATTATTCGCATGTCTCATGCTCTGATAAACCCAAATAATTAACCATTGACAAGACCTCCAATCTTATTTTCCCAGGCTCTCAAATCACGGTACATTCATGTGAATACATAACAAAAAGCTGCCATTTGCCCAGCTAATCTTTGGAATAATTGATGAGATAGTCTTTTTGGCAAGGCCTACAGCGTCAGCTTTGCCTCAAACTGGTCTCTTCTCCTATTACGGGCTTCCTTAACCTCCAGGGTTGATCTAATGGTAAGTTGTTAAATTTCAAATGTGAATTATACGGAAGATACCTTGCCGATTAGCATGAATGTTGAGATGAGAATGACACAAATCTTTAACCCGAACTGCTTTATTCGAGTCCAAGTGATCAAATCGAATATCTTTGCCTCAACCCACAATCGAATCTGTGATCAAATTAGATTATCTTGCTTCAATCCGATACCATCGACGCATCACCGACACTGACATATTACAATCTCAATAAAATATGGCATATTAAGAATCTTAATAATTTATGTTTTCGGTGCTTACTACCGAATGCAGCTGGAAAGCGAGATGAATGCAAGGATGCTTTGTTTTAAGGGCAAAAATTCTTTAAGGCAAAAATTCTTTTAAGCAAAATATCGGCAATCGGCGGCTACGACCAACGTAACAGCCTTTATTTTCATTTAGTATTTTTCTCAAAAAAATATATTGAAAAAAAGTTTCCTGAAACACATTTTTCTTTAAAAAAAAAAAATTGTAGGCGAAAATAAATTTTACCAGAGTATAGTATTTTTTGAGACCTTATTAGGATAGTAAGGAGGGACAAGATAGTTAAGATAGTTAGGTTTTAGGTGAATTGCTTTGAATATGGCAGTAGAGAGGGTCATAGCATCTATCAATAACATTGAAGGATTCCTTAGGACTTAAAGAGAGACGTTGCTTGGATACAGCTTCGATTGGTTGACGATAGGATCTAATTATCTCACAAAAAGTATTCGGAATGATGTTTGGTCATATAGAAAAATAGTTGCAGACGAATTTTCCGTGAGATAGAAATAATTTTGTATGAAAAAACATCCGTTACATTATAATATCGATTGTACGAAAATTAAATAGACCGTTTCAGAAATTTATTTCTTTCAATTGTTTCGTTGATGACTATTATATAGAGAAAACAATGCTGCTTATTGGGATTATCAAGTAACCAAAAAATAATAACTAAAAATTATAATGCTACTTTTACTTT
Organism: Calamus simplicifolius; assembly: GCA_900491605.1. Classification (NCBI taxonomy): domain Eukaryota; kingdom Viridiplantae; phylum Streptophyta; class Magnoliopsida; order Arecales; family Arecaceae; genus Calamus; species Calamus simplicifolius. The sequence continues at coordinate 577,297 of UESW01003970.1, read as the reverse complement.
TACATGCTGATTTTGCTTTCACAACTCCAACAATAAACAACATGGCTCTATTATCAATTGATTCGTATTGAACAGCTTCATCATGAATCTTTGGCAATCCTTAATCAAAAAATTGGTTATTTGCCTTTAAAAAATGAATTTGTTGGAATTCCACCGGCTCACAATGAAGCCTCAATATGGTTACAATATTAGCATGTCCTAAGCTCTGCGAAACATTCCATCACATATAATAGCCTATCATGTTCTAATTATGAATTGGCTTGGATAACCTGAAACCAGAAAGGTCACCCCTCAATATTAGTAAATATTTAGGGTGAATATTAGGGCCCCTCCTTGGATATTAGGGAGACATCTCCTTCAATATCGGTACCCCAATCACCCTAAGAATGAAGGGGAAAAAAAAAATGCGATACCTTTTCCTTCTCTAAAAAACAACTGATGCCGTACCAAAAAATTCCAAGATGCAGGAACTCCACTGAAAAGAGTCTGACATCCAAATGAACTAACTCAGCGACGATAGCAAGCAGATGCTTGAAAACAACACATCGAAGGATCAGGAAACAGATCCGAGTGCACAAATAAAGATGGAAAATAAATGCAGAACACTAAGAAAGAAGCTGAACTAGCAATTATTGAATTTCATGCTAACGATGAGCCCATCACATCCACCAAAATTGCAGAAAAAAGAAGACCAGATCATGCTATAAATCAAATATATTCATGAAGTAGATGCTATCGATAGATTGCAAGCGCATGCAAGAACACAGCATAGGAGTGAAAAATCTGCTTACCAGCCTAAAAAACTTCTCAAGAACATGCCCACAGAAAACTGGCCTACAGAGTGAAAATAACAAAAAGAAGAACACAGATTGGTTCGCATCTGAAAGGACCCTAGGATGAAATTTAAGACCGAGGCTTCTCTTTCTTCTCCTTGAAGAGTGCCAGTAGTGAAACACCAGAAACCTTCACAACCTTGAACCTTACTCCAGGAATATCACCAACGGCATGACCCTTACGCCCAAACCCAGCAATCAACACTTCGTCCTGTAAAAACACAGTTTCTTAGTGACAATTTTCACCAAAACAGAAACGCAACAGAAAAGACAATAATTATTGAACCATAGATTTAACTGTCCACAACACGCCCAGCGTGCTGTTTGTGCAGATTGATGAAACAATTTTGCTGCTATGATTAGGAGAAAAGTTTAAATCAAAACTCACATTTTCTTCAATGTAGTTTAAGCAACCATCATTTGGAACAAAGGCTGCAATTTTCTTCCCATTCTTTATAAGCTGAACTCTGGCACACTTTCGAATAGCAGAGTTGGGCTGCTTGGCTTCAATGCCACTGCAAAAGATATCTGAATCAGCTATTCAAACTTCTACAACAGTACAATGAAAATACAGGAGAATAGAGAAACTGCGTATGTCCTACATCTTCTCAAGGACAATGCCCTTGGCATGTGAAGAACCAGCAAAGGCTTCTTCCACTCATTGCCAAGATGGCTTTTCTTGTATGCTTTGTCCGCCCATCTTTGCCGCCTCCTGTGTGTTTTGAGCTTGCGAGCAGCTCCCATTCCACGAGTCTTCCTGTCATGGAGGAACTAAAATTAAGAAATAACCCAAAAAAAATATCATAGTTGTGTTCGCTCATAGAGATTGTACAGGAAATATGGCACCTGAGTCACAAGCTAGACATCACAAGTGTTGATGGGTGAGAATAGGCTATCACATGTTAATGGAATGACCCCTAGTGCTACAACTAGCTTCCATCCCACCATTTGCACCATCAGTAACACTTACAGTTTGTCCCTCATAAAAAAGCTAATAAAGCAATTTACCTATCTCCCTTGGAATTAAAGCTCCATACAATTACATTATAGTGGCATGAAGTTGTGTCAAGGAAGCGAATATGAATAAAATTAGTTTTCAATTTTATTTTTGAGGAGGAATTCACAAATAATACAAAAAGGAGAGGAGGATACCAAAAAACCATAGAAAATTACTCAATGATGGATGTATTTAATGATCATCTTGTCTTCCCCCATATAGAGGTTGTCAAAAGCAAAAGGCACCTTTAAGATGACAAGACCCCAATATAACCCAAGATGCTTGACACAAAAAAGCCATTTGCTTGCATAAAACAAAGTTGTACCATAAGCAAAGTCCAAAAACAGATTAGAATTAAATATTATTTATATTTAAAAACAATATAAGCATCATAAGATTAATTATTCAGGTTTCAAAATCCCAGATACAGTCATCCAGAATATTAGATATCTTGTTTTGCAAATTTTAAAGTATTATATCAAAATATTACTTCTCATAATACATTTTTAAACAAGAGTCAGAACTACCACACATCCTGAGTAGTTTCATTGTTCCAACATGATGGCAAGAATACCTCTTCCCAAAGCATATTATATGCTTCTAAACAGCATATAATATGAGATGGCAAACCACTTAGGTAGTGTTTGAAATAGGGGATAAGAGGGGATATTCAAGGGGATATCCCCTCTTATTTCCAAAAGCCATAACTATAAGGGATAGCAGAGAATAAAGTTAACCAAAGGGATAATCCATGGTTAACCATGGTTAACCATGGGATATCTCCTCAATTATTCCCTAGAGAATGTAGGAATAGCTGGTTATCCCTCCAAATAAGAGTAAAAAAAGGTTATCCTATGGATTTACCTTTTTGCATTTGATATGATCAATGGGATAGCCAAGGGATATCCCTAGGGATAGCCAGGGGATAAACTCTATCCCATACACTTATCCATGGATAATATTTTTCCTATCAAACACTACCTTAATATCCTATAGTAACCTTTTATTCACAACACCTCTAGAAGACCAAAATCAATATCAAAATAAAGCTTATGGAGTCCTAAAAGAATGGGCAAAAAGGGATAGAAGAATAGTACTAGACACGGGAGAAGTGCTCGCACAGACATTGCCTTGGTGAGGCACTTAGGGGCTTCCTCACCTCACCAGAGTACTTAGGCGAGCTCTCGGAGAATCTTTGACAACATTGCCATACATTCATATCTATAATGCATAAAAGAATACAGAGACATACCTATTTCCGCCAGTTTTTTCCGGTAAAAGTGTATGTTTCCAAAAGCACCAATAGAGAATTGAGGTGTTTGACATAATACTTATTAGATAACTGAAGTAATAAACAAGGTTTTCTATATAGATAGAAGTTCAAGTTATCGGGAAGGCTTGGTGACACGTAAGTAAAAAAGGAGAGATGCGCCTCAAAAAACGATGAGATCTAAAGGAATTGTATATCAGCAGTTGTAAATCTAATTCTATATGAAAACTAGCAAAAGTAAATTTCCTTGACCAACAACCATCAATAATACTAAACGTTCACATCGACATGAAACGATCAATTATATTAGTAACCCAAACAAATATATTGCATCACAAGAATCTGAGGTTAGCTGAAAAAATTAAGAATTGCGCATTACGACCTCGCATCGCATTTTCTTCATATATATAATATATATATATAGCAACTCTATGATATACATACTCACATATCGATTTAATAAGCATGAATATTTTCTTTGCCGCGAATCTTCCAGTTCTCAAATCACAACTTCCTTTTTTTGGTATTTCTTTACAATACTTTCTTCAAATATAAACGACTACATCAAAGATTGATGACACAACCAGAAATTATTAAGAGGGTTACTAAATTTTTCTTTAAATAATAAAAAAAAATCCAACATCCCCCACGCGTCGTAAACCCTAGATCCGAAGTCCACTCCGACAAACGAACGACCAAAATACGAATCAAACGTGAGGGATCGAAATGCACAACCAAGAGAGCGAATCATAATCGAGTTTGGAGACGCACAAACCATATACTAAACCCTCGGGGACGAGAATTAGGCGGAAAGAAATAAAAAATGAATGAGAAAGATAAAAATAGAACTTAGATTTGGGGTTCTCTTGTCAACACTCACCCCATCTTGATCGAAAGGCTTGCGCTCTTCTCGCTCTCCTCTTTCTCTCTCGCTACCAGCGGCGGGGCGCTTTGTGATCACGGAAGAGGGGAGAGAAATAGAACCCTAGCGAGCCGTCTTATACCGCGAACCCGGGAGGGTATTTCGGTAATTTCGTGCTTTCGCATCCGCAGCAGTCTGTAGTCGGATCGGATCCATTTAAATTTGTTTGGGTTCGGGCACTCACTTTGCCTTCTGGTTCTGGGTGAACGCATGCAAACATTATTCAAGGAAGAACAAATTATAATTTATCAACATAGCATAAAATAACCAATGTTAATGCATATAGTAATTGATATGTTCTTTTTAAACGTTGGATGGATCTTGGGTATGTCTCACCGTATGACCATACCTGGATCCGAATCTAATTGGATGTTAAGCTGTTAGCCCATTCTTGGTCTATTACATGCAACAAACTCCATGCCATCATCTAGCATTATGTCATGCGAACTAGGGAATGGCTATGTATTGATCACATTGCAGAAGAGTTTTGTGTTATTATTTATATATTAGAAGAAGCATCATTAAAATTGGTATGATGATCCTGTGCCGTAGAATGAGCGGTAAAGATAGCGACAGTCGACGAAGTCATGAACAGTATATCAACCCCCGAGACCTACCTCTCGGTCTCGGGGCACATGAACAATACATCAACCCCCGAGACCTACCTCTCGGTCTCGGGGCACACGAACAGTATATGTCTTGAGGCACATGAACAGTACATCAACCCCCGAAACCTACCTCTCGATCTCGGGGCACATGAACAGTACATCAACCCCCGAAACTTACCTTTCCGGTCTCGGGCACATGGACCGTGTATTAACCCCCGGGACCTCCTACGCAGTCTCAAGGCACACGAATGACATCTCAATCCCCGGCGCATGATCAGGTTATTCACATATTCCATCGCACATCCGTGGCAGAGGGTGGCCATGCCTCATAACGGCGTAGCACATACCCCGTTACGGTATGCGGATCATCATCTGCCCGTTGCAGCGGTGACGCACACCAGATGCTATCTCAGACGCGAGACATCTGTGAGGTCGTACTGACAGGTAACTCATGATGCATCCGGTGTGTACGACAACAGTATAACTTGTCATCGTTGACCCCGTATTTTATCGTTATTGAACTGGGTCCTAAGAATCAGTGATCGTGGAATAGAAAGGGGATATTCGAACATGTATAAAAGCACGTGCCCGCTGTAAGAATCCTTGAACTCTGCTTTTCTAGCTTTCTTCCTACTAGCAAAAACCTTAACTGTCTCAGCTCCCTTCTGCTGAGCAGTTCTTGTCTGATCCCAAGTAACTAATTTGAGCATCGGATGGTTCCCATCGGAGCATCCGGTCTCCAAAGACTTTTCTTATAGGGTTCCGGAGAGAAAACGTCCATCTTTCTCGATGCTTGAAGAATGTAACTTGACGTCATCAAAAACTGATCCCATTTGTGCATCTCTTTCTTTCCCTTCCCCTTAAAGTATAGTTGATATAAGATTAGGCTGATCAGGTCAAACGTCATGACCTTGTTCTTTACTGTGTAAATTAAAAAAACAAAAAAAAACAAAAAACACTGATAGTTACCTTAAACCGGTAATAATGAGACCATAGAAATGAAGACCATTGATATGTGATCTTCTACGTTCAGATAATGGCATTCCTCGATCCTATATATATATATATAGCTGTGAAAATTTGTTCTACGGTTTGCGGTATATTGTCAGGATTCGAATAGTGCTCTTTCGTCCAAACAAACTTGCAAGAGCCTTCACGCAGAAAGTATAAGAGATGATTCCTACGAAAAACCTCTAATGCTCAAGTCAATAAATGTTCTCATCCAATAAATAAAAGGAGAAGGCTTAGAATTGTATTCGAGAGCTTACGTAGGGGGTTTGAGGTCGTGGTATTTAGGCACCGTCAAGATGGTAAGTTGTTACTTGATTTTCTGGGCTCGTTTTAGGAAGTTAGAAGCTGATACGATTGAAATCCCGTCGGTTATGGAAACTGATAGTTTAGGAGGCTGATGAATGCCTTATCAAAAATTTAAAATTCGGTTGATCGTGAGCGGAGTGCCGTATTTGACTTCCATTTCTGTTTTAAAAAATATTTTAAGATCTTAGTGATCAGAGAGGTTTGTCTTTTAGGATATCGGTATGAGGCAGACATGACACTCGTGTTTGCTTGGTCCTACCAAGGCATAAAGATAGCTCGACTTTATTGAGGTATAGAGATGGTTTAGTCCTATCAAGATATGAAGATGACTTGATCCTGCTAAGATATGAAAATAGCAATTGATCATTAAATATATATTAGTTATATAATATATTGGCTTATAGGCCTTAGGTTGTCTGATTGTGTTTTACTTTATACCGAAATAAATTTTTTATTTTTAGCATGCGATGCATGCACATGCTGCATGTTAACGATGCCAGAAATTGCACTGGATGCAGCAAGTCTTTTTCCAACTGGGATATAAGACCCATACTCATGTTTTTTATAGTGAAACGCGAGAACTTGGGCTGGACCTATTGTCACATGGTCTTACAAGCCCATTTTAGAGAAACTTGGTGTTCCGGGGACCGGGATGGCATTCGATCTGTCTGCCGACAAATTTCTTTGGACTAGCGTATCCTGATCAATTCAAACGGACGGCTGATCCTGGGCCGAACGAACATAGCACCATATTTCCATGGGTGGGACCATGAATCATAGAGGACAGCAGACACACGTGCGGAAGATGGACGGCCGAGATTCTTCTCGTGGGCATTTAGCCTCTCCAATTGGAATGAATCTTTCCCAAGGGGGGGAACGAATCTTAGTTGGGACATGGGAACGTGGAGAGAGCGTCGCTCGGTCGGATGGTCCCCTGCGCGTGGCGGAGGCTTGACAGCATTGAGAGCTCGAGAAAGACCGGATCAAGAGGGGGAACAACATAGACAGTGACGCAAGAGATATACATCGTTTTCTACTTTATTAATTTCATCCTTGAAGAAATTTCTACAATTTAAGCTGCTCGTGAATCATCATGGTAAATGCCAAGTAGCCAATGCGTATCCATGGGAGTAGAATAACCAATGTTCTTTTGGCGCAGTGCTCATCGATCATGCATGCATGCATATGCAAGCAAGCAAGGAATGCTCAGTGGATGGAGAAATCAGGTGACGAGGACAGACAAGGGTCTTGTCCTTTGGTGGTGAAAGATGGCGTGATGTGAGGTCTATGATCATGAATCCTCTCGGATACAATGAATGAGAAAAATGAGCACCTTGATCATTAATTTAATATTGAATTTCTTATCAACATTCATTCATAGCTTATTGGTTATGCTAGTTGTGTCGTTTTTTTTTAGATGACCGTCAACATGTAATAATAACAGCAACAACCAACACGATATCTATCTATGCTTCAACGTGCTGCATCAATTATGCCTAAAAAACTTTATTTCCATGCTATGACATATTGTTAAGCTTACCGCATTGATTTCTTAGTATGCATCAAACTCAACTTGTTCTAGGAGGCTCAAATCATGCTTTATATATTATCGCAACAATGCTACGCCACAACCGCTATAAGCTATTTCATTATGCTTTCTTACGCTCAACTTGTAGCAGAGTCTAACCATGCCTCACTGCGATATTGTCATAACTATTATTGCTTGCCATAATAGTCATAAAATAATGAGTTGAAAAGGCATGACAAAATAACGTATATGGAAGGTCCAAGCTAGGTTCTTTATCCTTTTAAAATACGAAGAGATTCGATGCTTATGGTGATCATTATTGATAAAATATCCTACCTTCTAGATGCTTGATTAAAGATACATATGGTCTATATATATATATATATATATATGCACGCACATCATTATGCACTATCAACATATCTTGTCCACGTGATGTGATATACATAATGATGAGATATATGTGTATCAAATCAAATGACATATAATTATGCAAAATTTAGAAGTCTATGTATATAAATATTTCAGCAAATTATGAAGTTTTGACAATTCTTCATCATCACCACTCTTTTTCAATACACCTTGCTTACTTTTGAATGGCACCATGTCCAAATATATATAAAAACAATACCTCGTGCTAACAAGTGAAGATTATTTAAGACATAATCTTAAAAGTGGACCCGTGGATTGGGATTTGCCTAACAACCAGAGATTTGGGTATCTATTCTTATAAGCGCGCATTGATAAAAATCTAGATAACCACGTAGCGTAGATGAGTCTCTCTCTCTCTCTCTCTCTCATTCCGGCTCATACATAATGATTTTAATGTGAACGCCAAAGCAGGCATTATCATCGAAAGCAACCACATCGAGTTTGGTAAAGAGCAAAACAAATATTAATGAATCGTGCGCAGTATTCATGTTGATTGATGGCTTCCATTGATGGACGCGGGCTCTTGTTTCATGAACCATGACCCACCTCTCATGAAGCTAGGATACATGCATGCATCTGGTTAGAGATCCAGCGCGCGACCCGCCGCTACGTTGCCACCTCGATCGGTCTCCACGCCTTCACGCATTTCGTATGGAGACAGCGGGAGGACTCGATCTGGGTTTGGACGATGGCGTGCAGGACGACGGCGCCGCACGGTGCCGACAGGCCCGGACGATGATCGCGGCTTTTGTCAAAAAAGGGGGCGCTGCTGGGCTGTCGCCATCGGACAGCAACCAGCGAGTGGAGCCATGGCTGACATGTCATTCTGAAAATGGGAAACAAGTGGGTCCCATGCGGGCATGCGTGTAACGAACAAAGTAGCTGGAGAGAGCTGCCTGGTTTTATAAATAATAATAATAATAAAAAGAATAATCGATCAAGGGTCTGATGTAGGATAACGTAATTGATGGGGTAAGTTACAAATTGCAATGGTGATGGGTTATGTAAGAAAAAATTATGCATGTTGATCGTTATTTCTATAAAGAAAGAAAGAGAGCATGGGATGTTCAATTAAGATCCTTTTTACGCTTAAGTTAGCGGAGAAAAGAAGATAAAAGGCCAAGGGAAGAAAGTTGAAGAATAAAGAGTAAGATTATGCGAACTATAGACGGAATTTGCTTTTCATCGAAATGCTATTGGTTTGAACATCTTTGATCATTAGGGATCCCCTACTGCTTTGGTAGCGAACCAGCATACAGTTTTCATCTATTAGAAGTCGTCCTTCAGGTTTATCAAAATCAACTTCAATGAAAGTGTTCGAGAAAAATCAGTAGGTTTGAAAATCCCCTACTGCTTTGGTAGCGAACCAGCATACAATTTTCATCTATTAGAAGTCGTCCTTCAGGGTTTATCAAAATCAACTTCAATGGAAGTGTTCGAGAAAAATCAGTAGGTTCAACATTCATTATTCACTGGATCGATGGAGTTCTGTTGAATGGTTTTGGTTTCCTTGACTCCTCAGCTTCTATGACTAAACTTTATATAGCTTGAGTTGACATTTCCTACGCTATTCAGATTCTTCATGCTCATAGCCTTCTCATCGAAGGAGATTTTATGACTATCATCCGATGGCTTTGGAAGGAAACTTGCGCTCAAGTCCCACTAATCCATTGCTCCATGACATTTGGTCTATCCTTCAGGAGGTCTACAGAGCTCAGATCTACCATATCTACCTTGAAGCTAATTATGTGGCTGATTGGGTAACGGTCTCTGTGGCTTATCATGCTGAATTTTGGCTTTGGAGATAGGATGATCCTTGTCCTCTTATTCTAAAACCTGGGTTGACTCGCACTAGAGTAGTGTGATCACCTGTCTATTTCAAAAAAAAAAAAAAAAAGTTGAAAGAATAAAGAGAGTTTAAAATAGGATGCGAGAAAGCTCTAATGCCTTGAGACGAAGGCTTCTATGATATGATATGAGAGTTTAAAATAGGATGCTAGATATAGTATTTCTGTTCTATCTGTTGATCTAATTAATTTGTTAGGGGTTAAAATTAGCCAGCTCAAAAACTTTAATAAAAATTAATAAATAGTAAATAAATTTGAATCATAAGCATATAACACATTTCTTTTTCATTTAATGTGCATCTATTTTTTAGATGTTATAATTTTTATTCTCATAATGCAATATATTGAGGATCGTTGATGCTGCAAGGATGGCTCCATGCCTTGACGAAATTTTACCATCGTTCCATAAATAATTTTTTTTCATGCCTACTAACTTTCGTACACTTGAATCAACTATTTGCAATATCTCAAATTTAACTGCTGATCCAATTAATTCGTTAATAGATCGAAATTATGCGGTTTAAAAACTCGAATGAAGGTTAATTAATAGCATATAAATTTAAATTATAAGTATAATATATATTATATATATATCAAACTATTTTTGGACGTCATTCTAGAACCCCCTATACGGCAGTGAAATGGTTTGTTACCGTGGAGCTGATCGGTAGTGGACACATTTAGTTCGGTTATCATAAGCTGTGCTTATGCATGCATTAGTCTGAATGCATTGGCATAATCTGCAGCTAATGGATTTGGTCATGAACTTCGTGGGGAGTGTGTTCATGTGAGACTGTCTGTCCATCCATTGCTGGTGTTAATGACGTGGCAGGCCACTCTGTTGATTTCGCAGCGGGGACTTTAGAGATTGAGAACTGAATTAATTTATCGATGGTGTGTTACCAGTGGTGATCACAGGATGGTGGGCTCATACAAAGGAAGAGAGAGAGAGGGGCTGTCCTCTGATTCTGAAGCCCATGTGGTGAAGCACGCCAAGGTCACGTGAGAGGGGGGTTGGTGGGAATCGATCCTTTGCTTGTGGTAGGCGAACGAGAAAGGTCAAAGAAAGAAAGAACGAAAAAAAAAAAAAAAAAAAAAAACAGGTAAAGAAAAATAAATAAATAATAAATAAATAAAGGGAAAGCCCACCGATCCCTGGCCTCTGGTATTGTTTTCAGGTTTTAGAAGAAGAAGAGTGGCAGTAGCCAGTAGGGATGGAGGAGACGAGAAGAGAAGAGAGTAGAACATGGGCCCCGCGTGGAGCGAGCTTTCGGTGTGCTGCGTCTTTTCCCGAGCCCTAAATATTCCCTGTGCCGTCCCATCATCATCGCGTATGTGCTGACACGTGTCTCGGACATTCCGCAACGGACAACGCGGCGGCTCGCCCGCTCGAGCCGGCGGCCGGCTCGCCATTCGTCACAAAATCACAGCCCTTCGCTTGTTGGTTTACAGATGGATCGCTATATTTTAATTTATTTTCTTAGCTTACATAAACTTGATACGTGTTATTCTCTTTATTGGTCCTACGCAATGTTTTGAAGTCATATTGAACAAGAACCGACTTAATATTTGAATCATGGATTAATCGGTTTGATCAAATTAAATAATATTATAATTAAATTTTTATTTAATAATATAAAATAATAAAATTAAATAAAATTTAAATAAAATTTTTTTAAAAAAAATTTAAAAATTAGGTTGAATCGGTTAAAATTCGATCGATTCAATAAATTTTTTTAATTTTTATCAGATCATATAAAAGTTAATTTTAATAATAAAATTGGATCGAACTGATGATCGATTTCCGATTGAACAGGTTGGATCGATCGGTCCAGTCTGGCTTTTAAAACATTGGTCCTATATGTTCGTGTCATACATTTTATGAGTAACATGAAGAGACAAATTAATATGAAATATCTCATAAATAATTAAGCGTGCCTTGACCATCTTTATTATTATTAATATTATTAATATTTAAAATTTAATAAGATTTTGAGCATTTCTCAGCCGTACGCAATGACGTGCATCAAACTTTCAAAGCTTTCATCAATGTCAACAAGAGTTATAGTGGAAAGTCCTTTCATGGTAATGAGCCATATTGGGATGCATATATTGTCAAGCCAATTTTGTTGACATTGAACTATGCATTGACTTTTGTATCTAGATTAGTGGCTAATGAAGGTTTATTTGCCTGTGGACTATGTCTGAAGATAACATCTGTTTGGCAATGCTATGTGTTTGCTTTGCTTGTAAAGGGGCATGCAAGCATACCTCTTTTAATTAGTAATATGGACTATCAGACATTTTCTGTGGACAATGTAAAGAAACAAATATATGAGGTGCATCTTATGATATAAGAGTGTTTTAATTAGTTTCGATTGTCATTCTAAATTATAAGACTTTAACAAGTTTCAAGCATGACAATAGTTAGCATGAAAGAACCTCATATATTGATGAGCAGATCAATTGTGCATATGGTTAAGACTACCAAGAGGAGAAGTAGTTTATTGAAGCGGATGATTGGATTGCTAAGGTTGATGCATGTCTTAGCTCCCATGACTAGAATGAGTAGATAGCAAGGGACATTCACCCATTCACAAGCATAACTAATTGTGAATAGAAGTAGAAATTAATTTCTATGATTGTGTTTTTATTAATTATAGCTGCTCAACAAAAAATTCTTTTTTTTAGCAGCATTGAAGAAAGTTGGAGAGAATGCATTCCACAACATCAGAGTACCTTCTCAACTTTAGTTGCCATATTAATGATAAAATTTCAAGGGGTTTCTAACATGGCATCCATCCAAATAGCATGAATCCTTTCACCAAAAACAATAGATATTGTAATGAAGGATAATTCTATTAACTAGCATATTAAGCACTTGGATAACTGGACTAAGGAGAAGAAAGAAATCAAAATAGGTCATTAAAATTGATCCATACATGGAAAGTTGCAATTATTATTAATGGATAACAGGAAAGGAGTGGGGTGGTGTGGAGAAGGAGGGTCTTATTCTCTTCTATCAAATCTTCTCATTTAAAATGGGCATGCATCATTTTGATAGTAATCTATTCAACTTGCTTTTATCCAAAAAAAGACATTACAGTTTTCTACTGCTTACGCAAGCTCATTTGTGACATTTTTTATTAAAAAAATTTAAAATTGATTGAAAGAGTGCGCCTCATTGAACATGAATGCTTTAGAGTTTTTTTTTTTTTTAAGACTTAATTGGTGCCTGGCTTTTCAATAGACTGAAGTTTAATATTTAGCATTTATTAACCAACCACTTATCATCTTGGTGAATAACAACTGTATTAAGTAATAAAGCGCGCTGTATTCAGTAGAAATATATCAGTATTTAAAAAGGACTAAATGTTATATAGTTAGTCCACTGGTGAAGCTGGTCATTTATGCCAGCCCTCAATATCATTTTAAATATTAAGATGTCAAGCATTTTCAGGCATGGCGCATCCAACCGACCTACTTTAAGGCTTGAGCCCTTCGTTAATGATAGCAAATGCTATAGTAGATCTTATAGTATTGGTGAATGGATCAAGCCTGGCCTGTAGTTTGAGAGGTGACAGAAAACAATCCGACTCGTTAAGTTACTTTATGCAGAGACCGTTGCAGTGAAAAGTATGCACAAGGAGGAAGTCTCATGTATGTAATCAACAAAAGATGGACAAGATTACAAGGGAAGGAATAACAAGGGCACGAGCAAACCAACCCCTGAAAGCTTTAATTTGCTTCGATTCTTAGCAACCAGAGGAAATTTTGATTCCAAATTAGCCTCCTAATTAAGTATTGGTGCCCTGCAAGTCTGCTTGCTATTTAAGTTCCAAACAGATCACCTGTGCTGCAGGGCATATCATGGATTTCAGAGTGTTATTTGGGCTACAGAGAGTTCTCTCAACGTACTTGAAAGTGCCAGCTCGAATTGACCAGTTCGCTTCCCAGATCCAAAATTCAATCAGCTATATGTTTAGCCAATTTGGATACAACAAACCAGATGTCCCCAGAGGATAAAAAAAAGCATACATACAATGAACCGTATCTATCAAAAGACTCCTCTGAAATCTAGCCGAGCCTCTCTAGCCACTTAGCCAACAGGAATGGTGGAGGAGGGGGTCTTTGGTCTTCCTCCCCGACACTATGGGTCCCGTCGACTTGTCAGTGAAGTGGCGTGCTGTAGCTTCTTCGCCACCTTTTCCTCCCTTCATATTTTCACATCCTTGCAACCCAACAAGACCATCCACATCCTTGCATCACCCTCTCCAAGACTTTGAAACCTCTCCTTCCCCCACTCTTCAATTCTCTTCTGGCCCCTTTCTATAAATGCCTGTCTTCCCAACCTAACAGCTCTCCCTCCTCTGCCATCACAGGTCGATCAATTCGTTTGGAGAATGAAGTAAGTTGGTGGGATGCCTTTGGACGTGTGCATGATACATGTCCTAGCTCTTGTCTCCGAAACTTCTCTGCTATCATTACATTTTTTTTCTCCCTGACATGGTTGCTCCTTCAATGCAAATCTGCATGGATTCCTCTGACTGGCTCAAGGTAACTCACTGCAATCAATCTCCACTCGCTCGATGATTTTCATCTCCATATATGGTGGTTGTTTGATCAACAAGAAAATATCCATTCATCATCTCCTTGTCTATTTTATATGATTTTTAGGCGCGGTTTTTATTCTTTTTAAATCTTTCAAACTTCTTTCAAGTCTCAATCTGAAACATTTCATGAGACTCCTTGATTGTTCGAATGAAGTAATCATCAAAGCTATCAGAGAATTGTGATTCTTGAAAAATGGATCGACAAGATTAATTTCTTCGAACGGTGCAGTTTTGTCTTAATTAGGCTATGCGAGGAAGGTGGTTGCTCGGCTAAAATTAACTCAAATCGATTAACCATGGAGGAGGTCTTCCTTCTCTCTTCTTTCGCAAGCATGAATGAATTAAATTAACTCAATTCGATTAAAAGAAACAGAATAGAGGCATACGTTTGGCTGTGGTTTCTTGAGACTTAAGAGGTACTTCTTTAAGAAGATCGAGTTCTTGGAAACAGCTTCATGAGAGAGAGGGAACTCTCTCTGGCTTTCTGCTTTAATTTGTTGCAAGTTGGAAACAATAGCTTTGAATGAGACGCCAGAAAATCTTTAAAAAGAAAACAAAGTACATGGTTAAAAATATTAGCTTCTTCTGTACTTCTGAGTCCTTTGTTCATCTAGCATCTCGATTACCAAAGATGCATCGGTTGATTACATCCTCCTACTTTGTGTTCCATCATGGGCTCCAGCTTTATCCATTAGTTTATTTTCTAGCACTAAAACTCATGCTCTCAGGACGTTCCTAGGACCAAGGTTTCACACGTTCCAAAAACAACGATCGGATGAATGATTACTGCGATCTCTCTCTCTCTCTCCTTTTCTTTCCTTTAAAATTTTTCACCTTTGGATGCAGAGCATCGTTCACGAGGACAGCGGAATGGGTTCCTCCTCTCCCTCCGGTGAGCTCATCTCATGCTCCAGGCCGCCGATGATGGAGCGAAGGCTGAGGCCCCAGCACGAGCAGGCCCTCAAGTGCCCCCGATGCGACTCGACCCGCACCAAGTTCTGCTACTACAACAACTACAGCCTCTCCCAGCCGAGGTACTTCTGCAAGACCTGCAGGAGGTACTGGACCAAAGGAGGCTCCCTTCGGAACGTCCCCGTCGGCGGTGGCTGCCGGAAGAACAAGCGGTCAGGGACCAAGAAGCCATCCGAGCAGCCACCTCAGCCCGTCTCGTCCCTTCACGACGGGACTGATCTCCACCTCTCCTTCTCCAGGGTGCAATTCCCGCACCTCCAGTCGTTGACCGACGCACCTCGCAACCTTAGCTTCATGGAATGCAAGTACAGTCCCATGCTCCAGAGCTCTGCAGGTGGTCTCGATCTCATGGACACCAAGTTTGGAGCCATGTTGGGGAGCTCCAGGGGCCATATCTTCATGGGTGGGCTGACATGGGCCTGGGAGAGACAAGCCATGGATACACACTAGGTGGTGGCTTCCATGGCGTCAGCCCGCTCGGGTTCTCCGTCGACGGGAACCACGGGGCGCTCATGGAGGCCTGCCAGAGGCTGGCGCTCCCGTTTGAAGCACAGGAGGAACCCAGTGCAGTGGAGGTGAAACCAGACCATAGAATTCTATCCCTGGAGTGGCAATCAGATCAGTGCTGCGCTGATGTGGGACGCGAATCGATGGGCTACTCCAATGGCCTTGGATTGTGGGCTGGGATGATCAATGGCCATGGACCCTCGACAACCATCTGAAGTAGAGACATCCCGATTCCTACTACCATCAAAATATTAAGTGGAAAGGATTTTTTCCTTGTGTTTAATTATTTGGAGGTTTGTGCTTTTCTCTTCCGAGTGGTTTCCCATTTCTACGATGGCCATAGGGGGAATGGCTGAATCTTTTGTTCTTTCTTTTTTTCTTGCTTTTTTTGGAAGAGTACGTTCTTGGGAGGTAAAGATGTTTGAACTCCAAGTATCTGTTAGCTTTTTGCTGCTCTTTTAGCATTCTCTGTTTACTGTTGCAGAAGAATATCTTGTCTTAGTTCCATAATATTGTAGTACCTATGTAAGATTAATACAAGGCATAAGTGTTACCGAAGCTTCTCTTTGGTGAAAGAACTTCCAATTTATTCTGTGAGCATAATCATGGCTGTTGATGGTGTGAACTTTTGGCAATATCATGCCCTCCTTTGTTATCAGGTGAAGTGGTCTGATCGATATTCCTCAAGATCAAGATTCGCTTGGTACGTCCTGTAAAAGTCTTTTGTTTCGAAGTTTGTATTCCATTTTGTTTCCTCCACCTGCATTCTAAGAGACTTCAAGGAGTTCTAACGCCTAGCGAATGAGGAAACATGAGAATAAATCTGAATTCTGAGATACAGCGGCCAATAGGATTTGGCTTGTTATTTTATATACAACTACAAAAAGCACCTATTTATGAGATTATCTCTTTGGCTTTCAAGAGCATTGCGAAAATTATCATTGCTCGATGAGAACGACCTCGAAACTTTAGACCTTTTCAATTTTAACAGTAGTAAGTAATTTTATGATTACTACTTTCAGTGCTAAGAGTATTGGTGACTAAACTATATAGGTTGAGATACTGCAACCTTTTTGTAGGGCTTCAAAATAATACTGAATACATTTTAATCTGTGTTTTATGTAGAATAATGCAGGGAGATGATCACCTACGAGAGGATAGATGGCACAAAAAAAAAAAAAAAAACTCTTATGTTTCTGTAAATGATGTTAGATTTAATTACGCGCATGTCTTTTTTCAGATGTCTCTTGCTTTTAGCAGTTAACAATTGAAGCATTGGGAAGGTTAGAAGGTGTCTGAAGATGGTTTTCTTGCGGACTTGAATCTAGATAGGGACTGACAGTAAAGAACAACCTATAGAACTGAACCCAAAACCTCTTTGATTCCAGAAATTAAGCAAAATCTGAAAATAATTAACTGGGTAATTGTGGAATTGCTCAGATCAAGATCCCACATATTCTAGTCATCATTTCCATTCAGTCCAGCACAATTTCTAAGCGTTCCATCTGGCCTATATTGTCCTGTGAGAGGGTAGAGACAACTGGTATAGTGGAAGGAAACTGAGAACCATATATGGAAGAGGGGGTAACATACAAACTTATTATGAATTGGAATCAAGCTTTGAGCAATGCTCAGACTCACATCTGCCAGCTAGGCCACCATCAAAGTAACTTTAATTTCAGCCTTTTGTTGGTAATCTATCATTCATTTATCACTTGTCATTAAAGATTCAATATGGCAAGCAAACAGACTTGGATTTGCATCAGGGCATCATATCATGATCAATCTGGAGAAGAATCAGAATGTCTGTATATTTTATTTCTTAAAGGTTAGAATGAGCATTTTGACTATATACCAAATTCAAACATAATCCTAAGCCTCTTCTCGTGGTGATAAATTTATTCTAACCGTATCTCAACCATATCTTGATGCTTATTTCATGAAGAAAATTAAACCACACGTCACTACTCATGGACCTTATGTTTAGATATTTTTGACCTATGAAAAGACACTCCACTATATCTGTCTAAATGAAGGCCACATCTCACAGAGGCCATGGCGGACAAATCTTGAAGCTGAAGATCTGCAGTTGTCTGATTACCACCTGCCTGTAGACAGTGGATTCAAGTATTGGATATTGTTGTCAGAAAAGCACAAAATTAAGGAACGATCGAAATGTTTGGTTTTGCTAAATTTTCCAAACCTTCAGTCATTGATGGAGATAGGTGAGGGGGAAGGAAGGAAAGAGAATGCACAGAAAAGTCGCTGCAAGTAGAGGCCCTGAACGAAAGCTATCAATCTATAGAAATAAACTACTTCTCTGGCCAAAAATAATTATTTGAGAACAAACTCTCTTTCAAACTTGCTATCAATTTATCAGGTGTTCAGAACGATTCTTGAGTGAGCTCCTTCCAAGGAACCTAGCTACATGGTCAAGTGTGGGCTTCGACTAAATTAAGGTTTTTAGAGCCCTTGCAGTAGTTGTAATGCTAAAGAAGCCTAATTTTTCGAGAGTTTCATAACCATGGAGAAATTCTTAGATCGACTTGGTGGAATATAGACCAGACTAATTAGTGAACATCAAGTAATTAGTATTTTGGATTAAAATACCCAACCTCAGTGGTGGATTTAGGGGGCGCCAACCTGCCGCATGCAAGTTGTTTAATAATTAAAGCTAATAACAAATAAATAATGAAAGATAAAATATTTTATTAAGACAGAGATATTATTCTGACTACAATCCAAATGAAATATATGGTTGAGAATTACAAGCAAAACTAGAATAAATATAAGAGTATCTATGGAAGCTCCAATAACCCTTATCCTATATCATTTCTTTAGCTCTAAAAAAAAAAAAAAAAAAACAATGAGAGTTTTATGAGCTTCTACTTAATAAGTAAGCTTAAAAATATATTACAATAACTTTAAAGTAATATAGCACATCATATTTTACTAATTTTTATATGTTAGATCATACATGTCTTCTAAATTTTGGATGTTACTAACATTTTTGGATTGCGTTAAAAACTTATGCCACGTTATGTTTAAAATTCAGCTCTAAAACTTTCAAAGTCATTACAGCTAAGTTTATTAACATCTATATTTTTCTTGTTCCATACACACCACTATCTCACACTATGGCTACATTAAGGCCTGTGATAAGGCCAGAACATATCACCACATAAGTTATTACCTGCATATATGTAACTCCTGTGGAGCAAGGATTCTAGCACCAGTTTTATGTCTACATATCATCATATCATTATGTCGTATCATGTCATATCATATCATAATATAACGGACTGAAAGGGTACATTTTCATATTCAAAAAACTTGACTTACATATAATGCAATTCATAAAAATATTTTTTTAAATAACTTGCATAATTGCAAAACAATATTTATTTATTTTTACTAAATTGGAGTTGAACATACCATACTTGCATATGCTATGTAAGCATCATTAATTGTAAAATTTATCGAAATTACAATAACCATGCTAATTATTTAATGCATATAAAGAGGTAGTGAAAAATCAAATTTTTTTATTAGTAGCTATAATTAAATACATATGATGAATTCTTAATGTCATATTTAATAATTATTTAAAAATCACTAATAAATGATTTACTTATCTTTTGTCATTAATTCTCACGTTTTCGGCACCTGCAACACAGTAATTAAAATTTTTAATTTCTAAATTCTTAGTGCCAGCATAAATCCTAGCATTGTAGCAAGTCCAGTGCTGAATCTAAATTGGGGCTTGAATATTTTAATATTCATTAGCCCGAATGAAGAAACAAAATTTTTTGACAAACTAGGATCAATGTGGATCCAAACCTATGGAAAAGACTTGCTGCACCAGAGGGCCTATGGTGCAGCAAGTATGCATCAGCCATGTTGGCGCGCATGTGATGCACGACAAGGCCATTGGGCTACCGCATGTGCATCGGCATGCATGGACGGCCAGTCCTCACGGCCGATGTATGCTTGTTGCACTAGAGGTGATGTAGCAATACTTTTTTCCAAACCTATATCCTCACTAAGCCCAACTTGAGCTTAAAAATTGGACCCAATTGGGCTCAATGAGTTGAACCAAGGCCAGCCCAACTCATGATCTTTCTCTCTCCCTGTTTCTTCTTCCACGAGCAGTCGTCACTATGCTCGTGGTTGTCGACGGCCTAAAGCCACCGCTGGCCCTTCACAGCTGATGGTCGGCTTCCATCGGTCGCCCTAGCACGATGGTCACCACCGGTACCTTCCCTCCTCTTTTTTCCATCTTTTTCTCTTTCCTTCGCTGCTCCATAGTTTCCCGAACTAGTGACCACTCGCCAGTGGCCTAGGGTCACCGTCAGCCCATCATGACCAACCTATTGGCTACTATCGGTGGCCGCCACACCCCTCTTCTCTTCTCTCGTTTTCTTACCTCTTTTTCCTTCTCTTTTCTCTTTTCTTCCTCCCTTGTTTCCTTCCTTCAATGTGTTCAGTGACATATATAGCACCTTGGGCGGCCCTCCCTTAGTCGACCAGCCACCATCGGAACTCTTCCATTGCCGGCCATCGCTGGTCCCTAGAACCTGACAAGCCGTTGGGTTGCCCGATCGAAAACGAGAGCCGTGGCCATGCAGCTCCCAATTTAACGTTGATGCGGGGTAAATCGTCATTGCATTAATATTCGTGCATATAGTGAAAGGCTAGGATCATTTTCGATTTCTGACTCATCAGTCTTTGCATTCAAAAAAAGATTAAAAATGCCATGCCTCGGACAAACTTAATCACCTTCATGCCTCGACAAGACTGAGTGACTCTCATGGCTCGGCAGGACCGAGCTATCCTTATGCCTCGGCAGGACCAAGCTATATTCGTACATTGGCAGGACCGAGCTATCTTCATGCCTCGGCAAGATCAAGCTATTTCTTTCTTTGGTTCAAGCATTCTTACTATCTAGCATTACGCCAAGTTCTCTGCATGGTGAATGGCTCTGATCATTTGATTTCAAAGCGACCCTCTTAAAATAGAAGTGAGGAGCCAAACATGGCCCTCTGATACCAATCAACAAAAGTTCAAATCCTGATTATTTGACGAAATTTCAACCACGTCAGTTCTCGGCATTCCCAAAAAGAAATAAAGCCCGTAAAGCCAAAAATAGCTTAGCGTCTATAAATAACCCATCTCAAAGCATCTATCAGCTTTTTTGACTGTCGATCCTCTAACCAACAGGATTCAAATCCTACTGGCCCTATAACCAACCAGATTTGAATCAATTTCGAATCGTACCAGCTTTTAGCTTTCTAAGACACGTTCAAAGTTAGAAATTCACCGGCCATCATTCCAACAGTTTATAAATACCTGGTTCTAAGGCCTTTTTAGGTACATTCTATGCTCCTATGCTCACTCTGAACTGAAAAAGCTCAAGCAGAGTCTTAAGTTCTCAAGAGGCCATTCTTGAGGGACTATTTTGCAAGAGCCTTCTTCTCATATTTGATTACTAAGAAATTGTCACTGACTTAGGCATCAAAGGGTCTTCCACGAAGGCCACCCCTAACGCTTTTCGTGTGAAGACTATCTTGCAGGTTTATCCAGATGGAAGATCACTATCTAGATCCAGAAGCGAGCTGTACCCAAATCGAAGAACGGATTTCTACGGTAATAGATTGGCGCTAAAGGAAGGGCCTCAAGTTTCATTAAACTTGAAACCAAGAAGACAAGGTTCTTGATCAGAAGAATAATTTCTCTGATGGCCAATCGAAGAAAAGCAACCTTATATGCTCCTATCAGGCCATTTTTTAGAGGTCTGATTCCGCAAACATATGGCACCCTCACAGCCACCGTCGATCGAAGTTTCTCCACCACCAGCAACTTCAGTCACCCAGGACCAGTTCATAACGCTGGTTCAACAAGTTCAAGCCCTGACTTAATTGATGCAAGAGCTCCATAGAGTCCCTCTTTTAGCTGCACCCCACCCCCGCTCCCTGATGGAATCGTTGCCCCTATTTTTCCGGCAATCCCCTATTCCAGTTTGTTTGAGGCTGTGAGTTATTGACCCACTTATTGATTTTGATGATTAACAAAAGCCATGAGTATTCCTTATGTTACTAATGAAATTGACAAGTGTTTCAGGAATTTAGAAAGGTTAAATATTCAAATGTTATATAAAAATAAGTTTGAATTAGTTTTTTAATAGTATATGTCAAAGTTCAGAAGTTAGAGCCGACACCCACAGTCATTAGAGCCGACTCCAGAGCGTATCGGAACAGTTTAAAACTTTTGGCGCGGTTTAGAGTCGACACTGGAAAGTTAAAGCTGACTCTAACTTGAGATACAGAGAACTATTTTCTGCTTTAGAATTTAGAGCCGAAACCTGGAAAGTTAGAGCCGACTCTAACCTGAGAACATAGACTACATTTTGGGAACACTGTTAGAGTTGACACCCCAGAGATTAGAGCCGACTCCAGCTCGCGGTGTGTCGACACTACAGAATTTCGGAGCCGACTTAGAGTCGACACCTGAAATGAGGTTTCTATCTTTTAATTATAGTCGGCTTTAATCTATGCAGGAGTTGGCTCTAATCCATATCGAAAGTGTCAAACTGTTCCGATATGCTCTGAAGTCGGCTCTAATACTTTTAGAGTCGACTCTAATTACTAAAACTTGACACTTGACACAAGACATAGATTCAAACTCAATTTTTCTTGGATTTTAATTAATTAAACATTTTAAATTCTTGAAACACTTAATCAAAATTAGTAATATAAGAAATATACTCATGTGATTTTTGTTATTTATCAAAATCAATAATTGGATCAACAGTCGCTGCACCTCCTTTTTATTGATTGGTTGTCTCATGTCAAGAATGGCTTAAATTTTCTCTGGGTTTGCCTTAATCCCTCGTTGGATCCCCAGAAAATTCAGGAATTTCTCAGTGGTGACCCTAAATGCACACTTACAAAGGTTGAGCTTCATTTGGTGGTGCCGAAGCTTATTAAAAGTTTCTTCCAAATTGGCAATATGGTTGACGGTACATGTGCTCTTAGTTAGCATATCATCCACATATACCTTTATGTTGATCCAATTTGATCTTTAAAGACCTTATTCATCAATATCTGGTAAATGGCCCTGCATTTTTCAAACCAAAAGGCATTACCTTATAACAGTAGATGCCCTTCTCGATGATGAAGAAGGTATTCTCTTCGTCCCCTAAGTTCATCTTTATTTGGTTGTATTCGGAGAAGGCATCTATGAAGCTGAGAAGCTCCTGACTAGAGGTAGAATCCACCAGTTGGTCAATCTGAGGCAGCGAGAAGCTATCCTTCAGGCATGCTTTATTAAGGTCGGTAAAGTTGATGTAGATTATTTAGCTTACACTCACTTTACGGACCATCACTACGTGGCTAGCCAATCCGGATAGTGAGCCTCCTGAATGTGGCCAACATCAAGTAGTTTATTAACTTCTTCATCAATGGCCTTTTGTCACTCAGGGATAAAACTTCTCTTCTTTTGATAGATAGGTTGATACCTTGGGTCAATATTGAGCTTGTGAGTGATTATCTCCAGAGATATACCAGCTATGTCCGACACTAACCAGACAAAGATGTCTGAGTTCACCTTAAAGAAGGCAAGGAGTTTATTCTTCATCTCCACGGGAAGAAGCTCATCGATCTGCACCATCCTTGCTGGATCGTCTTCCAGTGGAAAGGTCAGTAGGTGCTTGGCTAGTTTTTCTCTTTTTTTTTTTGACTCCCTGGGATCGAGTAGATCTAGGGTTGATGGAATCATCATCTTCTAAGGGCTAGAAGCCATGTGATAGTATAGCTGCACTAGATTTCTCTCTCCGCACATCTCGCCAACCCCTTCATTGGTAAGAAATCTGACGAGAAGGTGTTTAGTAGATATTACCGCATTCATAAGGTTTAGGCCAGGCCGACCAAGTATGGCGTTGTAGACCAATGGCATTCGGACCATTAAAAACCTCATTAGAACTATGCTTTGACACGACGACATCCCTGCCATGACCGATAGGGTGATTTTACCTTCTACCCTTACCGAGCCCCCTATGAAACTGACCAGAGGCACTGTCATCAGTTGAAGAGAGCTGGAAGATAAGTTCATCCGAATGAAAGCATCATAAGTAAGGATGTCAGCGAAGCTCTCACTATCAACTAGAATTCTTTTTACAGGATGTTTAGCGATTGTCATAAAGACGACAATGTTATCATCATTCAAATTTTTCCTCCACTAACTTTCTTTTTAAAAAGGAATTACATTCTCTATTCCCCCATCCCCCCTCGGTCTCTTGGAGAAAGAAGTTGGCCCCTAGGAAAGCATGCCTATCGTCTTTTTTGTCAGAGTATTATCGACGTTGGCCTGAATAGATGAAGGCCCCATTAGCGCCAAGACGGCTGGAGGTCCTTTCTTTTGAACGAACCTTCCAAGGTAGCCTCTCTGAATGAGCTCGATGGCACGCTTCAGGTTACGGCAATCTTCTGTATCATGGTCGTAGTCTCGGTAGAAATGGCAATAGTGGCTCCTGCACGGGTGGCTTCCTTCTTCAGCAGGAGAGGGCATCGGAGGTAAGGCCCGCTTTCGATATCCATAAGGATGTGAGACCTGGGAGAGAGGAGAGGCGTGAGGTTGTCTTCTCTAGAGGCGAAGCTTCGACGCTGATTATCTATCTAGTGCGGGGCTCAGGCTTCTTAGGAGGAGGTCTGCTTGGCTCCGCACAGACTGACTTCTTGTTGGATCTCCCTTCAGCTTCTCTTCGCATGAAGTCAGCTTCATCGGCGCAAATATATTTCTGCGCACGACTTAGGAGCTTGGTGTAGGAGCTGGGAGGCTTCTTATCCAATGAATAGTAAAGAAGGGGGGTGAAGTCCTCATTTCAGGGCCAAAGTGGCCACAACATCATCGAGATGATAAATCTCGAGGGCCACCATCTTGAAATGGGCCACAAAATCCTTTAAGGGCTCTTCCTCCTTCTGTTGGATGGAGAACAATCTGTCAGCATTCAAGGAATCTTTCGACAGGCATCAAAGTGCTTCAAGAAAGTCCTCTCCAGCTGTTGGAAGGAGTTGACGCTACGCGAAGGTAGACAAGAGTACAAGCACGCACAACTTTCCAAAGGATGACAGAAAAAGCAATACATAAAGGGCATCCATCGTCCCTTGAACTTGCATGAGAGCCTTGTAGCTCTCGAGATGGTCCAGTGATATGTGGTACCATCATATGGATCCAACTGAGGTGGACAAAACTTGAAGGAAACGGGCTCTTTCACAATACGATGAAAGAGGGGTGAACGAGTGTCATAGTCCACCTCCAGCTATTTGTTAATCCTTTGGCTGAGCTCCTTCAACCGTTGATGTTGCTCGTCCTAGTGCCTCTTCATCTTGTAGTTGATATTCTCACCCGATGACTTAGAGGATGAGTAGCGGGAGGAGTGATGCCAATGGTGGTGCCTACGTTCGGGTTCCTTCCCGTGCCGTCTCCTGAGAGAGGGACTACTTGAACGGCGGGTAGGAGACCATGGCCTCTTAAGAGCTTCAAAGTGTTGGTGCTTGGGTGAAGCATGATAGTGGTGAGACTCTCTCTTAGGATATCTTCCGTGAGTGGACTGCTGGTTAATTGGTGCAGCTGCCGCAGGCAGCATAGGAGACTCGGGTGGCTGTTGAGTGGCCACCTAGTGTTGCTCCTGCAGCTCTCGAACTATTGCGGCCAAGGCTTAGACTTATTGGGTGAGGATGGCTAGTTGTTCATGTGGAGAAGCCAAAGCTGAAGGTAAAGGAGAAGGGAGATTGGCCTCCTACTGTTCAATATGCTATGGATTCCCCTCAGAAAAACTGACGGAAGCCTCCTGAGCACACGCATTACCACTATTGTTATTTGAGAGGGGCAAAGGCTTGCAACTTAGTATCACAAAACTATCCTTCCTTCGGTGCACCCCCTACCTGGTGCGCCAATCTGATGATGCCTGATCACCTTGTGCGAACGTCGTGAGGACCGTGAGTTGCCGAAGAGGCTCTTCTCCTTGACTGGACCTGCAAGAAGTCTCGAAGATCGGATATTCCGATGGGGACCCTTCAATGCTCAAGTCAGTGATCAGAATCGCAGTCGTGAGCTTGAGGAAACTTGAAAGAGAAACAGAGTTAGAGAAAATTGTCAAACTCTCTGAGCTTGAGCGTTCATGTGTGTTGGGTTGGTTGTGTGTTGTTACCTGGTCAGGGGTTCCTCTTACCCATTTATTGATATTTCTTGTCATCTAGCGTCACGTGGGGTCTTATGATGGACGATGACTTTGTAGACAGATGATGACTTTTTGGGTGAAATATCAGAATCGATGAAGTTTGTCTCATCTGATCTAGGTGATTGGGGGGGCCTCATGATGAACGATAACTTTCAGAATGGAATGTCAAGATTAGTGGGATTTGTCTCATTTGACTTGAGTGACTGCGGATAGGTAGGTGAGCTCAATCTCATCAGACACTTGGGGCGCAAGCAGCTGGTGGGCCCTGCTTCACCAGTCACGTGGGCCGCAAGCAATTGGTGGGACCTGTCTCATCAGTCACGTGGACCGCAAGCAATTGATGGGCAATAACTTGTTCAATTGGAGGCTACCCTGGAGGTCGGGGCCGAGTCCAGAGATGAGGCCGCCTTGGAGATGGGGGCTGAGTCCGGAGATGAGGCCGCCTTGGAGGTTGAGGCCACCGTGGAGCTAGAGCTGCCGTGGAAGTTGTGGCCGAGTCTGAAGACGAGGCCGTCTTGGAGGTCGGGGCTACCGTAGAGCTGAGGCCGCCTTGGAAGTTGGGGCCGAGTCGGAAGACGAGGCCGCCTTAGAGCTAGGTCGCTTTAGAGCTAGGGCCGCCTTGGAGCTGGAGCCACTCCGCCTTTCCTTGTCAGATAGCTTCTACCATTAACTTATACATGGCTCTTTCAGCCACATCAATAGTCATGTTACCTTAAATATGCTAGTTTATTCTCTTAAGAGTTGGAGCCTTATTTGTGTTTTCCCTGCGAAGAGCATTTAAATCATCTTTGATATTTGTTTTGACACTTGATGTCCCAAATATGATCAATTAAGACCTTGATTGATGCAGCCTTTGAGTGCCAACAAAGCCTTGTTATAATTTATTCTCCACTTTTATTTGCCTCGGCATTCATTCTCTAGTGTCTCGATTGGCATGACATTCACTTGATCAATGATCTTCCAATTGCTCTTAGAAGTACGTCTTCCTACAAAGCGTCCAATGTTAACGGTGTTGCTAAGTTCTCTAATCCGATTTGGTTCGAACCAATGTTATAGGAGTCCAACTTTTGCAATACAAAACTAATTCGCCAACACTTTTCCTTGACCACAGATCCGGGATCATGGTAGTAGGACCAAGACTAGAAGACTAGACGACTATAAAAACAAAATTAAAGAAATAACTGACTTCGTCACACAAATATTGATTACAATAGGACTGTTTTGAAAAATATAATTTACACTTTATATGCTTGCTTATAGAAAATTGAATCCCTCAAAGATAGATGCATGTAGATCTTAGAGATCTTTTTAGAGGGTCTTTTGGGTTACCACAATAATTTTAAGAAGAACCTTGATGGTTAAGATAGAGGAACAGATTCATTCCTGATCTATATGCTTTGAAATGAAGACACAAAAGTAGAGGTGGGCATTGGACCATGCACAGCACGGCATGGCATGGCATGGCCCAGGCCCGTCGTGCCGCTCAAATTGTCGTGCATGCCTGGCACGGCCCAGTAACAAACGGGCCATGCCAGACATGGCACGGTAAAAAGAATTCAAGCCGGCACGGCCCATGATGGGTTGTTCTTGGCCCGGCATAGTTGGGCTATGCTGGCACGGCCTGAGGCCCAGGCCGTTAACGGCTGTATAGTCGTTAGCCATTTAGGGAGGGTTTTGACCATTTTACCCCTTCCAACAGCCATATAACAACTATATTAAAGGGTATTTTTAGAAAAAATTTGTAATTAGTGAAAAATTTAAAGAATATAGATATCATGAAGTTTTAATGCCTATTATATGTAATATAAAAACTAAATGGAATGAATATTGGAATAGGATATGTCCATTGTATAACTTAGTTGCTATTTTTGATCCTAGAGTTAAATTAAATGGTGTAAATTTTTAATTGATCAATATTGTAAAAATATGAATCAAAATCATGAACTGCTAAAAATGAGGTAACACGACTTCTTAATGATATTTATGGTTTATATAATGATAAAATTTATGGATCTAGAATACCTACTCAAAGCTCTGCTTCTTATTCTATATCTCGTTTGTCATCTATTTTTTCATTCATTAGAAGATACACACATGCTTCATCTTCTTCATCTTTAAGTAATGAATTAGAATTTTATTTACGAAACGATCTTCATTCTGCATATAATGAAGATCAAATAGAAAGACTAGACGTATTAGCTTGGTGGAATAGTGTTAGAAATCAATATCCTGTTATGTCTGCCATTGCACAAGATATTTTAGCTGCGTCGATGTCCACAGTAGCATCGGAATCCACTTTCAGTGCAGGTCGACGTGTTCTGGATGAAAAGAGAAGTAGGATGACTGGCAAGACGGTTGAGATGCTTCTCTGTTTCAAAGATTGGTTGGATGCTGAGGCGAGGCTTCAAGACAAAGGTGGACATGACTTAACTAGAGAAGATGATGATACAAATACTACTGATGAGTGAGTCATCTCTATTTTTATAATTATATATTTTTATTTTTTTAATTATTTAAGTAAGTCATCTCTATTTTTTCTCTTTCTTGTTGTATTTGTTCTCGAGGACAGGCTAACCCCTCTCCCTTCATGTACCATTTTAATTTTAAATTAATAAACTAGTAAGAGTCTATGCCAAACCCCCTAACATTAAGGTGGCTTCATATTAATAAATTCTTTTACTCCTAATAATTTTTTAATTTATTAAAAAAATATTTTTTTATAAATTTTTTTATCAAGTTCTTATTGATGCATAGCCCCAGACCCATATGGGCCGTGACTGGTATGGCACGGCATAAGCCCACCTAGGCTGTGCTTGGCATGGTGTTGTGCCGACATGATGGACTGGTATGGACCCGTCATGGACCGTGTCATGCCAGGTCGATAGAAAAAAAAAATTTTAAGTCTGATACGATATGATTTACCAAACTGTATCAGGCACGATCCGTTCCGTATTTAGCCATGCTAAATATGACCCGTTTCATGTTGGATCGTGCCGGCCATAGCCGGCATGGTCTGCTGCCGACCTCTACACGAAAGGCAGAATGATTTAATGTCGAGAAAGGCGCCTGAATGCTCTTGGCTTGAGCTAAGACATTTAATGCGAGAAGCTTACAATGAACTCCAAGGTTTCCTCTCAATCAGCATAAAGGGTAAGGTACAACAAAATTGTTATATTTCCCCCTGACAAAGGTTTATATTATGATGCTCTTTCTAGTGGTGTACTCCATTCTTTTCTATTTTCTTTTTTTTTTCCCTCTTTTTAAGGTTGCGTTTAATGCGCGATTAAAAGGAATCAAAAGATACTTCTATAATTTTTTTATCTTTTTTAAGGATATTTGATATTGATTTTTTTTTTTTTTTGTAGTAGATAAATTTTATCCTTTTATTCTCTAAATTGTTAATTTAGGGAGCACAGGTTCATAGAACTAAAAGCATAAATAATTCGAAAATAAATTGAAACATTAGAATAAATAAAATATTAAATAATTTTATCCTTCTCTCTTATCTTATTTTTTTTACATTAATAATATTAATAATATTTTTTCTTTTATATTAAACTTGTTTCATAGTTAATAATAATGTTTCATTTCTATTTGCAGACACAATCGGAACCAAACATAATTAACAAAAAAGTATTTATCCTTTAAAAATTTATCCTAAATAATGTTACTTATGCAATTTATCATTCTTATGTTTTTAACCGCATACCAAATGTACCATAAGCGTGATTATTTGAATAAATCCTTTTGCTTGCACACATTTGTTGAGCATGTTTGGTGCAGCAATATGAATGGAAATCTAATTCAATCTCACGTTCGGGATTCCCATAATCTCATGCAGTGAACCAATGGATATATTTATTGGTGGTTGCTAGATAAATCGCTGCACTTGGTGCTGCTCAATTGTCAGAACCCATTGGCATTTATATCACACCAACTGACTTGGAGTTCGCTTAACTGCGCGGTAATCCGCTTCTCAGAAGCAGCAACGACGTCCCTCTGATTTGCTGAGAGGAACGAAGACAAAGCAAACGGTTCGACATTTGTTTCCTCAAAAAAAAAAAAAAAACTAAAGATCTGGCATTCCGATCCTAAAACATTTTTGTGCAACTATTTTATGTACTGGAGACCCAAAAAAAAAAAAAAAAAGAGCTCCAGGAGAAAGCATGAGAAGCGACTGTCACACTGACACCGACTTCGCCTCTAAGAACAGCATAACAAATGCCGGCCCCATCAGTGCCGGCTACCAGTGTGGGGTATCGACAAGCATCCACCTTGTGCGGTCCGTGTTAGGCGAAGTTGGGAAGTGGGGCGCTGGTGAGGTAGCAACAGTCAATACACTAATGAGGGAATGTGGAATGGCCGAATGAGGTCACTGGCAAAGCCTTCACTAAATAGCAAAATAATAAGCGACACTGATGAGGCTCTAATGAGATTACACGTCCCCTCCCTCACGGTAGAGGTGAAAGAAATGATTTCCCCCAGGACTGTGGCCCTTCTGCAGAAGTTACCGTTCTTAATGGGGAGGGGGGCGTACTCCATTGATTAAGGTCAGGTGAAAATATTGACACTAGTTGTGATATCTTTCACCATGAGCCTCAATAGAGGCTGCTGGAAGGGGGAAACCAGACACGCTGCAGCCATTAGCTGGGCAGAAGGAATGCACTGCTTTGTTAATGACCCATGGCAAGTGGCAACACAATGAGACAGAGAAGAAAAACAAAGCAATTAGATGGTAATTAATATAAAACAAAGGGAAATCTACATGCAAACCATCGAAAAATAAATGAATGCAAATGAAACAATGCGTTCAAGAGATTTGCAACCACACAACTCCACCATTAGGGTCGGTGCCTTCTTGACCCTGACATGCTTTGAAAGCTACAATCACAATTCATTGGAGCCAAACATCTGGCGTGCGTCGTATGTAAGAACCTTGCCAGCCTCTTAACACACAGCCAGAATCAAAAGACACGGGACGCACATTGAGCAACCAGCATTTTTCCCTTTGGCAGATGAAAAGTGATGCCTAACAGCCAATTTGTCTTGCGGAAAGAACATTGCACACCATTCAATAAATGGTTCTCCTATTGTCACCCTTTCCTGTAGAACAAATGGTTGGAGAGGCTAGTGGTGTGAAAACAGCCAGTACCATCCTTAAATTGTGATCTGATGACAGGTCCTCCATCCCTACAGGATATGTAACAATCCATCCACAGAGGCCTCAAATTGTATGGCCACAGTAAGAGGAACCTGGACCCCATCACTCTGACAAAAAATCCCACTTGAAATTTTGAAAATGAAATAGGACAGTATATTCTCCACACAATCAATTTGAAGGGAAAGAACACAGTGAATCAATCCTCACAAGCATTCCATTCGGATACGAAATTTTTGTTGAAGAAAACTTTCAAGGTATTATTCTAAAAGTGAATACTCTATTTCCTTATTATTCTATTTCCTTATGATTCTAACAGAAGGCATAAAACACCATGGCCTTCCTTCCGTTTTAGCTATTTTGGTTCCCTATCTCCACGCCCTTCATAGCCAAGTCCTCTTAACATGTTTTCATGCTACAGAAAAATCACTACTACTCCTTTTGGAACCAATTCTATAATAGAATTTGACAACTGAATTTTATTGATAGAATTGAATTGAAATGAATTAGTGATAGAATTCACACATCTGGAATAAATCTTAAAATCTTAGAATTCGACCGAATTCTATTGTTTGAAATAGAGACCAAAATGAATTGAAGCTATATAAAGTTCTAATATATAGTTTTCTTTTTTAGCTCTTATCAAGTTTATGCCTTACGATCATTGGAAAAAATAAAATAAAATAGTACGGTATCTTCTCTAATTAAGTTCATAATATGGCAATAACACTTTAGTACAGAATCTGATAGTATCTGCACAAAGAGTGACAATGATCAAAGAGTGTAGCAGCTCTCCATTGCATCACAGATTCGTCAAGAAAAAAGTGTGACACAGTCACCATAACAAGTTACTCTTTCTAAAATGCACGATAAGCTATTCTAACCACCCATATACAATCACAAGCAACCAACAAGTTTAAAGAAAGGCAAACTGAAGTCTCCATTATCTAGATATGCAGCAGTGATTAAAGAGACTGCCATGCACAGGACCAATTTACCGAAAATACAACCACCCATAAGGATTCACGGACCAATGATCAGGCAACCTAAAGAGAGCAGGTAGTCTGTAACCAATTGGCATAACCAACATAAAGGATAACAAGGACACTAAAGCCAAATAGGTTAGATCCAAGCATCTGTAAAATGGTGGAGCTAAAAAGGGGTACCAGCAGCTGGTCCATTCAGCATCTTGTTAACCTTCTTGAGAAGGCCCTCCATCTCACCAACTAGGTCATCTCTTGCCTCTGGCTTCAACACGTCAGAAGGCTCTGTTTCTTTCACTGGAGTCGAAGAACCAGTCAGAGAGTAAATCATCCTTTCAAGGCTCTTCCTTATGTAAGGAAGTGGAGGCTTTGGAACAGGAACAGGTGATGATGGTGGAGAGCTTATCCCAGGTAGATATCGAAGGCGGCAAGTAGCATATGGGGGCCCAAAGACTCCAGCCTTGTCTAAACTATTAAAAGCCTTTTCTGCACCAGTGCTCTTGGCAAACACACACGAGCACTGCTGGTCTCTTGCAGCAATTCTGTCTGAGACTCGATCAAGACACCATACTTGCTAAATGTGGAGATGAGATCATCCCTGGATGGCAGAGCGATGTCTGGAGCAAAATTCATGTGAAGGGCTGCTGGATTCCCATAGTTATTTCCATCCTTCTTCCTCCTTTTCTGCCCAGATTTTCTTTCATTCGGGCCATTATTATTATTAACCTCATGATTCGAATCCAACACAGGCAAACTATTAGGTGCATTCTTTCTTTTTCTCCCTCTCTGCGCAGACCTACCACCTTCTTGAGAGCGACTAACAAGCGCATGACCCATTTCCACTGGAGATTTTCCATTAGCAACTCCCTTGCTCCCAACTATCTTCTGCTCCAATTTAGTTGCTTTTGACGAATTTAGAGGCTCATGAGACAAATTCAGTGTGGTTTCGCCATTAGCACCACCCTTTCCTTTTCTGTATCTCCGCACAGGTTTGCTTTCCACAGGAACATTTACAATCTGGAGTTCCAAATTAGCCAAAGGTTCAACAGTAGTTTCATCCTTCCTCATCTTTCTCGTCCGTCCCAGCTTGCCTTGCGCAGAATGGTTGGCTGAAGCAGGACCACCCAAGCTTCCACGAGCCCCATCTTTCTTCTGTTTCCTCTTCCCCTCAGATTTCGAGGCTTCGGACCTAAACACCATATCTTTATGTGGAGTTTCCCCATTCATGCCACAAGAAGATTCAGCCAGATGCTTTTGGTAAGCAACAAAGTGAGAGCCGCTAGAGTACACAGAGCTTCTATATGTCACAAAGAAGCCCTTGATTGTCTTTGCCAAACGATTCCACTTCAAGTGAAGCGGATTGACTGCTGTGCAAAGGAACTCCGCAAGAATCTCATGCACTGAAGTGCTATCAACTTTGATTAGAGAACTCATCCTATCCTCTTCCTTCTGAACTGTGTCACAGTTGCACTTCAAAACTGTTGGAGGGGGCGCGGGTGGCAAAGCCCCAGAAAAATCCACATTCTTCTTTGGTGTCTTCATATCTGCAATCTTTGGTGAGGCCAAATACTTTGTATACCCGCTCAAATAAGTGTAGGGAGGTGATAAGTACTTGCTCTTCTTCCGTTCCCGCCTACCGGAGCCACTCTCTTCTTCAGCCCTAACAACACCATTCTCCATCTCCGAACCTTTCCCATTCTCACTCTTCTTCCTGTGCTTCCGTGGCTCGACTTTCTCCTTCATCTTCTCTCTACCTTGTCATCATCATCATCGCTGATCTCAACAGCATCTAAATCCATCTCTGCGATGAGCTTAGCCATGCTTCTTCTCTTCCTGCTCTTGAACAATTTCTCTGCCGATATCTTCGGCCCTTTCTCAGCACCGCAGTCAGTGATCCAGCATTCCTCCTCCTCCTCCTCCTTGCCGTCACTCAGGTCCCCTGCTGGGACATCAAGATCAATCTTGTCCACCAGCTCCATTATCCCCCTGCGCCGGTGGTACCCGGCCAAACCATTGCTCCACCCCTTGCCGAATGCCATGACCCAACTCTTCAGCATCGCGCTTTCCAGCATATCGACAACCGAAACATCACAAGCCACATCACGGAGATGCCCAAGGAACTCCAAAGGCTCGAAATTTGCTACCGGAGCTTTCCCGAGCTGGCCTCTGACACTCGTTGGCCGGGCCTCCGGCGGCACACAGTGGCAGGTGAGCTCGAGCTCAAGGCACCGGCCCAACTCCCCCAGGGCGTCCTCCACGGCGCCCACGAAGCTCTTGGAGCTGCTCTGCTTCGCCATCTGGTGGAACTCTGGCAACAAGGGTCTCAGCTGCGCTGGGTGGCACAACGCGAAGGTGTCGTCCCCGAAGTACGCCACGAGGACCGACCAGCCCCTCCGGTGGGCCGTCTTGGCATGATCCGACGCCCAGCAAGGGTCGTACACCTGCCCCGGCCACCAAGGGTGGCTTTTGATCTTTCCCCACACGAACTCACCGACGGCGAAGGAGTGCCGCTCCACCTCCTCCTCGGCCTCGCCGAACTCCAGCAGCGACCCCGACCCAAGGGTTTTAGCTCCAGCCCCCGGAGACGGAGCTAGGGTTTCTCCCACCAGCGGAAACCCTAGTTCCGAAACCCTGGACCCCGCGGGGTTTTCTAGAGTTTGGGATTTGGCAGGCTTCTTGGAGGGATCGTCGACTAGGGTTTCCGTTGTTTCTAGGGTTTCCATTTTAGGAAATATTTTTGGTGGACGAGGACTAAACAAATAAAAATGGGAGAGAGAGAGAGAGGGAGAGCTCGATGGACTTGGAGCAAAAGAAGAGACGGTGGCAGGGAGTAAATATAAAACGGGAGGACAGGGAGGAGGGGGCGGAGTAAAAATATTAACTGAAGACGAGGGGTTACTTGTAATATTCCTCGCGAGCAGAGCAGAGCAGAGAGAGAGAGTCCGCAGGGTGGAGGGCAAATTTACAACGACGAGAGCGTCGGAGTGATGGCCATTAAGCCGTTGCCTCCGCATTGGCACCAAGGAATCATGTCGGGCTCAGAAGTACGGGCTGTGCAGTGTCCAGCTTATCGAGCTGGTCGTCTGTTGACACGTCCTCCAATGGTGGCCTGCCCCTAAATATCCCCTTATTATCCCTGCGATGTTGGGGGGGGGGTATTTGCACTACCTTGCTGCTGGGCGCCTAACAGCGGATCCAACATTGGAAGCGTCGGCGTGGTTCCTAAAAAGTTGGTCCAGCCACGCGGCGGCGGTGCCACGAGAGTGAGAGGATTGGTGACTGGTGAGACGACCGAAGAGTTGAGGAAATAACCACGCACTGTAATGCTGCGAGAGAATTTGTGTGATTTTATTTAAAAAAAAAAAGATAAAAATTGAATCATGGCATCCCATGTTGGTAATGCTAAGTTTGGACGAGGATTAACAATAAAAATTAAGTGTAATCAAAGAGGTTAGATGCATGTAGCTTAGACGAAAAGAATGATAGCTTCACGGCTGACATGCCTCCCACCATTATGGATTTCCAAGCCAAATCCCACTCATGTCCACCCTGCGATATTATTTGTTACGGTAGTTAAGTCAGGGGTGGATCAGAAATCTTCAACCGTCCCCTTTTAAATTTTAGGAATAAAAAAAAAACATTTTCCAGAAAGAGCCAGACTTTAAGCGTGTTGCTCTTTTATATTCAGGTCCTATGGTTCTCTTAGTTTCTTTTTCAATTTTCTCTAAAACACTTTAGCCTCCGTCCAAACTTTAAGCAATGATGATTATAAAAAAAATAAAAATAAAAATAACATAAAGAGAGAAGCGAAGGAACATAATTTACTGGTTTAATTAATTTATTAATAAATTACAATTATGTGAGCTTAAAATTTTAAGTAAAATTTAATTTATAATAAATAAATTTAAATTATAAGTACTTTAAATTTAAGTAAAATATTGCAATCTTCTTTTAACAAATGTTACAAGCTCGCATATTTTTGGAGTATTACAATCTTCTTCTTATAAAGATCATAAGCTATTAAAAATTATTCAGCTAGGACTATTTTTGAAGTATTATAAATTTTTTTTATAATACAATGTCTTAAGCTAGATGGATAGTAATGCAAAAGTGCCTCGTCATTAATGCTACATAATTTTTTCTTATAATGCAACATCTCAAACAAATGATGCAAAGATACCTTCGTAATCATATATAAATATAATTTTACTGATTTAGTATAATATGATGGGAGTTTATAAAATTATTTTCAATCATACTAAGTGACGATCATCTGTTGGACTAATCGTCATTAGTTATGATTTAATTCAAACACTCTACCTTTAATTATACTTAGTGATGACCCTATGTTGGATTGATTATCACTGGATATATTTTAATTCAATTATAACATCCAATCATTCATGGCATTGAACCTCTGTTGGGTTGATTAACACTAATCTTGAATTGAACATTTTATAAAGTGAATCAATAACTTTTATATAATTTATAATAAATAATAAATATCAGTTGGCTTTTACATAATCACCCATTAAAATGTTAAATAAAGATGTTTATAGGTTTCAAGAATATGAATTTTTGCATCAAAATTGACAACCAAGCTCTGATATTAATTGTTATGTTGCTTGTAGAAAAGTTGTCTTGATTCTTTCCTTAGGATTTTATTTGGATGCATAAATATTATTATATTTAAATCTTAGAAGTATAAAGATCTTACCTTTCTTTATTATAGGGTTTTGAAACTTGCTATTGTTGACAATAACTTTATATTTTCAAAGTGTATTGAAAGGATCAACACACTACTTCTTTTAGGCAAGATCTTCAAACACTTCTCTCTTATGGGTGCTTGTGTGGTGTATCATGATATATATTTCTTATGAATATTTCTTGTGTCTAAAAGTGTGATTTGAAACCCAAACCTTTTTATAGAGAATTATGGAACTAAAGGTCTTCTTATACAAAAACGTTTAGTTCCTACAACAGTTGTTAATTTGGCATTAATATTTTGAAAGAGTAAAGAGACCAATGTAACCTCCTTACCTTATTAATTTCATAATAAACATAATGACCTTTGGTTTGTCCTAGTTGTGCCTTCCAATCTTCTAACAATTAATGCAAAGTTAAACCACTTTACAACTACTCTCGTAATTCTTCTCAAACAATCTAATTCATAAATTGATAAATTTAAAAATAAGCACTTCATTTTTTTTCTATTCAATATAGATTTTTTTTATATTATAGATATTTTAAATAAAACTTAAATATATATTTTTATGCTTGTCATTGAATTTATCACTTAAAAAGTGATATATATATATATCAAATAATGATATGCATATCGCTTGTTAAACAATGAACCGCATGAAAAGCACCTTAAAAATCAAACTAAGTTTTGTCTTGACAAGTTTAGAAGACTTCATCTGGTCAGTCAATCTAGTTTGGCATATTAGGATCCAAAATCCGGGCTAAGAATCTTCATGCTGACACGGCATATTAGAACACTCAGTTTGGATAAATTCTCTACGGTGGAAAAAGCTCCCGTTAATTTAGTTTGCAGGGAAAGTGACAAGAGAGAGGCGTAATCTATTGGACGGCCACCTCAACCAGCACAACAGAAAACAAGAAGGGCCAATGCGGTTCCAAGAAGATAAGCTACCGTTGGCTTTGAGAGCCCACACGTTTAGGTCACGTCCTTCCAAAGGGAGCTTCTATTTCCACCACAAAAATTATTCTCTACATCCGTAATTTTTTTAATTTCTTAAATTATCTTAAAACTCTTACCCTTCTCCTTCCTTCCTTCATTCACTCCTATGCCTCCAACCCCCCCTTCGCTTAGTAGACCCCTTTTAGCTTTCCCTTCGATAGCACCCTTCTTTTCCTGATTCGCTTCGGCAACCCTCCTCCCCTCCTCTTCAAGCATCAGAATAAAGGGTAATCAAAGGAAAGCGGATTGATCGAGAAAGAAAGGAGGAAAGTAGGGGAGGAAGGCACAGAAGCGAATGAGAAAAAAAAAAAGAAAGGACTTCAGCGAATGAAGGCAGGGTAGTTTAGAAAAATAAATTTTTTTAAAAAATTTCAAAGGTGTAGAGAGCAATTTTTTTATGTGCAAATAAAAGCTCCCCTTCCAAAAAGGAATAAATGACTCCATTAAGCCAATACTTGCCCTATTTTTCATTTAAATAACAACAGTGCCCTTACACTAAAAGAAAAGAAAAGAAAAGAAAAAAAAATGGGCAAGGAGTTGCATGACATTTGCATCAATTTAATGAAACAATTGACACTATTTTAAACATATTTAATATGATAACCCTAGCTTTCACTTATTAACAAGAAATTTATAGTAGATTAATTAAAGAAAGAGGTGCACTTTAGGGTATTTTTTAAATTTGAACATTGCATCATATAAATGTGAAACTCTTATTACTTTACCCTAAGAACTTGTTAATGTAATGTCTAATTTTGTAGTGAAAATAGTGGTTTTCTAATTTTAGTTTTATATCACTACCAAGAAGAATGAATGTTCGGTTTTATAAATTTTTATTTTTATTAACTTCTAGCTTAAGACTCTATATGTAATAAAGATGGACTGAAGGTTTTTTTTATAATATAGAAATAATATAATAATTATCACTTGATGGGATCACTGTACTTTAAGTAGACTATGGGTTATCCTTTGTAGATACCTTGGGGTGCTGTTTAATGTTATATATGAACTCTTTTTATTAATCCAAACTACTATTATAACAAACTTATCTTATTAGTCCAAAGTTATATGCTTTTCATTTACTATTAGGTAAAAACTTTAAAAAGTATAATAATCCATTAATATAACTCTAATGTTTCTATAATATATTTAGTATTTTTTATTTTCCTCGAAAGAGATGCTATACTATATTCATTATCACCTTATATAGTTTTTAAACAATTTATTTACATATGTTGACTTTTTTTTTGTTTAATCTACTTTTACATCGATCATATTAATAACTTTTTTTTTATTTAAATAATTTTTTTACACACTTTTACATACAAATGATTAAATTCATGCATATATCAATCTTATTAAATTATTTGATTTTGCTCATGCCTTATATCATGTATAACTTACATCTAATGACAATAATAACAAAATGCATGAAAGAATAAAATGTGACTAAAAAGGCAATATGGACAACAAATTTTTATTTATAATATTAATTTTAAAAAAATGATACCTTTTATTTTTTATGTAATAAAAATATTTAACTAAACTGAATAATTATTTTAGAAAAAATTGTCAATAATAATAAAAAAAAGCAGTGCAAGCTACGCGCTATTGAACGGAGACAACGTCCGAATAATAGCGGCCTGTTTTAAGTCAAAAATAAATACCGAACGTCCGTCCACTCGCTCGTTAGCCGAAGGGAGCGAGGCGAGAGAGCCGAGAGAAGAGGAAGCGCACCGAGATGGGGAGAGCCTTCGTCTACGTGATCCTCGGCGGAGGCGTCGCCGCCGGCTACGCGGCGCTCGAGTTCGTCCGGCTAGGAATCTCCCACGGCGAGCTCTGCATCATCTCCGAGGAGACCGTCAGTTTCCCCAACTCGATTCCTTGCAACATTGCCCCTCAACTGTTGGATCCATGAAACTGTTCTACTTCCATGCCTTTGCTGGGTTTCTATTTGATTTTAATCGATTTCACGATGACTCTCTACCGATCAACTTAGATTTTATTTGATATGTTGTCTGGAATTAGGTGAACTGAATTGCTTGAGCATTTGATGATTGAAGGGTTTTGGTGTGAGATTTTGTATGTAAGGAAGATGAGAACTCCTCTTTGACGGGCTCGATTGAAATTTAATCTATACGACAGTTGCTCGAATGCCTGATAGCTTAGGTTTCTGCCAGCTTTTCTGGATTTGGTGAAGAATTCGGTATTTACGGGGATTTTGTTGTGAATTTTTCCTTTTGGGGAAGGAAAATAATTCTTTGTGGTTATATAGTGACTTTCATGTGCAATTGCTTTCTGGGGCGTGGCTATGTTTCGTATCTTTCTCCCTTGATGATTGGGTGATCGAGTTGTAAGTCTAGAGTTGTGGCTCCTGATTGGATGAATTTTATCTGGGACGAGGAATAATTATTTTACATTTCTTTTTTTTTAAAAATATTTTTCTTTTCTTTCTTTCAGTTTTTGGATAATGGTATGTACATGATAACCATGCGGGTTTAATCTGCATGTTATCCAATTCTTTTGGATTCTCATGAAAATGGTGAAACGTTGTACTTTTGGGTAAAGCGACCAACAATTAAGAGAATTAAATTGTTGATTTGAGTCTGATGTTTGACGACATGTTGGTTTTCTTATCAAAGAGTGATAGTCAGTACACAATATCACATGTTTAAATTGCTGAGAGATTAAGTCGGTGTATGGATGAAGTAGTGGTGTCCTACTTTAAGCATTCTAGTTATCACAGAATTTGAAGAATTTTAGAGGGTCTCTCCATTGCTGCTTTAGAAAGCTGAGTTGGATCTGTTCGTTTTTTTCTGTTTACTTTTAAAAAAAAAAAAAAGTGTAACATGTCTAGTTGTTGAGCACTGTTGAGGTCTATTGGTTTTCTAATGCCTTCTTAATACAGAATTTTGCTTCTTAGCCAACTGCAATTTGATGGAAAAAAAGATTAGATGATTATGACAATAGTGATGGTGCTAGGAAATGAGCATGCTGAAGCAAGTTATGTAGTGTTGTCAAAAAATTAAAACCTAAACAGTGAGAAGCTCATACCAGCACATCTGAAGAAAAAAAGGAATTTTCTCTTTTTTTTTTCTGTTCCTTTCTTTTCTTTCTTTTTTTTTTTTTTTTTTTTGAAGGGGCATGGCTGTGGGTTTTGAAGGTGGATGGGCTGCTGGGGAGGGAGCTGAGATGTAGTAAGTTTTCCCCCTACAGTTGGTAGAATTTACTTTTTTATTGTCTTAGGTTGTGATCCAGAAGAGGCTATTATATTTATAACCAGAGAAAATGATAAAATCATCAAAGATCATGTGGTTCATGGAGCTATATGCCATGGTTGATACTACAATGTTCACATTTATTTGTCAACAGTTCAGGAGAAGCTTAGAAGCACCAAGCGGTGACATTGGATTCACGACTGTGATTCTGGCAAGTATTTCGTTCTAGTATGAAATTTTTTCCGTTCTATGTTTCACTTTTGTGAGTCCTTGAGAAATAACATGATCTGATCCTGTCCAACGGTTTGTAAATGGGTTAGTTTGCATGAGCATTAACATTATTTTGGTTCAACTTAGTGGGGAAGTCATTCTAGTTTTTGGGTCCAGATTCAAGCAGATCAAGAAATTTTCTGGCTGAATCAGGCATAACTTAGAAAATCTGTTTCTGATCAAGTTAATTGGAGCTTGTGTACCTACTTTAAACTGATATATCTCTCTCTCTTTCTCATGTGCGTGCATGCACAGGGTAGGTTCAGAACCAGTTTTTTGATACCTATAACAAACTTCTAAAAGCTAGTTAAAAGTTCATATTCATACCTATAGAACCCAACATATTCAGATTGAATAAATTCTAGGCCTTTCATGTTCACTTTTAGGTCAATTGATCCTTTTGCTGGCAGCTTCTTTAATTCTATACCTAATGCAGGAAGAATATGTAATTCCTTTGGGGATAAAAGCTGATTTTGCATTTGTATCAGATTCTGCATCAAGTTTCATTCAATGTATGGAGTAGGACTTTCCATGGGCATATCAATCTGGAGCAACTAGGTAAACATGGTCCACTGCCATGATAATGTTCCTAAACCAAATTTTCTTAAGATCCAATATTTAGATAAGGTGGTAATCTTTGTATGTCATGAAACTAAAGCCTCCTTCCCAGTCCTATAATGAAATTGGGTAATACACAATTTATATACATAAATATATTTGCAATACTTCTAGTTAATGATGGTCCTATTACTAGCCAAGATAGGAAATCTGGAGTATTTGTTAAGGTTCAATTTGTGCTTAGCTATTTAAAGTCTTGAATCATGTGAAATTATTTATATTTTCATTCAAATCTTGTGTGAACGAAAACTGTGTTCTAGTCTATTAACTTGTATCTGTCTTAACTGTTTTTCACTTAATCTTGGGTTGTAGTGACTATATGACTGAAATTCTGAAACTAAACATGCTCTTAAACTGTGTGAATTTTGACATGGTGTATGCCTGATGAAACTCTGTGTATTGCATGCAGGTTGCACCTTATGAACGACCTGCACTAAGCAAAGGATTTTTACTTCCACAAGGTATCATTCATTGGGTCAGGCTGGTTACTATTAATGAAATTGACACGATGATAAAACGTTTAGAAATGTTTTAGTTTATTCCTCCTTATCAAATACTTGTGCTTCTCATCCACGATAATGAAAACGTACACTCTCTTTTATTACCCAATCAGATCATCATCAATGTCTTTTACTCTTCTTTTTTTTTTTTAATTTAATTTTCTCTTTGACTCATCTTGTTACACCTTCATTTGGTTTCATCTAGTGATGATCATAGTTTGAAAAATCAGCAAGTCCAGAATCAGAGTATCTATCCCTGACTTGAAACTTACAACAGTTGATTTGGAACTCAGCTTGACTTGTGAAATTCAAAAGCTGGTCATGTTATAAACCAACTCGTGGCTAAGCAGAGTCCTGACTCTTAATTGTGGTCCAACATTTTCTAATTATACTCCCTTGATATTCTCTGTTCAATTCTTGCATAGTATCTAGTTGTTGATATTCTATTATTTCCATATCAAGACCACATTAGGTCAAATTGATGCATTGACTAAGACTTGTTTTATCTAAAAATTGAACTGTGGTGGTGCCAATTTTCTTCTCCTTTATGCCTGCCAAAACACTGACTGTATGTTTCAAATGGCACTCTGCATGCTTCACTATCCAATCTGCTTAAGTATCGATTGATATTGTTAACTCCTTTTCTTTATTTTTATGTGGTGGAGTCTACTTTAATGCTAAAGCATTAATAGCATATAATATGGTCTTCTTAATTAACTTCTGTCTTTGTTCTTGGACTTGTTATTATGCTATGTTTATCTGCAGATCCTGCACGTCTTCCATCATTTCATACTTGTGTTGGTGCCAATGATGAGAGGTTGACACCAAAATGGTATAGGGAGCATGGTAAATTATTGTTTTTTCCTAGATTTTCAGTTCTGGTTGCTGTTTTTTTCATTTGGCATAATTTTTAGTTACAATTTTTTTCTCCGATACTTCAGTTTCCATGTATGCAAATCAACTTTGCAAACACAAAACAACCTGCAGAATATATTCGTCAATGAAAAAAAATATTATATGGATAAAATTTTATTATGTCTAAGGAATCTTGATAGTGATGCATCAATTTTATAGTTTGAACTATACATAAATGTAAGCATGTAATGATATAAATGCCCAAATCACTTAGAAATAAAATTCCAATGCATAAGATCTGACATAGGCTATGCTTATTTTACTTTGTGTTACTGTTGCATGTGCATTGGGAATCTTGCATGATTCATATTAGATCTTCCAATCTGAAGTTAAAAACCTGAATCTACACAGCTCATCACCTTATGCTTTAAGAGAGCACAATCAATTATATTGTAGTCTTCTACCCTATTTTCTAGGTTCAATAGCAGTTCTTTAGCAATTGAGTTACTACAGAATTCTAAATTTAGGTGTCTTTTGACTGCGGGGTCTGAGGATGTGGTGTAGTTGGGAAAAGGCTTAGATGAGTTGAGTTGAGTTGAGTTGAGTAGTTGAGATGAGTTGAAT
This sequence comes from Calamus simplicifolius, assembly GCA_900491605.1. NCBI lineage: Eukaryota > Viridiplantae > Streptophyta > Magnoliopsida > Arecales > Arecaceae > Calamus > Calamus simplicifolius. The sequence goes on along the minus strand of UESW01003970.1, from coordinate 533,284 downwards.
CTGAGGATGGGGTATCGATAAAATATGCTTTTATCATACATGCAATTCTATAAATTTTCTCAAGTATTGAATATTCCAATAGTGTCATCAGACAATGCCTATATAGATGTGGTAGCGTTACGATGCAGTGGCTAGGATGAGCATTATCTTTTTGAGTTCTATTAGTTTTGGAAATCCATAGATAAATGGTTCCCTTCTATGGCATACAGTGTATGCAAAATTAGCTTGCCTTTCTAGTCTTCTTATTTGGATTATCTGCCAATTTTGCATACTTTGGTCAAAAATTACAGTTGTTTAAAGTTGAGCTACCAAATGTTCTTTAGTGGTCAGGGTCAAAGGTTTGGGCACACCGATTAGTAATTGAGTAATTGTAGGTTCAACAAAGCATGGGATCCTGCACATTAAACAGAATTTACTCTTAAGGGTTTGATGAACCTGAGATTTCACAACTTGTACAATTGTGGAATCTTGTTCTTTATTGTCATATTGGAAAAAGCAATGTTGAATGAAAGCTATTATTGAAGTACCCATAACATTTATCTACTCAATCAGTGGGTGGTGCCATACCCATGCCTCTTATTATCTGGCACAACCACGTATGCTGTCCCATACCAGGTCTGCTATTCGTGTGGCAGACTGTGGTCAAAATGATGGATTGGTGCTTGCCTGTCCCGGTTCAAGCCTGTGGGTGCTGGACCAGCTCAAACTGGCGCAGCCTGTTACAAATGGCAGAGACTACTGGTTCAAGTCTGTGGGTGCTGGACCAGCTCAAACTGGTGCAGACTGTTACAGAATGGCAGAGACTGGTATGATGGCACAATTTTACCATTTTATCAATTCCCTTAGCTGACCCGACCGTGTGCACTGGTATGGCTCTTTACCTTTAACCTCAATCAACATTGAGTTTATGCGTGCCAGCTCCTATACATCAACAACTTCAATACAACTCAACTCATCTAAGCCTTTTCCCAACTACGTGGGGTCGGCCATATGAATCTACTTCCTCGACTCTGCTTATTCAGGATTAAGTCGACATCAACAACTTCATTAATTGCACTGATTTCTAATATTGTTTTCTTTTTTTGCCATGACTCTTCTTACATCGCACCTGCCAACTCACAATATTTACCAATAGCATCATCTCTTTTTCATTAGTAGGAGCTCCTAAATGTAAATTGTGGTCTTGCTTCTCTAGGTATTGAATTAGTTCTTGGAACTAAGGTAAAGTCTGCTGATGTGAGGCGAAAGACTTTGCTTACAGCAACTGGAGAGACTATCAGCTACAAGATTCTTATCATCGCAACAGGTGCTCGGGTATTGAATCTAATTTCTTTCTTCTATGGTTAAATTCTTATGAGTTATGATACTATGACTCCTTTTTTTAGCTATACATACTATGAGTGACTTTTAAATCCAAAATTTAAGCAATAGGTTGAGAGCCATAGTTGCTGAGTTATAATGCAAGTGTTGCCTTGTAGGCTTTAAAGCTCGAAGAATTTGGAGTGGGGGGATCTGATGCTGAAAACGTCTGCTATCTCCGCAATTTGGCTGATGCAAGTAGGCTGGTGGATGTAATGTGCTCTTGTACTGGTGGGAATGCTGTTGTCATCGGTGGTGGGTACATAGGCATGGAATGCACAGCAGCTTTGGTTAAAAATCGAATAAAAGTAACCTGGGTCTTCCCCGAGGAACATTGCAGTAAGTATTCGGCATTTTGCTGTATATTATGTAGTTCCACAGTCATCTTTATAGAGACATATCCTATGCAAATCTGAATACATCACATAATCTGATTCTAATCCCTATTGTGTTTACAGTGGGTCGTCTATTTACACCAAAGATTGCTGCATTTTATGAAGACTACTACAAGTCAAAGGGAGTTAATTTCATAAAAGGAACAGTCCTCACATCATTTGAAAATGACTCAGGGGGAAGGTAATATTTCATTCTGTCAATCATCAAAGCCGTGGCTAGTTAAACTTTACAGTTTGAGAATGTGTGTATCCTGATCCTGTAATAAACAGAAGATGGAACGATGATCAACATCTAGTGCCACACTAGCCACAATATCTCAGTATGGTGAACTTATATTTGGGTTGCTCTCAGTTTTTGAGGAGATGGTCAAACATAGCATATAGACACCATCATCCGGACTTGAAGTCTAGTTTCTACATTGTTTTTGAGGTTTGAATCCAAACATGAGCCAAAGAATCAAAAAATAGGTTATGGTAAGGTTAGAAAAAGTTTAATGCTATTCAGGTCCTCCTGAATCATTTCAGCTTACTGAAAATGCTGATGAAAAAGTGATTTTCATTATAAATCTTAATAAATTTTAAATATATAGAGGCGCGATTGTTCTTAGCAAAATGTGACAACATAAATGAATGCAAAACTTTGCGATTTTATATTGAGGATGGCATAACGTCTAAAGCTTCATATTCTTTACATATAATAGGTTTGTGCCTATAATCTTATTAACATAGTTAGCTTTTTACTTTTTGGACTTTAGTTCTATGCAAGCCAAGAATTTAAATCTTAAGGCGGAACCATCCTAGTTTCTCTATGGAATGGGACGTCCTACTGTCCTATCCTGATGGATGGCTGCTCTGAGAGGGCATCCTCTTACCCTTTTCTCCTTTTCCTCTTCAGTTTTTGTTTTATTTTTCTTTCCTTCCTTTTCTTTCATCTTTCTTCTTTTCCTTCTTTCTTTACTTTTTCTTCTCCCTTTCTTTCCTTCGTTCCTTTCAAGGTTTTCTTTCCTCTTTCTCTCTCCTTGCTTGAGTTTCGATGTCCTGCTCTTGTCTTGGTTCCATTTTGCCACATAAATGAGATGGGATGGCCGGGATGCTTGCTATCTTACCAGGACCTAAAACCTTGATATGAGCAATAATAAACACTGCTTTTAACATTATTTTGTAAAATATTAATCTTTTATTTTAGAAGAGATGTTCTCAATTGTTTGACTAGAAATTTTGTGGTACCATGTTTAAAGCTTTTCAGAATACAATACTCCAATTGATTTTATAATATTGATATTTAGGCTGCATTTGATTTAGGAATAAGAAAATGAGAATAGTAAAAGTTACACATATGGGAACAGTTATACCATGAGCTGTGCCCATTTTTATTTGGCACTACTTGAATACCAAAAGGTGCCTTTTTGGAATAACTTTGAATAATGACTTCTTTGTCCAACAAATTAATGCTATTATGACAAGAAATAGCTTAAGCCAGCTCTTCATAGGAAAATTATGCTTGCAATAAACATATTTGACTAACATTACTTTTCCTAAATTAGGCCTCATTTTCAAATGTTTGGCAGATATGCGACTTGTTCCAAGCATTATGCTCTCTCCTTTATGCCCGAACTGAATGCAACCTTAGGCTGCATTTGGTTTGAGCTCGCTTTGTCCCCAGTCTATTTAGGATAACTTGCTAAATTGGCTTATAAGTCCCTGGTCTGTTGAGATTCCCCTTATGTGACCTAGTCCTTCCTATATACTGAAGGTCCACTAGTCTCAGAAAAAAAATAATATCAGCCTCCATCCCTTCTCCCATATCCTTCCAACTCTCAGGGTAAACAGGGGCAAACTTGTTCGCTTTCTAAAAATTGTATTTTCAAACCCAAATAAGCAACCGAACAGCATGTTTGAAAATCTCCTCAGCATCCAAACACGTTCTCACAAAAATTGTGCTTAACTGCATCACACCATCTTGTTTTATTTATCTAGAACCAGGTTCAGGATGCACCAAAATCCAATCCAAATGGGCCTTTATGGCCTGATTTGGAGAGGTTTTGAGGGAAAAGGAGAGGGGGGGGAAGGTTGCGAGGGTTTGATCTACTCTTCTTTATTTAACCGAACAAGAGAGGTACAAAACATTTCCTTTTATATTTTTTAAGACTTTCAAACGAAAGAGGAGTTTCAGCTCTTTTCTTCAACTTCCTTTCCTTTTATCTTCTTTTACTTTAAAAACCCTTTTTTTTTCCTTTTTCTCTCTAACTTTCAAACATAGTGTTGGGTTTTTATATTTTATGGTTTTCGTTTTAAACTAAAATTCTTTTTATCCCAAGGGGGAATAGTTTGTAAAGTTTGGGCATCGTGGAGGGTGAGATCTTTCATTCAATTTACATTCTGAGCACCTGCACAATTTAACATCTGTGACAAGCAATAAGCTTTATCTGACCGGTGCTGTTACAGGTGACAGCAGTGGTTTTTAAAGATGGCAGACGTCTGCCTGCTGACATGGTCGTGGTTGGCATTGGGATCCGTGCAAACACTGGCCTATTTGAAGGTCAACTGAATGTAGAGAAAGGTGGGATTAAGGTGAACGGACGAATGCAAACAAGCAACAGCTCTGTCTATGCTGTCGGTGATGTTGCTGCATTCCCTGTCAAACTCTTCGGCAATGATATCCGCCGACTGGAGCACGTCGACTCTGCTCGAAAGACTGCAAGGCATGCGGTTGCTGCCATCATGATGCCTCAGAGAACTGGCGACCTTGACTATCTACCATTCTTTTACTCCAGAGTCTTCGCACAGTCTTGGCAGTTTTACGGAGATAACGTTGGCGAAGTTGTTCATTATGGCAATTTTTCTGGGGGGAGGTTTGGTGCGTATTGGGTAGACAAGGGCCGGATGGTGGGAGCTTTCCTTGAGAGTGGAAGCAGATGAGTATGAGGCGATAGCAAAGGCTGTTAGGCTCAAGTTGTCAGTCAGAGACACGACCGAGCTTGAAACAGAAGGGCTTGAATTTGCTTTGCGGGCAAGCCAGCAGGCAGTGCCAGAGAGTGGGCTTACTGTGGAAAGGCCGATGTATGCATGGCATGCCACAGCTGGTGTTGCTGCAGCTCTGTCAATTGCTGCATTTGCTTACTGGTATGGAAGGCGGCGCCGGATATTATGACCATGAGAAAAATATAGTATTATTGAGTGAATGGGTGCGCCGCCTATAGTACTGAATCAGTTGGCAACACAGCAACTGGTGACAAGTGATTTAATTCTTAGAGAAGCTTTGTTGCAGTATGGCTGATGGAAAAAAAAAAAAAGTGTTGGGCGGGCGTGGGGGAAAGAAAGGGTGCAACATCTATGGTAATGAATTAGAGCCAACACTGGCATCACAACAACAGGTGAAATTTGTTATTTAAGGCAGAGAGAAGATTTGTTGCTGTATGACCTATGAGAACTTCTCAAAAGAGCTGGCATGAATTGAGACCCTTAGCGATCATGATACATTTTGTATAGCATTGCAAAATCAACCTACGTGTGTATATTTCCAAGTTCCTCATGTAAACTCTCATCAGTTGTACTGAACCGTACATATAATGTGAACCGTTCCGTATGTCGCAAATCTGTAGCAGCTTATACTGTTATTTGTTGGTTGCCCCTATTCTTATTTACTGAATCATATCATGGACGTGACGACCTCGATTAATTATAGTTGGCAAAGATTCTTTCCTTGCTTTAAGGCAATAGGAGAGGGTCATTTGTAACTCCGGTTCTTGGATAGCAACCCTCAGCATCCAGCAAAAATGAAATGCTCAATTTGATCCCCCATCGAGCAACGGAAGACTGATGGATGCACTGGCTATTTTTTAATGCATTTGAAGGAAAGACTATGCGGATTCCTTTGCTATATGGTTCGCTTAAGATGTGAACTGATCGTCGCTTATTTTAAGCCCGAATGAACTGTGTCTAAACACAGCTGCACTTTTCTGTGAACAGTTGAGTTCGTTTGGAGGTCCGAAATCCAAATACTGCCTTATAGATGTATTTTCTATCGAACATTCTAGCTACCTTTTCTTTTATCCGTTATCATTTTTTCAGCCATGCGCTAAATCGCCCACACCAGGTTCCTTCAAACTGAATAGAACAGAAAATATATCCAGGTCATATCATAGAAATTAAAAAATTTTCAGGCCTATCTGTTGGTAAGAAATTCCAGGCCATATTTATCAAAAATGAAAAACAATCCATTTGATGGCACCACAACAGATAAATTTTACATGAAAGCAAAATTATAAATTATTTTTAGACCATCTGATATTTCTGCAAATACTTTAGCTTGCAAAATAAAGGTCACATCTCTATTTTTCTACAACCAGAATCTGTGAGAAATAAAATTGGCACTTCAAAACTGGGTAGTTGTTTCATCATATATTAACTTTGACAACATGAGAAACCAGCAACCTCTGTGATGCAGATGACTTAATCTAAAGCTGCATAAAACAAATCAGCTCTTGAGGTATCATTTGCCAAAATGAAGACAACCTATTTTCTGTTCAAGTGAAAACAGATGAAATAAAATATGCCTATGGCAAATGATATTATCAGCATGGAGGTAAATGATGGAGGTGCAATTACATGCATGACATTTAATTGAACCACGCTTTTCTGAGAATTAAAGGCCTTTCAAAATTGAAGCCTGCGTTCAAATTGAAGAGTATGGATGTGCTGGATGACAAGATTTGGACCGTACTGTAGTCAGGAATATATTCACATAGACCATATGTTAGTGCATCCATAAATTTATTATATATCAAGGGACACATCCTGGTGTATAATCCATTATGACAAGTTCTGGTGCAGGATGTACTGTATAAAAGAAGTCTTAAATCATCATTGCATGACTGTGCACAGTTAGCAGTGTACAATACGAGTACAACACGATGACTTATGCTTTATATTAAACATGATATTTTTGCCATTGTTCCCCACAGTGGTTTTAGTGCATTCTTGCAAGCTGCTAGGAGGAGGTGCTCCCTGAGCTATTGGGATGTAAATGAAGGTTTCCCCAGGTGACTATTACTTGGCAGACATAGCGAAGATAAATTTGGGAGCATTTGTGGAAGATAAATTTGGGAGCAGTTGTGAGGATCCATGATGCAAAAAGTCAAAAGGTACACGTCTGGCATTGGTAAATGGACCAAAAATGTAAGCAATAAAAAAGCGTTTAAACAAAAAAATAGATCCATGATGCAAGGATTTAAAGAGTATAACTTATCTACATAAGCTGACTATGGTAAAACTGGCAGAATGGGTACTAGAAAGTCGCTTCAGATAGTATGGTCAGTCCAATGAAAATCCCACGTTTCAAAGTACTAGGGATCTCCACAACTTTGAAGTTGCATGCTTCTATTAAGTCTACCTTTTAAAATGACAAGAATAGTGTAGAGTAATAAAGTCGTCACCAGTGCAAATCATGTTTTTATGCTTTTAATGTGAAATTTAATGATCTTACCAGATAAGGAGTTATATGGTTCCAAAATCAGCTGGGATACCATCATTTCGGTTCTCCACCAGGCTCAAACCGGCAGACACAGTCATATATATTTCCATTAAAAAGCTTTTTAGCCAACCTCTGATTCTTCACCATTGCAAGCTGAAAAAAGACCCCTTAAATTATGTTACTGTTGGAATAGCAATCATGCAAATGCAGCACAGCAGAGATTGATGAACAGCAGAAAATATATGAAAGCAGCCACAGCCCAGGCTGATCAAGACTCCACGATAATCATTTATAAGTGCTGCACCATTGGATAAGATTACTTGGCTTGCTGTTGATTTTGCCATAAAGATAAATGGTCAAGGAAAAAGTTTGTTGCTTGTGCAACCAATCTTCCACATACAACAATTAATTGGGCCATGGTCTATTATTATAAGTGATGTTTTGACCAGTTAGACTAACATAGCTTTTTCCTGAGCTTGAAAAGTGAAAGTATTTCAATGGGCTCTACAAGGTAAATAAAGATTACTTCATCATAGTTTGTGTGGTAAACACATACCTTCAAAGCATCACATTTAAAAGGAGCATTAAAGTTAGTATGTAGAGCTCGGCCCATCCCTTCCAAAATTATCTGCATCATAATGAGAATGGCTAAACTATCAGAAATTTACAAACAAGTTGCAAGCAATCTTAGAGATGACATGGTAGTAAGTACAATCTCTGGCAGTTTCTTGAAAATTGTGAATTTCATACCAAGTCTGCATCTTTTGCAGCAGCAGCAAGCTCTGAGCTGACCTGTCGGAAATCTATGCATGGGCTCCCACATCCATTCTCAACCACCATAAGGGGAACTGAAGCTGAATTATCTACCAGTCCATCTTCCACACTAACCATTGCATCCAAGAGCAGCCCCCCAGCTTCAGCAGCTTTTCGGAGGATATCGCAATGCTGTTTTTCAGGATAAAAAGAGATATAGAAAAACAAATTCAAAATTTGAAGCTATAGGGAAAATTTTTGAAATAGTCATGAAGATTGTTAACTTCATTAAACATCAATAAAAGCCAGACAAGATGTCCATTGAGTTTTAATGCATACCTTAGCAGCTTCGGCTACAATCTTAGGAAGTTCATCGGCAGTAACGTCATTTAAAGCAGGCAAGGAATTTGCTACCAGAACAACCTGCATAGAAGGAATATTTTAATGTCAGCTCTGAGATGACAATTCTAAGATGTAGCATGACGCTTACCAGGAGAGATGTTAAAATAATGTTAAAAAAAAACCAACACAATCGATTTGGTCAATCAATGACTAGTTCATTCAGCAAGAATAAAACTGTCCAAAGCAAATGTGATTCTTGGCAATGAGTATGCAATGGTTAACACATTCCATGCAGCAGGCTTTCATTGTGATCTGATAGTTTTTGCAAACTAGCAATGCTAGGCGAGGAACAATAGAGAGTGATGAGAAGCACTGAGATGTAGCTATGATTATTTAGATAAAATTTTCTGTTTGACAACACATAAATGGGGAAGCCAACATAATATGTCCTAAAATTGTCTAATGTCAGGAGAAAACTAGGCAAAAAATGGCATATTATTTTGGAAGGTTAATAACCAGATAAAGGGGGACAAGATCTCTGGTCTTAAAATATATCTAACTATCTATTGAAATGTACAAATACTTGTCAAAATAGTTAAGCAGTTGTAAGTTTAACGGTTTCATTTGCTTGAAGAAACTACTGTATAGTCTCACTTAGAAAATTCATATATAATATCAAAATAAAGATAGAAGTTACAAACATTTGAACATTGCGAATTCACTAAATAGAAGCTTTCATGAATAAACAAAGATGGAGAACATTATTATCAACACTGCGTATTATCGGGCTTAGAAGATTAATACCAGTTGAAATAGAAAAAAAGTAGCAGCAATGGCAGATGAAAAAGAAGATGACAACAATGGAGGCCTTTACTGATGGAGCTATCGATTTGTATAGTCAAAAACAGAAGAGGATTTGCAAGTTGTTAAGCCAAAAAGCCACTTCTCTATCTTCCTGGAATACGTACGTATTTTTACATCTAATAATCTAGCAGATAAGTACCTTAGAAGGAACCAAATGTAAATAAGAAGTACCTTTCAACTGTTGCATCATGTTTGATTATTTTAATCATGGGGACGTTTGCAAAAACAGTGCACATTATTTCATTCTTGGAGATTTAGACCACCTTTCTTTCTTTCTAAGAATGGCCTAACTTCAATTCTTTTGGATGCTTTTGCCCCTGGTCATAGCAGACAAAGTCCAGCAATACATTCAAACAGAACCAGGTGCACATTTGTCATAGTGACAGCATGTATTTTGCTAGCGAATGCAAATATTATTTATGCAAAAGTATATTATTTATGCACATAGTTTGCTAGTGAATGCATGTTGGGTGGATGTGTAATGCGCGTTCATGGGCTGCAGGATATTTGTAATGCCCAGGGTAAAAAGTTTCCTAGAAAAATTTCAAAACCAAGCCGTTCATCCGAAAAATTAAAAAAGTACCCACCAAATCTGCAAAAACAGAAACAAAATGGGTCTTTTCTGCAAAATTTCCTCTAATAATTAGATTAATAATAATATGTATCTTTTGTTGGAAAAACTAGTCTTTGATAGAATTGTTAGTGGAATTGACAGTGACTAATGTTTGGACTTTAGAGTAAATGATTAGGCACCACAACTCCACTTTAGCAGCTGCTTAGTGTTTAAGCAGCCAGTTTTGATAACCTCATCAAATGCAACACTTGACATAAATATTAGAGCTTGACGAAATATTTTAGAATCATGGATTATCTAATTGGACTCTAAGTTGCAAGGGGGATTATTTTTCCATTTACTTATTTACAATTACATATACTAGTTTTCTGCATTTGAGGAAATTGCAGTCACTGTATGTCCTGTTAGAGTGTGACTGTTTAGAATAGATGGAGAGTGTATATCTTCATTTAGAATGGATGGAGAGTGTATATCTTCATTTCTCTTGACCTATTATGCATGCAGGATTTTCTTCTTTTATTCAATTGTTATATAGAATTAGAGGCAAGGATACATTAGATTTGTCTCACTGTAGACATTAAGAAGAGCAGACAACTAGCTTTTGGACTATAAAAAGGTGTGTGCCTGATTTAGTAATCTTGGACAACTTTTGATGAACTGTCACTAAACTAAAAAGAAAGAAGCAAAAAAACTGGGAGTTGATGTCTAGATAACATAATAGGTTGGTTGCTTATCAAGCCGTCTTGGCAAGCTAGTGATATATATCTTTTGGGGCAAGAAGGTTGATAGAGAGAGAGGCAAGCCTTATAAAGGTTTAGATTCATTCATTCTCCCCATGTGCTATCAGGCATAACCATGGGGATTAGGACATAACTACCATTGTTTAAAAGGAAGAGGTTGATGAAAGAGGAGGTTAAGAAAAAAAGGTTAGTTGGGGTTGAGATTGGTAATGGACTCATACGAAATGCCTCATAGCCAACCTTATGATATGCCCAAGAAAAAGGAATGTGGGAAATCAACCATTTCCCTGGACGCCTTGGAAACCTCTTTGGGGCACTTTTGCATTGCCATGTTGCTGGGACGTATAAGAGCTATTTCTTTTGATCGCATTTTCAACAATTAAGCATGCTAGATCCTTTTCCTCCATCAATAATTATAGCATTAAGGCATATGAAAGAGATGATGCATGTGGTAAGTTCAATAATTATAATCTGTCTCAACTACTTTAACTCACCTCAGTTCCTCGACGAAGGAACTCTCGAGCTAACGGAAGCATTCCAAGAACAATATCAGCACCTGAGTTATCCACAAAAGTAATGCTCTTCTATGTGGTGGTGGTTTCTTTTCTCCACAACCAAGCATTCTTTTTTAAACATATCGAAGTCATCCACCTAATAGAATGGAACAATTTTAGTTGAATCAATAGCCAAAACATGGCCATCTTAGTCAACAGTTAAATCAAACTACCATATTCCATCAAAGGAACTAGCAAAGAAATGGCACATAAACAGTAAATTATCAAGTTTATCTTTTGACAGGAGATTTTGTCTTATAAGAACTTGCCCGCCAGGGTCGCTGCATCTTTTTGCGGCTCATTCGATAAATTTCAATTATAGTTCCTTTGTGGTAAAGGTCAACACAAGCGCGAGATCCCCAATCAAATATATTTGCAGCAAGAACACCTTCAATGAGAGCAAGCAGTCTTTCTTCCTGTGAAACAGTTGAATGCTTGAACTAGTCAGTAATGCAGTGTGGAATAACTTTCATGGACCATCACCATATGGCCTCTATTTTACCTACTAGCAATCTAGGACACAAAATTAAGAATATTGGCCCATTAAATGATGAATCAAGTTCATCAGTTAACATGTATAAGTTGAGAGTAAAACAAACTTAACACACCAGAATATATTGACGAAACAAGAATTAAGACGTGTTTTCATGAGCTATCATTTGATATAGCTACAATAATTTGGCTAAAGAACAAATGACATTTAACATGTTCTACAGCCATATGCTTGTTTTTTTACCAATTATTCCAATGAAATATCACAGAAATATGTAAATATTGCATTTAGTTGTAAACCAAAGCTTGAAAGAAAGATCACCTAGAAGATTATTGGCACCTCTAGGACTAAAGTATCTAGGATATTCCTAGCTACTTGTTTCTCATATACGGAGAAGTTTGAATAAAACATGAGACCCGTATTGATGGGATAAGGCACGTCATATACATGCACAAAACCACGCTGCCAAGCACAAGGCTAACTACAGACACAGATGCTAGAGTGAGAAGTATCTATGATGGCTCATGCTTCCAACACTAACCTAGATAGAATTCAAGGTGATAGGAGAGAAGTAATTACAATAGATTTTAGAATCACTCTTAAGGTTTCTAATTTTTGTGCTGTCTTCTTTGCATTTTTTGTAATATCAATGACATCAAATGATCAATCATCCTAGAAAAGATTCAAACTTAATATCCTATTGGATCTACACTCAACTAAGTCATAATCCCAAACTAGTTGGGGTCGGCTAAATGAATCCTTTCCCTCCATTCCACTCAGTTTAGGGCCATACTTTCTGAAAGATTTATGCTATGAAAATGTATATTATTTGTAATAAGGAAACAAGTTCATAGATAAATAATTAGAAAATTGCATTCATGATGTGCTTCATACAAATCTAATAACATTTACCAGTAGCAGCTTCCTCGAATATAATCCTATTCCTGATTGGAGGTTGGATTACCATGCATATGTTCAGTGATATTATTATATTCAGATCAAATTCTAGTGAAGTGTTCAGATTGTGCTTTATTTACTAAAGTTTTTAGGTTGTAACACCTAAAAATCTTTTCCATCGAAAAGCTTGCAAAGTATCCCAAGTCTCCAACATTACTTAGAACACACATGCTTATTTCTTCCACCCCTTGGTAGTACAACTAGAATATTCAGTCCAATATCATTCTAGAAATGTAAATGCATACCTATGTGTAGTTAATAAACCCTTGGCCATTCTTGGATGCCGAGAAAGTGAGAGAAGAAGAAGAAGATTGGAGGGAAAGCCTCTTTTTCTGGTTCTTGGCAATTTATAAGAGAAATAACATGCAGACATATTCTGTCAGGGACCTAAAATATTTTTAGGTAGTTTGTCTTAAAGGGAAAAACAAACAACATAAAGCAACTGATAAGAACAACCTACCCACATCCTCACTGTTCTTTCTACAGCTTTTCATGGAATTTTCTTAGTCTAACCAAATACTAGAAAATTCATAATTTTTCTTCGCTTTCATTAATTTGTTTCTGTTGAAGTGTAAATAAGCTGTAAATAAAATTAGTTAAATATCCCTATAGATTAGGAGAATCTGTTTGAATTTAAATTACCTAAAATTAAGGGATTTGATTAGATAGATTTCAGATTTAGAATGATTAAGTTTCCTATTCTTATCTTGTAATTATTCCCTAAAATTAAGGGATTTGATTAGATAGATTTCAGATTTAGAATGATTAAGTTTCCTATTCTTATCTTGTAATCTCCTATATATTTCCTAGAATTGTACACTGAAGGGGAATGAATAAAAAATTTCAGCTTTCTACATGGTATCAGAGCTCTAGGGTTTTTCGCATTCATCTCTTTGCACGCAGCCTTCATTGCTGCGGCTCCCTTGAGCCTATTTCTCTACCTATCCCAGCAGCCTTCATTGCTGCAAGATTTTTTCCATCGACCATGTCAACCTCTGAAACCTCTAGCATCCGTAACCCATCTGAAGAATCCAATTCTGTTCAGAAAATTAGAGATTTACAGAATATTCGGGCATCCTATAGGCTCAGTGGGAAGAATTATCTCAAGTGGTCTCAATTTGTCCGAACATACCTCAAAGACAAGGGGAGGCTCAGCCATCTTCTCGGAAACGGGCCAACAAAGGATGATCCAAAGTTTGAAACCTGGGATGAGGACTCCATGATAATGTCGTGGCCATGGGATTCCATGGAACCCATGATTAGCGACATGCATGTTTTGACAACTGCAAAGGAGATTTGGGACTTTGTTCATCGCACATATTCAAAGGACCACGATGATGCACAAGTTTATGAGATCAAGGTCAAAACTGCAGCCAATAATGAAGAAATTGGAAAGCTAAGGAGTTTGTTAGGATCTCTTGAGAAGCCTTATGGAGCTTGCTCTTTGACTCTTTCAGGTAAACCTTCTTTTTCTTTTTGTATGAATGCCCAAGTAACAGAAACGAAAACACCTATACAAACTCTTGAATAATAGACTCCGGTGCCACAGACCATATGACCCCTACACCTCAGCATTTCCACACCTATACCCCATGCCCAGGTAATAGGAAAATTGTAGTCGCTAATGGCTCTTTAACCATTGTTGCAGGGTTCGGGGATATATATATCACACCCACCCTTATCCTTAAAAATGTCCTCATGTACCAAAACTATCAGCAAGCCTCATCTCCATTTATAAGATCACCTATGACCTTAAATGTTATGCTATTTTTTCCTCTTCTTATTGTGTTTTTCAGGATCAGGGATCGGGGAAGAGGATTGGACTTGCTAAGGAAAGTAGCGGCCTTTATCTCCTTGAATCATCTCAAACTGTTAAGAATGATTTGTCATTGTCCTTTCTCAGTTCTTCCAATAAAGATGTCATTTGGCTGTATCATTTACGCCTAGGTCATCCATCTTTTAGGGTTTTACTAGTTATGTTTCCTCAACTATTCCAAGGATTAGATATTTCTGAGTTTCATTGTGATATTTGTGAGTTATCAAAACATACACGTGTATCTTTTCCTATTAGCAATATACACAGTTCTTATCCTTTTCATTTGATCCATAGTGACATATGGGGCCCTTCCAGCATACCTAATATTTCTGGGGCTCGGTGGTTTGTATCCTTCATTGATGACTGTACTCGAGTTACATGGCTATTCCTCCTCAAACACAAATCCGATGTTAGCTTTGTTATTCCAACGTTCCATTCAATGGTTCAAAACCAATTTGAAGTTACCATAAAAAGCTTTAGGACAGATAATGCTAGAGATTACTTTAATCAAGTTCTATCACCTTATTTCCAATCCCAAGGTATTATCCATGAATCATCATGTGTCAACACGCCCCAGCAAAATGGGGTAGCTGAAAGAAAAAATGGACATTTGCTCAACACCATTCGAGCCTTACTCTTTCAAGGGAATGTACCCAAGTCTTATTGGGGTGAGGCTGCTCTCACTGCCACATACATGATAAACAGACTTCCCTCCACTGTGCTAAATAATAAGAGTCCTATAGAGACCCTCAATAGCTTCTACCCTCACTTCCGAACCTCAAATGGCCTTATACCTAGGGTATTTGGCAGCACTGCCTTTGTTCATGTTCACAGCCAGCATAGAAACAAACTAGATCCTCGTGCCATCAAATGTGTCTTTCTTGGTTACTCATCCACTCAAAAAGGATACAAGTGTTATAACCCTTCATCCAAAAAAACCTACATTTCTGTTGATGTCACATTTATGAAAAATACACCTTTTTTCTCCAAGTCCTCTCTTCAGGGGGAGATTTCCATGTTAGAAGATAGGACTTATGAGATTTCTGAACCACTTCAAACCCTTGATCTTCCAACCAGCATAGTTGAAAACAAGTCTACTGAATCTGTGTCATCTCCTGTCTCTCCTGACCTAATCAATGCCAGTCACAACCCTACAAGATTCTCTCAGTTGTATTCAAGGAGAAAGGCTGTTCTTGAATTGACACAAGTCCAAGAATCTGATCCAAACTCTGGAAATGAAATCAAGGTAAGATTTGACATGTCTTTACAACCTATTGAGACATCTACTGACCCTATTGAAGACTTAGACATACCCGTAAGATCTGACATGTCTTTACAGCCTATTGAGATACATACTGACCCCATTGAAGACTTAGACATACCCATTGCTGTTAGAAAAGGCACAAGAGAATGTACCAAACGACCACTCTATCCATTATCTTACTATGTCTCCCTTAAATGTCTGTCCCCAACTCACCGAAAATTCATTATGAGCCTAAACACCATTGCTATTCCTAACACTATTACTGAGGCATTGACAAAAAGGGAATGGAGGACTGCCATGAGAGAGGAGATGAGTGCATTAGAAAAGAATAGAACATGGGAGATCGTTGACAAACCAGAAGGAAAAAATATTGTTGGCTGTAAGTGATTTTTACATTGAAATACAGAGCTGATGGATCCCTTGAGAGATATAAAGCAAGATTGGTAGCTAAAGGGTACACTCAAACCTACGGTGTAGATTATCAGGAGATCTTTGCTCCAGTCGCAAAAATGAATACTGTGAGAATCCTATTATCTTTGGCTGCACACTTTAATTGGCAACTGCTGCAATATGATGTTAAGAATGCATTTCTCCATGGTGACCTAGATGAAGAAATCTACATGAACATTCCACCAGGATTTGAAGGGAACTCAGGTAGCAAGGTGTGCTGGTTGAAAAAAGCACTTTATGGATTAAAACAATCACCTAGAGCATGGTTTGGAAGATTTGCAAAAGTGATGAAGGAATTCGGATATAAACAAAGTCAAGGGACCATACACTCTTTATTAAGCAGTCAGTTACAGGGGGGGTTACTGCTCTTCTAGTATATGTGGACAATATCATAGTAACTGGGAATGATAAGATGGAGAAGCAGGAATTAAAGCGGCAGCTGGTGAAGGAATTTGAGATAAAGGAACTAGAAAAACTGAAGTACTTTCTTGGTATTGAGGTGGCATATTCACACAAGGAATCTTCATATCTCAGCAAAAGTATGTGACTGATTTGTTGGTAGAAACAAGAAGATAGATTGTAAACCCGTCTCTACTCCAATGGATCCAAATCATAAGTTAGGTGAGGCTAAAGAAAACCAGCTATTGACAAAGGAATGTACCAAAGATTGGTAGGTAGACTCAGTGAGCATGATTAGTCAATTTATGTATGATCCAAGGGAACCACATCTTTAAGCTGCTTACAGGGTACTACATTACCTGAAAGGCAATCCAGGGAAAGGAATTTTGTTCAAAAGAAGCAATACTCTTACTCTAGAAGCTTATACCGATGCAGATTATGCAGGTTCCCTAATAGATAGAAGATCTACTACAGGATATTGTATCTTTCTTGGAGGAAACCTGGTAACATGGAGAAGTAAGAAGCAGAATGTGGTAGCAAGATCATCTGCAGAAGCAAAATTTAGGGCTATTGCGCAAGGCCTGTGTGAGCTGCTTTGGCTAAAGATTATTCTAGATGATTTGAAAGTCAAATGGAAAAGTCCTATGAGACTCTATTGTGACAACAAGTCAGCTATCAATATTGCTCATAATCCCATACAACATGATAGGACAAAACACATCGACATTGATAGACATTTTATCAAAGAGAAATTGAGGAAGGATTAGTGTGTATGTCTTATGTTCCATCGGGACAACAACTAGCGGATGTTCTAACAAAAGGGCTGAGTAGTTCTATTTTTCAGGGCCTTAAGGGGGAGTGTTGAAGTGTAAATAAGCTATAAATAAAATTAGTTAAATATCCCTATAGATTAGAGAATCTGTTTGAATTTAAATTACCTAAAATTAAGGGATTTGATTAGATATATTTCATATTTAGAATGATTAAGTTTCTATTCTTATCTTGTAATCATTCCTAAAATTAAGGGATTTGATTAGATAGATTTCAGATTTAGAATGATTAAGTTTCCTATTCTTATCTTGTAATCTCCTATATATTTCCTAGAATTGTACACTGAAGGGAATGAATAAAAAATTTTAGCTTTCTACTGTTTCCATTGTGTCATTTTATTAGCAACCAAAGATAGCATTAGTGTGATGACAATGTTGGCTGTGAGGGTTTGGCTATGGTACAATACTTACCATCAACTTGATCACTAAGGAGACAAGAGTGTTATCATTTATTTCCCTGTACAGATTGCCATTGTATTGTGTCCAACCAACAAGGGACCAACTCAGGTTGAAGAGGAAACCTTTTTTTAACAAGCAAAAATCCATTGAGCAATCATAACAAAAATTGAAGTGTAAGGTTTTAATATCACCATACATACCTCATTCATCCTATCAAGCTCAATAAGAAGGTCAGGTAGAACTGCAAGAGAAGCCTCATTTTCCCTAGACAATGGAGGAAAAGGGTCAGGAAATCAGACGCATGCATGTGTTCGAGCTCTAATTCTGAAGCCAGAACATAGAGAAAAAGAGATTAAAATTCGGCTGCATGTGTTGCAGATATATGGTTATGGGAGCACAATGCTGGATAACTTATCTGAACACATCCACATGGCACTATAAAATGCCGGTTCACAAATTTTATAGAAAAATAATTCAATTTTTAACCCTTTGGATAAATACAACAACAAATATTACCAAGAGATCGCCTCTTGTGAATCCATTGCAACGACAAGCTAAAGTTGCCACATCACAAAGCTTCTAACAATTATAAAGTGAATGAAGCTCAAAACATTAATTGTGAAATATATTCTAGTGAAGAGGTCCTTTCCAACAACACTCCTTTTCCTCACCTTCCATGCCTCCCACACATGTATCACATGTTCCCACCTATATCTTCAGGGCCTTGGAACTAAGCTTGTAAAGATTGCATTGAAGTTAGCAGGATAGGCCCTCCTTTCTACTTCAGATCCCAAGACATTTTTATGCAATTTAAATGAAAAGGTTATGTAAGAGACCAGTGCCCCCTCATTGTAATAATGATAGATTAAAGTATCACGATTCTTGAAATTGCAGCTTTATCATTTAAAAGACTTACTAAATACAACAAAGATGCCTAAAGAAAACAAGTTTTCAAAATTTCAAGCATGATCGATAATTTTAGGATCTTGTTTGAAAGAAACAATAATGATAAAAGTATAAAACCTTAACATGGACTGCTGAATTGTCCCGAATTGGTCGATTCGGGCTGAACCGAACCATATCAGCCAGGCGCCGGGTTGGTTCACCTCTTAAAAATGGTTCACCTTATTTATTGGGTTCGGGTTCAACTTGTTTAAAAATGGTTCATCATTAAAAAAGGCATCCAACTCTTTGCCCTTTCAAAATTCGTCTGGTACTTTTCTCACAAAATCCTAATACTTCACTCTTTACCTACTGCCATTGCTCATTGCCTGTCGCCCATCGCTCTTCACCTGTCGCCCGTCTTCCATCATCTCTCGCCCATCCTTCGCTCAGGTAGTTGTCCCAGGGGAAAGAAGGGGAAACCAGCTGAATCAGAACATGGATGGTCGTCCCCCACTTGGGTAGTCATGGTAAATTTTTTCCTTTCCCTTTTCACCCTTCCTCTCCTCTCTCTTTTCTTTCTCTTGTCTCTCTATTCTGCAGAATCAATTCGCTATGATTCGATATGGTACTGATACCATACTAAATTGGTCACCAACCAGCACAAGTTGCCGATATGATTCTGTGGACCTTGAACCCTAGGGTTCATTAGCAAGGATTCAAATATTGACCCGTGCTGTCATATTGTAGAGGCTAGAAACCAGTATTAGGCAACTCCTCTAACTGAATCATGAGAACACTAGCTGTAATTAGTGGTGGGCATAGGCATTGGGCCAAGCTGGATTGGGCCCGAACTTAGGCCACGTATGCTGGCTTAAGCTTGGCCTAATGGAAATCTCTCAGGATCCAAACCCAGCCTAGCCCGAAACATATATATGTATATGCAAGTATATATAAAACCAAAAGAGAGGGTGGGTGAGATGGTGACAGCTTGTGCCTTTTCTTCCTAATAGATCCGGTTAAAATCCTTCGCAACATTTTTTTAAAAAAATATTACAACAAAATATAACATTATATATATATATATGAATTCAAGGATTGGGCCAGGTATATTTTTTCTAAGCCCAAGACTGGACCAATCCTATGGGCCAAAAATCTTGGTATAAGCCCTGAAAATTTTAGGATTGGGCTTGAGCTGGCCTATGGGCCACTCGGCCCATGCCCACCCCTAGCTGTAATAGACTAAACCACCCCAAACTAGACCATACCTACCATGTTCCACTAGGGAGTGAGCATAAGGTAAATTTACACCCTTTTTTTTTGGTACTAGCTGATACGCTATGCTAGTAGGATACGTGCCCAACCTACCAATTAGCAGTATGGGGGGGTGTATCATAAGATTTAAATCCTTGTCGCTAGAATCTTAGAAGAATCAATGCAAATGACCTTTTCATCCACAAGTGTTGATATTAGTATTGTACTTATTTCAAAATGGTGTGACAATACATTCTTGTTATATGCATCAACCAAAATCTACTCATAATTTATGAATATCTTGCTACGGAATATGAACTTTGGGAAGAGCAACTCCACTTTTTTAAGTTATTCTCTTGCTTCTCATACGATCGTGTAGAACTAATGACCCAGGGTTCTGTGTAAAGTCATTTCACATGCATCACATGTAGCAAGATCTAGTACTGATTAATAACAAATTTTTTATAAGAATATTTACCCTTTAAGACGAATATTATTCCATTTAGCATCAGATAGATTTACATATAGGAATAGTCCAATGAAAGACCAAATATCAACATTCCTTTTATTTACAATGCCGCCTAACTAACCTCTGTTTGATAGTGATGTAGGCATCACCAAACTGAAACTCCCGCAAACATTCTTCCCTCAGTTCCAAAAGATTGGCCAAACCTAACTTTCCATAAGCAGCAGGCTCTTCCATCAACCTACAACAAAGTGTCAATAACATTATGGGTGAAAAATACTGGATGGTATCGAGAAGAATAATCTTTACTGGTTGATTTCATATTAAACTTACAACTATAGATGTCACAAGATTCTCCATCGGTACATGGAAATCCTTTGAAAATTAAATTGTTAATTATAGAAGCACACCAGATGAAGATAATACAAATACATATCAAGCAACTTTGTTTAGTGCACTTTAGGTTAAAGAACATGAGATGTATGATCTATATGACTTTAACCTGACTAGTTAAATGCATTGCAATTCTATATCCAAAAGTGGATGCCCTAGTTCTGTTATTATCAAACTGTTAACAGACCAATAATCTGTTAACAGGCCAACTTCCTGAAAGACTTAATTTAGCACTTATTTCATGTTTAAGGGACTACATATGACAGAAGAGTTTAATACTGCATTGGACCACTGTACCGCAAGGATCAATAACCACAACTATCTAGCCTGTTTCTGACTTTTGAGAATATGGGCACACACAGTATAGGGAAATATAGAATTCCACAAGAACAATACAAATCATGAAAAAAAGGGGAAAAAAAAAACCAAAACCATTTCAAGGCCCCCTTAAACTAGGACAGGAAGAGGTAAAACGGAGACCTGAGCTGGATAATGTGCATGCTTATGCAAAAATTCATTCTTGGCACGGTACAGAGAAGAACCGTCATGAACTTTGTCTTCTGTAGATATTCATCCATATTGGAAGCTGAAGCGAAGGCATCCATTGAACCTCATGTTGGTCACATATATTCTTAGCTTGGTATCATTTCCACATAATTCATGACAGTGGCTGATAGTTTTACCCATGATATGCCATACCGGTGCATACCCTCTTGTACCAAATATGCCATACCGTATTGATATTCAATATAGGTGTATATTAAGTCTCAGTATGCTGAACCAACCTGTGTACTAGGCATACCAGCACCATATCAACATGTTGTGGTACAGGATTTGGTACTAAGATGGCAAACCTACCTAGTTGTTTATATAGGACAATGCCCCGCAATTATAACAGATTTCTCAATGTGTGCATCATTTCAGAACTTGCTGTTGATGATGTTACATGGTCTTAGACTACCCCACTGCCATAAAGATTCTAAAACCAACTTTGGAGGCTAAGAGTTTGTTGCTTATGGAAGATCTCTAATGGATTGAGGGATCTGATAACCCTTTTTCCTTGGCATTGCTGCCTCCAGCCTATTCAGATCATCGACAGGCCACCCAAAGCCATCATCTACAATGTTCTGTTTCATCAGAATAGACACAAATAGGCTTCAGAATGTTTCTAAGCATCTTTCATCCCTAAGGATAGTTTTGCAAATATTGCTTGAAACAAAGGTGTTAGAAAAATGTCTTTCTTTTAGCATCGACACCATTCAAAGATAGATAGCTATGACCTTCTGGGCCTTTTCTTTCTCCCCTTCACTTGCCCTCTCCAGCCACTATTTATGCATTAACAGGCTCTCTTTGAGTAGTATAGTGATTATTATCTAATCCTTGCCAATATTCTGTATGCTTGTGTTTTTCTCTCTCTACCTCTTGCACTTTGTTAAGTCTGTTTAAGCTTGCCTTGAATCTTATTTCCTTTTTGGTGAACTAGAGTACTATCTTTTACCATTGTAGCACTTGGAAGATAAGTATTTAACACTTGGTCTCCACATCTCCACATGCTTAATACCTGGTAACCACTCCCCTTGCCATTTGCTTCCTTCTAGTGCTCTGTTGACATTGTGTTGCTTCACTCTCACTATAATGTCATCTACTTGCCAGGAGTCCTTAGTTCTCTACTAGATAGACTTGTTTAAAGGAAATGTTACATATGGGGATATCTTAATTGTTTTGATCTGAGCCCAACTCTTTCTAACACGAAAAAGTGATCTCTTAGGTGTTAGAATCCACTTTCACAGATCTTGACTCAACTTTGAGTGTCATTTACTTTCACCTCACCTCATCATCTACTTGCCATTTGCTACCTTCTAGTGCATTGTCAACATGATGGTTGATTCAATCCCACCATGGTGCATTTCTTCATACCAACTTACCGTGAATGCTAACATTCTATTAGATGCACCCATTTAAAGGTATGTAACATGTGCGGCTATCCTAATTGTTTTGATCCAAAGCCCACCTCTGTTGTAACATTAAAACGTGCCAATGCCAGTGCATGCACTAGATATGGCCACCACAACATGAACCATACTGTGTTGTACTGTACTATGCCAAAACAAACATATCAAGAAATGATTTAATATGCATGTTACTTGAGAAAATATTTTTAAAAAATAAATTAATGTGTCATGGCAACTCATGCAGGTGCCATCACTAGCTTGGTAAAGCAAGGACTGGAATCTATGATTGTGATGATACTAATTTTGGAAAATTTGTAGGAAAGCTTGATTTACCTTGCCAAGTGAGCTGAGAAGGCACGTGCAAATGCATCTCCCCTTCTTTTAGCATCATCTGTTCCTCCTTCACTTGCTACAGCCTGCAACATAGTAGGTAAGCACTAAATTTGTAAACAGTTCTGTTAAACAGTTTTGTTCCTCAAATTAACAATATAAGAAGAATGACCCATACATCCCTGATTAATGACCTATACATCCCTAATTATTAGGAAGAAAAATGGAAAATTCCACTAGTATGATGGTTCAACTGAAAGTTCACAAGACAATGATTTTTACAATTTGAACCAGTGGAATCCTAAATAACTATGTGCTCTTGAAGATTCACAAATTATGAGGATCCAAATGATACTAAATGAAAATTGTACAATATTCAATTGAAATATGCAAATCCTAGCTTGGATATAGCTTTTTCAGATATCTGCAACACACCTGCTAGCAAATATTCTGCGATCCAATTACACTTTAATTTTTAGCTTCAAACCAGAAAAGCAGCTACACAAAATCAAATTCTTGTTATCTGCAGGTGCCTTCAGGCTGGATGAATAACCCCATGTAATTTACTGTGAATAAGAACAATGCAACCGGAATTCCAAGGTACTTCCAATAACAATGTTGAAACTAATGTTGAAACTATGTTAGGCAAACTACACTAATTTTCTATTTTGCTCCCCTTTATCTCTCAATATAGTAGACTTTGGACCAGGTCCGCCTAGTTGCACCAATTGCTGTCGACCTAAATTAGGAAAAAGTATTTGCTCTACATATTATTTCTACATTGCAACTGGAAAAAGTGTCAAAAGATTAATTGTACAACATATTTCACAACTGAACTGATGCCATATGTCAATGCTTGGAGAAGATAATTTCATAACTCGACAAGCAAATAACTTTGAGCATGTATGATGACAAGCACTAACTGATAGCATCTGGTTTTTTGTAGATTTTAATGTACAACTGACCTATCAATCCTACTTGGTAAATTCTCAAGTTCCTTTGAACTAATTTTATAGGTTAAGTGCACATTGGAATATTGTCCAAAATCTGGTATATCTAGCTGTTGTGTATCACTTGTTTTAGGCGCTATCATTTCTAAAAGAAAAAAGAAAAAAAAACTCTTTAAAGACAAGGTTTAAAGTTCAAAATGCTGATGAATCTCATTCCCATATATGAAATAAAAAAGAAGATAAGAAGAAAAAGGTTTTGTAGATATTGTAGTAGAATTTTAATACCATGATCCTCATTAGTAGCAATACTAAAAAAGTACATGCAATTGCATCATTTAATTACATGTGACTATGGTATGCCATACGGGTCCCTATGCCACCATGCTAGATGTACCATATTATACCGATACTTTACTGGTACCCATACAAGGGGCATATCGACACTCGGATCGACACTCGGTACACCCTTGTATTGAGTATATTGACGCCGTGTTAAAAATTTTATAGGTATGCCTCTCGGTACCAAGTTAGCGAACCATGCACGTAACATAATCATATAAGAAAGATTGACATTAGGAAATTAGAAAGATGTCAAAAATCAAGAAAAAGGACGTTAGGTCTAAGGAGCATACATTTGTATGGCAAGCAGCAAAGAGATATTTAAGATGAAATATTGAAGATAAAGGATATACCCTTTAATTTGGACATGATAGGAATACCAAATTCATACCGCCATGGGATGATGGACAAATGCTAGAAGGAAAACTGAGTTCATATTAACCCACCCAACCACACTCACCTCCCTCTTCACAAAAACAAAAGAGCTAAAGAGATTGAGGTGAAGATGAGGAGCTTGACAAAAATAGAATCCTATTGAAATGGTTATCTCTTATAACAAGAACTTTCACAACAATAACCATCAGGTGAAGCCTAGACTTGTGTAAATTTTCCTATCAACAATCATCACAAAAATAGTCAAAAGGGCACAATTTTCTAGTTCATACCTTATCAACAAGGTCAGGTGAATGCTCTGATAACACCGTAAACCAAAACCTGCAGCATGGTATAGATCACATTTAAGTATAGGCAACCTCAACAAAAGTCCCACTTTGACCATCATTTTCCAAAAGTGAGCAATACCGCCAATTATAAGGAGATAAGGAATGTGATATAACTTACTCAAGCTCACCAGGATCTGAGAGATCAATAGTGTTTGGTTCATACCTGCAAATGAAGATCATCAATATTAGATTAAGTAGCTTAAGATAATTAACAACTGGTTGGTAATGCGAAGAGCTTGTCCTTGTAATCAGATCCCCTGTGAAGTCATGAATGGTGGGAATAGATGGCTAAAGAGTTTATTATAGTCTGATATAAAAGTCAAGCAAAGAGGATTTTTTATGGCAGGGTCAAGGGAAGTGTTTGTATTGTACATATCTGGTGACGACCTGAGGAAGAAAGCTTCTACTCAAATACTACAAATAAACTTCATATACAAACAACATTTCTAGCATACTTTTGCTGATAATTCAGATACAGCATTGGGAATTGCAACAGTAGTCTGGTGGATGCTTACATCTTAGGATCTGCCAATAAAGGAAACACATCCAGTGTGGGCACAAGATGGAGAACGCCAATATTTAATGCAGCGCTTGCATCTGATCTCAAGATATTGCCCCTGGAAGAAGGTCGCTCAAAACCTCCCACACCAGTAGTTCCAGGGGGAGCCATTGGGACAGGAGCTGTAATCTCAGTACCCTTCTGCACAAACTTCTCCATCCAAGATATCTGCAAAGAGAATGCAATGATCATGCTCAAGCTACTGGTGAAAAATGACAAGAAAAGCCATGAAAGAGTTTTTGTAAGCACACTCCTTACAATAAACATGTCCAAAGTTCAAATGGTTACAACTCTATGTAGTGTCTAAGAACCTGGGTGAATTCATAAAAATGTGCAAACCCACTTCTGCAGCTGTGATAGGCATGTGAAAAGCATTTTTTTGAAAATAAATGAAGAACTTTTCGCTTAAGTTTTCCAGCCAAAACCCTCAGACCAGACATGATATGGAATGCTAATGATTTTCACAAATGCTGATTGCTAGTGGTATAGCTGACCACAAAGTGAAGGATTAAGGCTTGTCCTTTATGATTGATGAAGAAATAACACAAACTACATGGGGACCATGCCAAGCTAAGATTTAATAAAAACTATGATATAGATTAAGTGCAGAAATGATCTCAATGCATTTGATATATAAGCAGACAACTTGAACCTTCATGCTAAATACACTAAAGATATCAGAGTATGTATAGATAGCTCACTCCACCATATGATAAAGTCATATTCTTGCCTTCTCATTCAGATCACCTAGAGGAGGACCATGAATCTTTCCCCCAACATAAGGAGCTCCCATAGGGAACCGTTCCACCAATTGATGTGCCATCAAGACATCAAGACCATGCTTTCATAGCTCATGAATGCACCAAGAGCTCCTAAAAAGCCCTCATGGCGCAAAAACATGGCTTGTGCCTGTCCCTTGGACCTAAGACAAAGTCAATGTTCAGCAGAAGAATATGAGCAGAAACAATTTAAGTGAAAAAAAAAAATCAAAGCGCATCTTTATGTTATTAATTATTCTTTACATTATTCTTTACAGTAGATTGTGAAACTCAAATCATTTAAATAAAAAGAAAAAGTGGGAAAACATGATTGTATGCTAACAATAATAGTGATAACACTCATCCAGTGCCATGAAATTGAAAGAAAAGCATGTCACAAAATGCATAAGCAGCACTATGCCTCTACCACTTACCAGAAATGCACTGCAAAAGAAATAGTGTCCATTGTATAAGCATGACCACGAATGAAAAACCCTCCAAAGAAAATCCTCTTGAGCCCATAGCGAAGTGCATTCAAGTAGGAGATCTGTCATACAGGAACTGAATAAGAGATATGCAAGGTTATGCATACAAATGAGGTTAGAGCCCACCCCCACGCCCCCTTCTCCTTAACCACACACACACACACAGAGAGAGAGAGAGAGAGAGAGAGAGAGAGAGAGAGCAAATTAAGACAACCAAAATAAGTTATCTGCACCAAAACTACAATCAGAAATCACAGAAATAGAAGATTAGACCAGTAAAATAACTCACAATTTCCCAGATTAAGATGATCCATCTCGAACATTAAGATAAAAATACATGCACTTAAATGCTCCATAAATCAATAGTTGCACAGCAAAGGAAGAGCAGAACCTATCTATTTCAACACAAAAATCTTCCCAATGTCTTTTTTGCTCTGCGGTCTACTGATTTGTTGAAATAATCACAGTTATCATCAGATACCATTGTTTCCCTTAAAAGCTATATTTTCAGTCTAAGATTCAAAGTTTCATCTGCACTGAATCCATTTCAGCTAATGCTGATCCAAAAACTCCAGGTTTTCAGTACAGTTTTGGCTGAACCTCTGATAAGATACTCAAAACTGGCTAGTCCAAACTAATCCCCCTGAAACCTATGGGTTTATACTGAAAATGAAATCAGAAAAGCAGTTTTAGTGGAAGCATTGCGGAAACAATGAATTGTTGTCAATAAGTATTGCGAAAGTTTTCTTTGAAAAAGTTGAGGCTCATTTCATCATAATATTGCATATTTTCCTTCATTGGGCAGCAATTAGTTCACTTTAGATGCCCATAAATAAGATGTTTCCTTATCTGGAATCAAGACAGTTGATATTGGGGGTCAATGTCACAAGACATCAAGCAAGCCCCTGGTAAATGATTGGTTCACGAACCTAATGTAGCATGAAAAGTCTAGCATGCTTACATCATGCACAGAAGTGGACATAGCTTGATGGATCCATAAACAGCAGTCAAAACAAAGCTGACATAGTTAATAGAAAAATGTATATGACTCAAGCATACTCTGATCCATCCTGAGAAGAGTTTGTGCTCATATATATGGTTCTGTCACAACAATGTTTGCTGATAATAAAATAATTCAAGACATCTTACCTGCCCAATATTATATGAAATCATTCGCAGGAGGGAGAGAGAGATATCTTCCGGTCTGTAGTCTGATAGCTCCTTGGCTTCTGAAATTGTCTTTCCAAAACTGGAGGCAATAGTTGATGCTGATAGTCCAATCTGCCACCGTTTACAAATTAGAGTATTAGATAGACTGAGTTGTCCTTTTTCAAAAAAAATAAAAATAAAAATTCTCAGTTTGTGCAATAAAATGTAATGAGCTTGAAAGTGATCTACAGTATAAAACTAAAACCTAAAATAAGAAGCATCTCATAGATAGCAAGTTTTATATATATTGCAACAGAAGGAGCAAGTTGGAAGGACAAAGCAATGCCTACATTCCCCACATACATACACAAAGAAACACCTGTAAGGGTGAACTTAAAACTGTATGTACCAACATGATACAACTACATCTGGTGTACATTATCAATCTGACTATCCCCTGCCCCCATTGAACCCATGACAAAGAACCCATGCATAAGATGTAAACATGTTAAGTGAAATCATCAATAAACAAAACATAATTCATCACCTTGAGAGTACAGAAGACATTCAAGCATTTGAATGACCAAGCAAAGAGGAGAGTAGACCAGCAGTTGTTTAGCAAGTCTTAAACTTGTATGATTTGTCAAAAAGGATAAGGCAGATGACCAAATGAATTAAGCGAGAGCCTGGAATTTTAGGAAAGTATATCCACATGCAGTCCTCTAGATCCCATGAAGATAGAGGGAAAACACACAGCAAAAGCAAAATTAGGAGTCTAAAAACGCATGATGAGAATAAACAGGAAGATAAGCCTTGCAATACAGTGTACTGACACATAGTCTCAGTCAACTTCAAAAACTATTGATGACCAGTAAGCTCTTTCGGGAGAGGGAGAAGGAATTCATGGAGCTTAGAAGCATTATGTAAGACATATAATGTTTGGAAGCATATGTGGGAAAGATTACAGAAAGCAAAGAACCATCATGTGTAGAATATTGTAGCTGATAAGGCAACTATCTACATCGAGCCAAGCTTTGGAATTTAAATGGCCCCTAATCAACAGTTGCTCCTAAGCCGCTTCACCTTCAATCCTCCTCATACCTCAAAACCCTAATCATAATCCTAACCCAGCAAGTAAACTGCGTTCAGGTTATAGATCAGATATCCAATTCTTAACAGATTCAAGAGCAGGACAAAGTCTTGTCGATCATGAGGCTACTGAGATCAGATCGAGTTTGGGTCCTTAGTCAACAAATCAGACTTAAATCACTCCTGATCTCTCCCAAATCTGATTTGTTATGGGCCTGGAGAATAAGGTGACCAGGGAAAAGAGGAAGAGCAAGGCAACACTGCAAGTTGTCAAGTCCAAATAGCTAGACAAATGACATTTTTTAAGATAATAAAAAATGCACTATATACAACATTGTGAAAAATCAAAGATGGTTTGGAAGTCTAAGGTTATTTGGTCAATATACATGATTGTCGAATACTTAAAGGTTTTATATATCAGACTATAACCGACAAAACATAGTAATTAATTTTATAGATTAATATTAACCATGATTTTATATAATAATATCAAAATAATAAATAAAATGGAATTTACTATTAAATTAATTATTTGATAACATAGCTAAGAATCAAAAA
This sequence comes from Calamus simplicifolius, assembly GCA_900491605.1. Classification (NCBI taxonomy): domain Eukaryota; kingdom Viridiplantae; phylum Streptophyta; class Magnoliopsida; order Arecales; family Arecaceae; genus Calamus; species Calamus simplicifolius. The sequence goes on along the minus strand of UESW01003970.1, from coordinate 503,736 downwards.
AAGGATAGTGCATAAAATACCTTGGAATAATCCATACCACCATATATATCTCCAACAAGCATGTCAACATTGCTGTTGTCTCCTCGCTGGCTCAACTCTAACAACTCATCAAAGCTGTAAAGAGAGAGAAACATCAGCAAAAGGATAGAGGGCCCACACTTAATTGTGTGGCATAATATGAAAAGAAGAAAAAGAGAAGTACCTCTTGCATTTTGTCAATAGCCTACCCAATCCCCAATAAGTACCACCACCAACATTAGTCCCACTAACCCGTTGAAATTTTCCATCCCCATCCACCTAGTGAAGCAGAAGATGAGATAATACATCTCCAATATGAAGATGAAAGAGAAAGGGCAAGACATAAGCGATACCTTAATTATACTAACTCCAGAACCAACATTAACAAGAAGATAGGGGAACAGATCATTATGATCAATCTGCACAAACTCTTTCTGGCCCTCCATGTGTGTAAAAGCTTCATGGCGGATTGCCTGTCTAACACAGCATAGTAATTGTTAAAGTGTATCTCCATTCATAAAATGCTAGCATTCCTATGATTATGATTTTCTTAAACAACCTCCCACCCAACCCACTCAAAAAAAAAAGGAAAGAAAGAAAAGAAAATAAGAAGAAAACTGGATGAATATATAGAAAGCAATATGGCTAACATATTAAGGCCTTTGCTATCCACTAACATCAAGACTATGCATAATTGCCTGCTTATTTCATATTGATATCTCCAAGAATTTTTTAAAAAACTGTCATCTAAAATTTCACACCTCCCCATAGTGTTTAACACCTAGTGGTGCCATCACTAATTCAAAGCTCATTGTGCATATCTTTAGTGTTTCCTTCAAATAATTATTGATAATATGGTCACAAGGAGCAGTTAATAATTTAAAAACATACCCATTTGACAACACCTTCCGTGTCAATTGGAGAGAGAGGATTTTGGGACACCTTCCATTTGTTTCTAGGTTTCAACATTTTGCTCGTTAGACCATCGGTTTTCCAGTTGACATACACCATTAGCATAATTAGTATGAGTATTCCTCACTAACATTCATGCTTCTCACATTGGACCGTGATTCAGTCACAACTTTGTCTTAACAGTTAGCCACTAGCCACTTGAAGATCCATTAAGTGGCATAGGTTTATGGGTGGTCTCATGTCTCAACCGATCATTGCTGTTCACTCTATACATTGTGCAACCTCCCTCTGTATCCTTCAACATCTTTATGGAACTTTTTCTTGTTTACTTCTCCCTTCACTCTCCCTTTGGCCAGAACTCAAATCCTTAGAAAATATTGATGGGGTAAATAAGTCTACTGGTGAGCATTTTATAGATTGTATCTGCATCTTTGATGTCAGGTCCTCATATTAAAAATGAGCAACAATTTTAAAATGCCTGGTTGCATGATGGGCCACATAAAGACTTTATATTTTCCTTTTGCCTCTGTTGTCTTCTTGCCAACTTCAGCATTGCACTTGTATTCCTACACCTATTAAATGTGGTAGATGACTTGCCATGCAGATTGTCCAATCCTATCTTTCCATGCATAAAACACATAAAATATAGTCATATATCATAATTAGTCAAAATTATCTTTGCTCTGCTGCCTTCCAATTCATTTATTAGCCAAAGGACTTCAAAATTTCTATCACTTCAAACAAGGAAGATGACTGGTAATAAGTATCATGATTGTGTACCAAAACTAATGCATATACATTGTAATGCGATAAGCTTTGTCGCACAGTTTATGCAAGGGATCATAAGTGGATATGTTGTATGGTCGCTGCAACTGTGAATTATTTCATTTGCTTTAATTTGTTCTCAAACTTCAATTTCTTGCAAACAAAACTAGTGTGCTTCAGGCACAAATATATCATCCACAATTCATTTTTTTAACAACAATTCCAAAGAATTGCAGGTTTCACTACTACTATCTTGAAGAAGCTTATAACAGCATCTTGCATTTTTGAACCCATCATCAGCCATGTCATAGACATGTTTCATGGCATCCAACAATAATGGCAGCCAAGATGTACAATATTCCAACATACCAGCAAAGAGGTAACATGCATATGGCACGCCACTAGATTGAAATTAATGAACAAAATGGAATCAACTGGGCTGAATATTCTGATACAGTGAAAGAGACAATTATTCATGCTTTTTTTTCTTTAATATCTTGAGGAATCGCATCAGGAAGACCAAGTATGAATTACAAGTTATATCACTAACAAACTGGAAAAGTCAAGCATTTAAATTTCCCTTTATTGTATCATCACTTTTTCCTAGAAACAATACTCACAATAAGAACTGATAAGAGCAGAAGTTCGCAAAACATACCTTAAGCAAAAAATTAGCACCAGCTACAAGACAATCCATTTCATCTTCCTTATCAAGGCTAACTCCAAGTCTCTCCTTAAAGACATCTGCATATTTGTACGCCCCACCACCTGTTGCCTTCTCATGGAATCCAATTGATAAATAAACTTGCCTTGCCAAGACCAATATAACCCAAATGTACATTGAAATAGGCAATACATCCATTATGGGTTGCAAACCATGGCAGTTCATGCAACAAGAAGAATCACATAAGAACTAAAAAAAGTTGCTATTATTGACATCAGATACACAATGACAGAAAACGTGATTGAACCTCAAAAGTTAGCTTGCCTATGAGCCATGGAAGTCAAAAACAAGAGAGCATAAACACTTATAGTAGTTTAGCACGACAGTTATGCCCCCATCATATACATTTTTTCAAAAAAAAAAAAAAAGACAAATAAGTTAAGTGTTCCTGAATTGTAATTTCAAAAAGAGAGATTGAGTAAAGCATAGTGATATCATTTATCAAGCTTATGGGCATGCTGCCCATCCTAGATGGCAGGGGTGAGGATAGATAGAAGGACCAATACACAAGAGTCCAGTATAAAAAAAAATGAAATTGTTCAGAAATCTCAGATCAGATTACATGCATTAAGAAAAAATCGCATTGCCTTCAGATTTCAGAAAGGTGAGATAAATCTTGAATGAGTAAACATATTAAAAATCATGTTAGAACTTAATTATATGGGAAGTGAAGTCATCTCATCAAGTTCTCACTTATCAAATCATGAACTGTACCAACATTAGATAATAAATAATGAATCTTTTCCTTTTTCCCTGAATTATAAATTTTCATTTTGGAAATTGTAGTTCTTGTATTTGCTCTGAGTTCTGACACTACAATAGAATCAGTGCTTTGGAAGTTACATATCCTGCCTCTTCAAGAATCTCAAAGCAAAGAAACTTGTTTCCATATTATGTTACTTTGCTGTTAGATCAAGGGTAATACCTATATTGGTTCATCAACTTACAGTAGATGCAAACAAAAGCAGCCAAAGATATCTTCCTCAAGATTCCAATCAATTTTCTTCCAAGTAACTATAGAGGGCTTCCCTTATAAAGTCACTCGCATTAGAGAGAGCTATTCATTACAGAGTAGTGTAATCTTGGGTTTAATTTTTCTCCACATAGCATTGTGAAAGAATAGTTCAGAGAGTTGGAACAACTTTTAATTATCAATTTATTAACTCTTCTATCAATTGGAAGTATGCAGTTATCATCACTTACATTCAAATGCACAAATTTCTCACAGTAATAACCATGTCCAAATGATTCTAGGGAACTGCAACTAAAGATGAAATAGATATGCATTTATGTTTGTATTTGTGCGCATTCATCTTATATCTCTGTGTGTGCATGTGTGTGAATATGTATAAACAAGGTTTGCATCAGCAGGATGTCCCAATGTCGACGGGTTGCTATCCTAAGTGTCATGACTGGATGGGATGTCAGTGCATTCATTCTGTTACATGAAAAAATCGAGATGGTCCTGTCTCACGAGATTTAAAATGTTAAGTATAAACATATATATCTTCATATACAGACAAGCATATGTCCATCCATACATACATACATACATACGGACACACACACAAAAGGATAGATATATCCATATATAAGTACATACAAATATATGTATACAAGAATCTACATTACATGCATGCGTGTATGTACGAATGAATGAATGAATGAATGAACCTATGTTGCAAACTTCTAGTTCACTCCAACTAAAGATGAACATCATGTTTTCAGAACTTAGTGGGATGTTTCGTGGGGACACTAGATCAAGTGTCAGAATGAAACTCTTCCATCATCATCCAGCATCTCAATTAGCATGTAGTATAGGACATCCTCATGTCAGGATTGGGCAAGATGGTGGCACATCTAGTTTTGTAGAAAAATCAGCACGACTCCATCCCACATGATTTAAAACCTTCATATATATATATATATATGCATACATACTTACCGTTATATATACCTACATACCTATGTCCATATGCAGGTAGCATATAAATACATATATGCATGTACATATGTACATATGCATGCATGTAAAGATTGAGTGAAAAAAAATGAAAGCTCAATTACTTATAAGATTTTCAAGGCAATGTTCATTACATGTCCTTTCTCTGTTACTTACCTTAATTATTATTGTGTTTTCGTCAGGTTTACTCCCAGAACGCCATGATGGTGATTCAAGTCCTATCATGTAAAATAAGTGTAATCAATACACAGCAACTAACAATTTTATAAATAACAATTTTATAAAATTCACGAAAGGCATCTGAGACTGAAACATAAATGAGAGCTCAGTGAAGCAGCAAATGTAAATCATATTATTTCAAGACAGAGCAAGTGGTAAAACCCTCTCCTGATCTGACGTTTATACAAAAGTGAAGAAGGTATTGGTAAGTCATCAGAAAGACGAGCAATTTTATGTAAATTGGATTATGTCACTTTCTGTAAGACAATCCAAAGACCAGTTCAAAGCTGCTAACCCTAGATAGTGCTTTATTGGTGTGTTAAATAAAATGCTATCACACATACCTCCACGATGAAGCTGCTTGGATGAAATGAAATCCAGACATTCATTCAACTTCCCGGTCTCAAATTTTACGAAATGGAGCCTCCCACCCAGAATTGGATAGCTCCTCCTGCTACCATTAGGGATTCCAAACCTCTTCTTTATGGATCTTTTCCTCTTATCATCAGGCGAATGTTCCTCGTGTCGTGAGAAGTAAATCAACTTAATCAGAGACCCTAGCACCAGAGATTTATCACGAGATAAATACGTCATATACCTAAAGGGTGATAAATTGGATACAAGTGTATAAACCGAATCACTTGAAGAACAATATCCATCACTCATCCATCCATCTCTAGCATAGGTAAGGCAGGAAAAAATGGGGAACAAAGAGATATGATCAGAGCCGACTCCAACTATTTATACGCGAAGGAAATTATCCTAAGAGGAGAGATTAACGTCCCTCGGAAAAAGTGTCAAATAGAAGAGCAGACCTCCGATATCGAGAGCCAAGTGGGAGATGTCATCCGACTGGTTAGGCAACAGGATCGTCGGATTCCGCTCCTCAAAGTTGCCCTGTATTGCAGCCCCACTGACATCAAGCTGCGGCCGTGAGCTTGATCGATGCATCGGATTCGACGATCCCGGCGCCATCTCCTCCTCCTCTTTGTTACAATCCTTTAATCTCTCCCCTTTACTGTTGTCGGTTTCGTTGATGCTGTTGCTGAGACTCCCAGCCATCAATCCAACCTCCTGCCTAACTCGAACGGCTTCAGCAACCGTCTTTTATGACACGAATTGAAAACGTTAAAAAATACGAAACACATTAGACCAGCACAGCAAACAAACCCCACTTAGATCCAGTCCTTCGTTAGAATGTTTAAATAAATCATTTAAACAACAAAAAAAACAATTTGTCCCAAAACCCATCATCCAACCAAACAATTGATACGCTAAAAGGTAAGTCAAGTATTTTTCTAAAAAAAAAAATCAAGAACAAGAATCAGACGCCACTCTTCGAAAATAAACCTTAAAAGAAGGGAGAATTCGCCTTGTTGCATCTTACCCAGTTATCGAATCGGAATTAGAGCTCTAAATAGCGGAAAGTTCCAAAGCATAGAGCGGGGGACGGCGAGATAAAGAATAGAGCTTAAGAAGGAAAAGAAATCGAAAAATAAAATAAAATTAGAGGAAGAGTGAACGTTGCCTACTTGTTCTGGAGTCCAACAAAGACGGCTCGATGGGTGGTAAGCGAGGAAGAGGAGGCGAGGATTTATTATTATTATTTTTTTCTTTTTTTGGTAACGGGATTTTTACCTCTTGCTGAAGGCGATCCTGTTGCCGGCTATTTGATGGCTGTGGTTGGTCAAAGTTCGCTTACTTTATGCTACATGCACGTTCGCGGAAGGTAATCCATCAATTATCGATAATTTAAAAAGACGCTAACCTTATACTACATGTGTGTTGGTGGAAGGTAATATATCTGTCCAAATTATCGATAATTTAAAAGAATCATTTTTTTTATATTACATGCAGGTTGACGGAAGGTAATCTATCCATCTAGATTATCATTATCGATAACTTTAAAAAAAAATATTAAATAATTATTTAATAAATATTTTAAATAATAATTTATTTTATAATAGTAATTTAAATTATTTTTATAAAATTATACATATTATTTCATAAATGAATAGTTATTTATATTACCAAAGATATTATAATCTAATAAATTTTTTGAACAAAATTCCTCTACTTGATCGCTTTCTACTATCCTCCTCTAACAATCTTGCTAGAATCTCGGGCCAAGGGCTTGGGTCACTGGATCATTAATTGAACCATCCATCAATTATTTTAATATAAAAATATATTTATATTAATAAAAAATAACTTTTAATAAAAAATTTAAAGTTAACATGATAATAAAACCCAATTCAAACTGGGTTGATCAGTTCACGAGTGAACCGGATGGTTGATCGAGTTATTTCAGATCACTTGCATATTCGGTTTTATGTTAGAACCGAACGGCTTGGCCTCCGGGCCCGATTCAACCGGTCCGACCGATTCGGTTTGGTTTTGATAACTATGATCTTGAGACGCCGTGGAACTTCTTTCGATCGATGGCGTTCGGCATCCTCATCGACTGCTTCGAATATCATTTATAAATAATTTTTTTAAACGTTATCATTTATAAATACAAAATTTTTTAAATCAAATATATAATAATAATAAAGTTTTAATAGATTTAATTTAGAAGTATTTTAGAAATTTACTATTATATAGCTGGTAATATGTTTGTCATACCAAACACAATAATAATATTATGTAACATTACATGTCTATTCCAAAACACATTAATCAACATTACTAATTAATGTGGCTGATCAAGCCACATGACCCACAAGATGAAGGGACCACGAACCCGACGTCGCACGTGGCGCATTCCAACCCTTTGGCATTGGGCTCATCCTGGCCTTGGCCCATCTCGGCCTTGGCATCGGCCTCGGCCCATCTTGGCCTCTGTGTTGGCCGCGACCCATTTCGGCCTCGGCGTCGGTCTCGACCCATCTCGGCCTCGGCATCGGCCCTGGCCCATCTCGGCCTTGGTGTCGGCCTCTGCGTCTGCCGCAGCCCATTTCGGCCTCGGCGTTGGCCTCTGCGTCGACCACGGCTCATTTCGGCCTCGGCGTCGGCCTCGGCCCATCTTGGCCTCTGCGTCGGCCTCGGCGTGGCTTCAGCGTCGGTTCTCCTCGGCCCTAGGAGCAACGCAGTTATCCGTCGATCTCATAGTGCCCCCTCGACCACGCTGCGTAGCCCACTTCCCCAAGAATGGTGGGTTATTCTGCCACGAACATGCCTGGCAACGTGTGCAATGAACGTGCCTCCCTCTGGCACCACTAACGATGGGTGTGGCCATCCACGTCCAGCCCCACTACCCGTCCTTTGCGGCACGTTGAGGACCGAAAATCAACAACCATCCAGAAAAGGATCCGACTGTTATGAACAAAGGGTAAGAGGGATCCCCCAAACATGTATATAAAGGCCCCAACCCTCAAGGAGGGGGACTCAATCCCTACTCTCTCATTCAGATCCCTGTTCTCCAAGTCACTAACTTGAGCGTCGGAGGGTCCCCACCGGAACCACCGGTCCGAACTTTTTGCAGGCTTTTAGAAGAAGAAGGCAACCTCTCGTATTCCTGAAGGCCCGTGGAGATCTCAGTTCATCCAACGCTCCTCACAAGTGATTTGGCAGCAATAGATTGGTGCCAGGTAGAGGGGCGGGGCGCAGCGCGTAGAGAAGAAAGTAACAGACGCGAATCAGTAAGCTCCCAATTTACGACCCTCCATTCCTTCTAACCAGAAGAAGAAATGGTGGTAACCCGTGCTCAAGAAGCTTCCACTAGCCTGGCTGGGGAGCAGCAAGTGAGGGCCGAGCAGCCGGAGGCCCTTCCGCCAGTTCATCCTTCGCCACCACACCAAGGTGATAGGGTCACCGCCCTCGCTCAGAGGTGCGGTCTCTTGCAGCGGTGATCCGTGAACTTCAACAACAATCGGCGACCGCTCATCCTCTGCCGCAACCCTAGTCTTTGGGAGAAGTTGCGGCACAGCCCAGTCAACAGTTCACCCGTGGGCGATACCATGACGGGAGGCTCACCGCCGCCGGGATGCCCCTGTGGGGAGGAGATTTTCCACAGTCCCTCTCCCCGTCGATCTCGGGACAAGGCCCCAGGGAAGGGTGTTGCCTGTCGATGCCATCCCTCTCCCGGTCCTCTCTCTACTTCATCAGGGGAAGAGTCCATTGGCGAGAGGATCCACCTCCGCGCGAGAAGCGACTGGAGGAGCGCTACTGGCGCTTGGAGGAGCTCAGCCGATGACTGATAAATCAATCGAAGGCGAAGTATGACAGCCGCCCTCCTCTGACTAGGCGGATCATGGAAGAACACGTCCCTTCCCGATTCCGCCTTCCTCAGCTAGATCCCTATGACGGTACTACCGACCCCTTGGACCATCTGGAAAGTTATAAGGTGCACATGCAGGTCCAGAGGGCATCAGATGCTCTTTTATGCATTGCCTTCCCAGCCACTCTATGAAAGGCTGCAAGGGCTTGGTAGTTGCAGTATCAGCTCATTCCGACAGTTGGAGAAAGCTTTTCTCGCCCACTTCGACGCGAGCCGAAGGATCCCTCGGGTAGCCGACAACCTCTTTACAATCCGACAGAAGAGTGGAGAGACTCTTCGGGACTTCGTTTCCCGCTTCAAAGAGGCGGCGATGGAGGTTTATCATCTCGATGACTCGGTGGCCACTCTGGTTTTGAAGCGTGGACTCCGTCCTTCCCGCTTCGTGTACTCATTGGACAAGAAGCCCCCGAGTTCATATGTGGAGTTGCTGAGTCGAGCTCAGAAATACATTTGCGCTGATGAGGCCGACTCCTCTCGGCGGGAAACTGATGAGGGCCCCAGCAAAAAGCAAGCCCGATCAGAGTCTGGTGGGTCTCATGCAAAGAAGCCCAAGCCGCCTCGTCGGCCAGTCAATCGGCCACGGACTTTCACCCCTGTAGGTGAGCGTTACACCCCTCTATTAGCCCAAATTTTCACATTCTTATGGAAATCGAGGGTGAATCCTATCTCAAGCGCCCTGCACCCCTGAAGCCTGGAGTTCCCCGCAACAAAAATCTGTATTACCATTTTCACCGAGATCACACCACAACATGAAGACTGCCGACAGCTAAAGAAGGCTATAGAGGAGCTCATCCAGCAAGGTCATCTCGGTCAATTTGTCCGGAGAGGGAATCCAATAGCGTCGGGCCCGTCGGCACCACCGGCTCAGCAAGCCAATGTCGACAACGCCCCGACCGAGAAGACCATGGTGATGGTCTCCTGGGGAGCGGTGGCACTTCAAAAAGACCTCAGGGGGGTGAGAGAGATAGTCCTGTAATCCCTTTTTCCAAAAAGGATTTAGAGGGGGTAAATAACCCGAATGATGAAAGCATCATCGTGTCTATGACGATTGCTAAACATCATGTAAAAAGAATATTAGTTGATAGTGGAAGCTCAGCTGATATTTTGACGTATGAAGCATTTGTTTGTATAACTTGCCTTTGGACTCCCTTCGGCCATGACGACACCTCTCGTAGGCTTCACGAAGACTCAGTGAAAGTTGAGGAGAGATTACTCTTCCCGTCACGGCCGGGATCCCACCTGCCAGAGCACGATCTTCATGAAGTTCCCGGTGGTAAGAGTCCCTTTGGCATACAACGCCATTCTCGGGAGGCGGGCCTAAATCTGTTGGACGCCATTATCTCGACGAAGAGATTACTTGTGTGATTTCCCACCGGTCATGGATCGGGGAGATGCGGGGGGAAATAAGTCCGATGCCCCTCTGCTACCACACGGCCCCTAGTCCTCAGTCGGCCGACAATTCGCCGACTCCTGAGTTGATAGACCCGAGAGAAGCTGAGAAGAGGGGAGAACGGGCATCTATTGACTTTCCCCTTAGGAGAGGACTCGATGAGAACCGTCCAAATCGAAGCCTTTCTTCCTGAGGAGGCGAGGAGCCGACTCCTTGGTTTCCTCCGAGCCAACTCTGATATCTTTGCATGGTCGCCAACCGACATGCTAGGTATACCGGCGGAGGTAATCACTCACAAACTTAACATTAAATCCAATTGTAGGGCAGTCCGGCAAAAGAAGAGGAGCTATGCCCCTGAGCGACAGAAAGCAATCGACGAGGAAATCCGCAAACTAATCGCCCCGACCACATTCGGGAGGTCATTACCCCGACTGGTTGGCTAATGTGGTGATGGTTCGGAAAGCCAATGGAAGCTGGAGGATGTGTCAGCTCCCCCTCCTCTTTGGGGCCACCGACAGCACACCTGCACACTTGTGGTAATCGGATAGAGTTTTACTAGTCTTTATGTAGCGCTCCATAAAGAGCTAGAGAACCCCAACTAATTATCATAAGTGGCAGACACACGAAAACATCCTGTTAAAAACTTTTCATTTTCATCTCAATTATATACATAAATCACTCAATCAACACTAAGCATCAACCTGCTCAGATAATATTTTTCATGACATTCCTCAGGCAGTTTACAAGATCACATTCACAATCGACATCAAAATCATAAGTGCACACATCATGCTCATAATTTTCTCCAAAACATAAGTCTCATATTCATATCCAAAAAGGTCTAAAACATCATTACATCTCACTGTACACATACACATATACAAATACAAATATCAAACCACACTCTCTCAATATACAAGGCTAGCATCTATACACCCTTGCATCCAAGCAAGCTTCACCAGCTAAGGGTTCTGTCCTGCTTATCTTGTGATCCTGGCAGAAATACTCACTGATCTGAAAGAACATTTAAATCATAGAGGGATGAGACCTAAGTCCCAGTGACTGGATAACCATCTAACTATGGAGAAATAGAGAACCATAACCTCTTATTTTCAATCGTATGCTGATACTATTTAGCTTGTACAACTCAAAGTACATTTTTAACATGATATCAGATAAAATAAAATGTAGCTTATTCTTCAAATAACATATCAGTACTGAAATACTCTATAATAACTTTTCACTGAAAGATAACTCATTAAGATAAAAATCCATGCATTACAATATAAAATATGCATTCTTTATCTACAACCCAGACTTCTTTATTAAATTCTCAGACTCGAATCTGCTTGCCCACTGGCATCTCAAGTAAACTCTCCCTCTCGGGATAACTACTTGGCCCACTGGCCCTTTTTATATCACAACATATGCTTTTAAATCTCATGATGCTGGGCTGTGTGTGTAATGCCTCTGAGGTACCACCCTACAGTCGCCCTCCGTAGGTGTACTCTCATCGGGTGCGTGACTAGCAACAGGATCCCCGCACAAATAGCACCCCTTACCCGTGCGGTTCACCGGCAAAGTGCTTTGTTCCTTAACCCTGGAACCTCGGGTTTTCTCTCTGCCCCCACGGGCTATATATAGTAATCAGCTCCACTGAGCTATGATTCATGCCCCCACGGGCTGCTCACAACCAGCCCCACTGGCCTGGTTAAGCGTGCACTCACCCTGATTCTGGGGTTCATCGTACGATCTGTTCGCAAGGAGGTGCCGGCTCGATAGTAGTGTGCAATGCTCATGCTACAGTACAGTCTAAAGGGTGATCAGCCCCATAGCTGCCTGATGCTCAGTATGATACATACATCATTAAAGCTTTATCATGCAAATATGCCATGTATACATTAAAAATCCCCTCATCGAAACTCATGCTTATGTGTTTATGCTCAAAACTCATGCTCGAAACTCATGCTTATTTCTTTATGCTTAAAACTATGCTCAAAACTTATTTATCAGAATATCATATACTAGGTTCTCATTTCTCATATTTAAAACATACATAATACTCTGCTAAACATAACATACCATAACTAGGTATTAATCTCATTATACTAGCTCAAATTAACTTCTCATTGCTAGATGAGAAACCCACTCACCTTAGTAGGTTACTCCTCGACTGGTACTCAACTCCGGTATTCCGGCTCCCTGGAATAACCCTCTTGACCTACGTCAACATACAATACGATAGCTATTAGGATTACTCCACACGAGGTTTTCCCACGAACCATGCATGCATACATGATCTATCCTCTAATATCTCATTATTTTCTTCCACCCTTTCTCTACTCAAGATTACTTCTACTATTACCTCAAAATACAATAATCTAAGAAAATCTAAAGTCATGCAAGATCTAGGGAAGCTATAGCTTACCTGGAGTCGAGTACAAACCCCAAGCTTCCCTTTCCCTTCCTCTTTCTTTCTCCTTCTTCTTCTTCCTCTTCCTCTCTTTTCTCTCTTTCTCTCTTCTTTCTTTCTTTCTTTTCTCTGGCTGAACCCACGTTTTCCCTTTTCTCTAATGACTTGGGGACCAAGTCATGGGAAACTTAAGGGTTAAGGCATGCCAAATTTCTCTTTTGCCCTCAAACACTCTTAACGCACGCTTTTTAGAAAACGTGGCTCACTTATAACCATGATATTTTGCCCTTAGATTTTCTTTCCCAAGTTGCCCTTAACACAATTAGCAATTGACATCGGAGCCTTTTCCCATTTTGCCCCTGACATAGCATTTTTTTAATCGATTTATAGCCCAGATTATTATTTTTACTTAAATCGATACTTTTATGTAACATTTCCAAGAAAAGACTTTACCAGCTTGAAGAACTCGATTTTAGAAATCCAACGGTTCAAACGGCATCCAAATCGGACTTGAAACGGAATAAATATGAAATTCTCAAGATTTAACTCAGAAAAACCTGCCGTCTTGGAGTCGGCTCCAACAGATTTGGAGTCGGCTCCAGCAGAAATAGGTGTCGGCTCCAGAAAAGTAGGTGTCGACTCCAGAAAAGTAGGTGTCTCCAACACTGCAGCAGAAATGTTAACCTTCTGTTTTCTCTGCAGGTGTCGACTCCACCTCTGCAGGTATCGACTCCAAAGCATGCCGAAAGTTTAAAACCGTGCCAGAGTCGACTCCACTACAAATAGTGTCGACTCCAACCACTAAAAACATCATTTCAAGATAAAACTCAAACTAAACTTGATTTTTCTTGTGATTTAAACCCATTAAAACTTAAGTCTCTCAATTTCTTAAATCAAACTCATTAACATTCAGAAATATACTCATTTACTCCAAAATTTCTTCTCTTTACCTTTATCAAAAGGCCAACACACCCACATTTCACTGAAACTTTCTGACTTTCATTTCAAATAAAAATGCCATAAATTACAAGGTTTTCAGGATGTTACAGGATGTGTGTCGACTTCACTAACCTCAACAAGGCCTGTCCCAAGGACAGCTTCCCGCTCCCTAGGATTGACCAGTTGGTGGATGCCACCTCCGCCACGAGACTCTCAGTTTCATGGATGCCTTCTCGGGGTACAACCAGATCAGAATGGAGCCGTCAGATGAGGAGGCTACATCATTCGTGATCGAGAAAGGAATCTACTGCTATAAAGTCATGCCCTTCGGACTGAAAAATGCCGGGCTACCTATCAAGGCTGATGAATAAAGTCTTCAAAAGTCAGATCGGGCGTAATATGGAGGTATACGTAGACGACATGCTGACCAAAAGTGTCCGAGCCGACGACCATATATCTGACCTGATGGAGACCTTCAGCAATCTTCGTCGGTTTCGAATGAGGCTGAACCCCCGGAAGTGTGCCTTCGGAGTCGCAGCGGCAAGTTTCAGGATTCATGGTGACGCAACGAGGAATAGAGGCAAACCCGGATAAGATTCAAGCTATCCTAGACATGAGGCCGCCGGTGAATAAAAAGGAAATCCAGTGTTGACCGGAAGGCTAGCAACTCTGAGTCGTTTCCTGTCCAATCGGCTGAGCGATGCCTTCCCTTCTTCAAGGCCTTACGAAAAATCAACGGCTTCGAGTGGACGACTGACTGCCAAAGGGCCTTCGAGGAACTGAGAATTTTTGTCGACTCCACCGCTATTGTCGAAACTGTGGAGGGGGAGGATCTTTTTTTGTACCTGGCTGCTTCTTAGGAGGCAGTCAGTTCCATCCTCATCCGAATAGACCCTGAAGGAACGCAGAGGCCGGTGTATTACACCAGTAAAGTGCTTCATGACGCCGACACCAGGTACACCAAAACTGAAAAAATTATTTTCGCACTAATAGTTTCAGCTCAACGTCTCAGGCCTTACTTCCAAGCCCACTCAATCATGGTGCTGACGGACCAGCCTCTGAGGACGATCTTATCTCGCCCTGACACTTCCGATCGGCTGGCAAAGTCAGCTCAAGTTGGGAGAATTCAATCAGACCTTCAAACCGAGGTCGGCTATGAAGTCCCAGGTCTTGGCAGATTTTTTGGTCGAATGCATTTGGACCGATGAGCAGGTCAGGGAGCCCCCGACGAAGTCCCTGGAGGCGCCGACCACTGATCCAAGGAGGGATTGGATTCTTTACGTGGACGGGGCCTAAAACTCCCAAGGAAGCAATGCCGAACTCATTCTTGCCGGCCCCGACGGTGTAACAATCGAGTATGCTCTCCACTTTCTTTTTCCTGCCACAAACAATCAAGCCGAGTACAAAGCCTTGTTGGCCGGGATGAGGCTTGCCAAAGAACATAAAGTAGAGCATCTCAGAGCATACACCGACTCCCAACTTGTCTCGGGGCAAATCACTGGGGAGTATGAAGCTCGGGACCCCATCATGTCCCGATACCTGAGCAAGGTCCAATCACAGTCCTCTCTTTGCTCATTTCTGGATCAGTTATATTCCCGAGAGGAGAACACTAGAGCCGACGCGCTGTCCTGGTTGGCCACGACGGTCGACGGATCCCTGGGAAGGATGTGTGTGGAATATTTGGAAGACCCGAGCATCGAGACCAAGGAGGAAGCATTGCCCGTCGGCCAAGAGCTGACCTGGATGGATGCCTATGTCGGTATCTTGCCGACGATATCCTTCCTGATGACCCCACCGAGGCCAAACTCCTCAAATGGCGAGCCTCCAAATTTCTAATAATGGATGAACACCTATACCGGAGGTCTTCTCGTATCCCCTTCTCAAGTGTGTCGGTCCTACCGAGGCCGACTACATCCTCCGCGAGATTCACAAAGGCGCATGTGGGAACCATTTGGGGGGCAGAGCTCTGGCGTATAAAGCCCTCCATCAAGGCTATTATTGGCTCACCATGCGGGAAGACGCGACCGAATTAGTACGAAAGTGTGATAGTTGCCAACGACACACCAACGTCCAGCGGCAGCCCACTTCTCATCTGAGTCCCATCTCTGCTCCGTGGCCCTTCGCCCAGTGGGGGGTGGACATTTTGGGACCATTTCCCCTTACCTCCGATCAGCAAAAGTTTTTTCTGGTTGCTATCGACCATTTCACCAAATGGGTAGAGGTTGAAGCTCTAGCCAAAATAACCGGAGCAAGAGTGAGAACATTCTTCTGGAAGTCTATAATTTGCCATTTGGACTCCCCAACACTCTCATCACAGACAACGGCCGATAGTTCGATAATGCCCCTTTAGAGAATTTTGCATTGAGTTAGGAATCAACCAAAGATTCACCTCTGTCGGTCACCCACAACCAACGGGGCAGCAGAGGTAACCAACCGTACTATCCTTCAGGGGCTTCGGACACGGCTCGATGACTTCAAAGGGAGATGGGTGGAAGAACTTCCCATGTCCTATGGGCCTACCATACAACTCGAGGACTCCAACCGGTGAAACTCCATTCACTCTTGTCTTCGGGTCTGAGGCCGTTATTCAGTGAAAATTGGGGTCCCCAGTCCTCGGGTGGAAGCCTACAATGAGGAGGACAACTTAGCCCAACTGAGGGCCAACTTGGACCTCATCGAGGAGATGCGTGATCAAGCGCGGATCAGGATGGCCGCTTATCGTCAGAAAGCGGCAAGGTATTACAATGCCCGCGTTAGACCCCGGATGTTCCACCCTGAAGACTTGGTCCTCCAGAAGGCCAAGGTCTCGAGGCCAACGGAGGGAGGAAAGAATTCGTAATTTCAACACAAATTTCAAAGGATACTTTCTTTTCATTGATCATCAAAGCTCTTACAAAATGCCGACCATAGTCAGACTTGAGTACATTGTTAATCAGGAAAAAGTAAAGAAAAAGCCGAGACCGCAGGCGAATCTTCAGTTCTTGGCCGGAGCAGCGTCGGCTGGGGGGGGGGGGGGGCAGCATTGTCAGCCGGAACGGAGCCATGGTCGATCTCCCCTTCCTCAAGGTCTTTGTCGGGTTCCAGGTCTTTAAGGCCTTCAGTACCAAAGACCCTTACTGCCTTGTCTCGGCAGTCATAAAAACCATGGAGGTAGGCGCCGGCCCCAGCTTCAGCTACCTCCTCGATGAAGACCTAAGAGCTTTGGTAGCTCTCCACGACTTTTTCTGTGGCATCGGCCGCCTTCTCCTCTGCGGCCCGAGCTGCCGCTTCAGCCTCAGCTGATCTCCTGTCGGCAGCCTTCACCGCCTCCGTGGCCTCGGCAATTTTGATATCAGCCAGGTGGGCCACCTCCTCGGCAATTTCGGTCTTCTCCTCGGCAGATTTCAGCTCGGACTTCGCTGCCTCAAGCTGGGCCTTGACGTCAGCCAATTCCACCTCAGCGGCCATCAACTTCCCCTCAGCCGCGAAGGCGCGCTCGAGGGCCTTGCGCATTTGGTGTTGTGCCGCCGCCGACTCGGCTTGCGCCTAAGACCGAACCATGTCGAGCCTCTCTGCTTCCCCAGCTAGAGTTAGCTTGAGAGCATCTTTAGCTCTCACGGCCCGGTCCCAGCACTCGAGAGCCTCCCGGCGGTGGTGATTAAGTTGGTGCTCCCCGCTGGCGGCGAGAGTCTGCGTATGGTTGAAGATGTTTACCATCTGCACAGCAAGACCGATGTCAGTTACAAAGAGTAAGCACGGGGAAAGTCAACAGGGTCAGGATATAAACGATCACTTACCCGGAGCATGGCCGCCTGGCAATCCTTGAAGAGGGTACGAGAGTTGGTCCGCCTGATCTCCTCCCGAATAGCAGGAGTGGATGCCGCCGATAGTAGTTTCTCGGCAAGGTGGGGGTGGTTCATAAAAGAAGGCCGCGAAGGGATCGGTCCCATCCTGTCCCCTATGGGTTCAGACATGGCGGTGTGGGCTTCGTAGCCAACTACGACCTTCTGCTTCCTATCGGCAGACGCCCCTCCACTGGCCCAAGGCACATCCCTCGGGATCAGCTCAGTGGCCGGCGAAGTAGGACGCTCGGCAGGCCGGATGATGCGGGCCCTCGCCTCCTCGGGCGGCGTACCCACGATTAGATCGATGGGCTCTGACGATGGTAGTGGTGTAGGAGATCACCGTGGTGGTGGTGGTGGTGCAGGAGATTGACGGGGTGGTGGCGATGGAGTAGGAAGTCTGGGGGTGTTTCGGGGCACAGGTGGCGATTGGACCGAGGTCTCTTCCTCGATCCCTCGGCTTCAGCACCCTGCCCTTTCCTCTTCTTGGCAGCGGCCCTTCGGAAAGCCTCGGCCGATATGTTGATCCTCATGACTGCACGAGAATTGATGTCGGTAAAAAAAAAGAGAGAGAGAATAAAAGGAAACGAAAAGAAAATGCTATCTTCGAAGAGGCCCTCACGTCATCAGGAGCGATGCTGGCGTGTCGGAGGTTGTCCTCGATAACAGCTCTCAATAGGACGGGAGCTCAATCGCCAGGAGAAGATTAAAGGCCTCCTGGTCCCTCGGCACGACCGAGATGTTCTTGTTGGCCTAGGTATTAGGCGTGCCCCATTCCCTTCCTACCCCGTCCGCTTCGGCGAAGAAGAATCGGGATTTCCATCCCTTTATGGACGACGGAAGACCTAGCCTAAGGGCTCTACCTGACCGGGGGGCAAATAACCACCAGCCGGACTGAGCCCGGAGTGTGTAGAGACTGCGGAAGAGGGAGGTGTTGCTCGGGAAGCCCTGAAGGCGGGTCAACACCAAGAAGGCACAAATGGCTCTAATTGAGTTGGGAACTAGTTGGGCCGGGACCAAATTATACCTATCTAATAGGTTAATGATAAAAGGGTGAAGGGGAAGATGAAGACCGGCCTTCAAGAACTCCTCATATAGGGCGATTCCCCGAGGGGGAGAAGTCACCCTATCATTGGGTCCTGGGGCGATCAGTCGCACCCCTTCGGGTATCCTATAGGCCACTGTAAAAGCCGCAAGGTCGGCGGGGGTAACAGTGAAGACAGTCCCCTCAGGGGAACCCCTGCTTGCCCTAGAGGATGAAGCTACCCTAGGAGGTGGAGCTACGGCCATCGGCGGGCTCCTGACAGCAGGGTCCCCGGCCGTAGCCATTTGGGTTAGAGGAACCTGGTTCGTGGAGGACCAGGAAGACAATTAGGAGAAGAAGACGATTGGAAAGGCATGGAAAACTAACTGGGCAAACGAAGAAGGAGAGATCGAGAGGCACTCAGGCAGAAAGAAGAAGGAACTCTGAGTGGTAGGTGAAATTGAAGCTAGGACATGCCCTTTTTATATATTCCTCATCGATATTTTCAAAATTGTCCAGCTCGATACACCAGCCATGCGATGCTATTCATTGAGAAAGGCTCTGCGGCGACGCTCCGGGCGCGCAGACGACGAGACCTTCAACCAATGAGAGCATATCGGTACCAGTGATTTGGCGAATCAATGATGGACGCCGATATTTCGGGGATCTCGGAGTGCTTCCTAGCCTCGAAGCAGATCTGACGGTTAGGATGCGGAGATGATGACGCCCCGCGATCTTACTGTCTTGAAGGAGCCGTCCTATCCAGGATACGTGTGCGGACACCGTTCAGCACGATATGGGGATCAACCGCTAATGACTCGATGCCCCTTTCACTTGGCGCAGTAAACGGTTACCCAGTTCAGGAGCGGGGGGGGGGCATCTGATGTGGCTGATCAGGCCACATGACCCACAAGATGAAGGGACCACGAACCCGATGTCGCACAGTCTAGCGCATTCTAACCCTTTGGCATTGGGCTCATCCCGGCCTCGGCTCATCTCGGCCTCAGCGTCAGCCTCGGCTCATCTTGGCCTCTACGTCGGCCGTGGCCCATCTCGGCCTCGGCGTCGGCCGGCCCATCTCAGTCTCGGCATTGGCCTCTGCGTCGGCCGCGGCCCATCTCGGTCTCGACGTCGGCCTCGCATCGGTGTTGGCTTCGACGTCGGTTCTCCTCAGCCCTAGGAGCAACTCAGTTATCCATCGATCTCATAGTGCCCCCTCGACCACGTTGCGTGGCCCACTTCCCCAAAATGGCGGGTTACTCTGCCACGAACATGCCTGGCAACGTGTGCAATAAACGTGCCTCCCCCTGGCACCACTAATAATGGGCGTGGCCATCCACGTCCAGCCCCACTACCCATCTTTTGTGGCACGTTGAGGACCAGAAATCAACAACCATTCAGAAAAGGATCCGACTGTTATGAACGAAGGGTAAGAGGGATCCCCCGAACAGGTATATAAAGGTCCCAACCCTCAAGGAGGGGGACTCGATCCCTACTCTCTCATTCAGATCCTGTTCTCCAAGTTACTAACTTAAGCGTCAGAGGGTCCCCACCGGAACCACTGGTCCAGAACATTTTGCAAGCTTTTAGAAGAAGAAGCGACCTCTCCGTGTTTCTGAAGGCCCGTGAGATCTCAGTTCACCCAACACTCCTCACAATGATTTGGCAGCAACACTAATAATCTATCAAGTGTAATATATCTTATAGATAATCCATATTACCATTCGCATTGCCTGACGATGTATCCAACACAACCTGTGTTAACCTTTTTAGTGACGTGAGGCTTTAAACTAGTTTAAGTTAAAACAAATCTCAATTAATTAAATCAAAATCAGATGGTTGAATATTTAAAAACCAAATGGGTTCTTAGCCGCGTTTCGTCAAACATCTTCCATCTCCCATCAAATTCATCTTTCATTCTTAGCAAAATTTTAGAACAATAGTCCTAACTAATGATATTAGGATAGCAGTGAATTTAAAGATCAAATTCTTTATAAAAAAGTCCAAAAAAATTGAATCAGAAAATCAGAATTCTTTATATTCCTTCTCTCCTCCTCTTCTTCTATCCTTCTCTTTCTCTCATCTAGAGTTAGTCGAACCTTGTTGGTCTTTGCCAAACTTCACTAGAGTTAGAAATCGATGCTTGCAACGAAGACGAGGTAAAAGGTCAGATTCACAACCGCATCCAATCCTCTGTTTAATTCCAAAACCTAGATTTTAGCTCAAGTATTGAACTAGTTGCTGAAATTAATTTTATGAATAACCAAAATGTTAATTATGCTGAATTAAAAATGGGTTTAGACAGATTGGCACTAATATATGAATTTAATGTTTCTATTGATATATGGTACCAATTCTGAGTGAAGAGGATCGAAGGCCGAGTGAGAGTCAAAAGTCAATAGCTCATATAGAATCAATCATGAACTGTTGGCTGAGTTTAATACGCTGAACACTAGTATAAGAATTAACCTATTTATATGTGTATCGTCCAATTAGATTGTTAAACATGAATTACTAACATATGTATCCCTAGTATATGGATGATTGTAACGAAGATATGAATATGTTGGTGATTTTGTTACTTGGTATGGATATGTTGGTATTTATTTGGGTTATATAGTTTTGCAACTAGTTTAATGGATATATTTTGTTAGTTTCTATAAGAGTTATTTTGTTATACAATTTGGTTTGGCTTTTTTTTTTTTTTTTTTTAGCAAATTCATGATGACATGTGTATAAATTTTATTGAACTTTTAGCTCATTATTTTTTCTTCATTACCATTTTTCAAAGAATAATAATGATACTTACCTACGGATCTCCAAATTTGAGCAATGGCACCAGAAATGAAATTAATGTTTAGTTTTTCTATAACTTTTGATATTGTAAATGCCTATTATGTACTCGTAGATTGATATTCGGATTTTCATGTACAGAATGACTTCGTAACAGTATTTTGAGATATCCGAGTTTAGCTTTTATAGATGATTTCATGTTATTATTTATGTTGAGGTTTAATAGGTCTTACATGCTCTTATGATGCATTTTGATTATATTTATATGAAACCATGAAAAATATTATGATATTTTTTTAAAAAAAATCTCATCCACATATTAATTAATTTAATTTCTTAAAAACAGGCTAATCTCTCAATTTGTGTCATAGTTTTCTTTTAAGGTGTATTTTATTGGTAAAGATGTAATGCTTGAGAGAAACAAAAATATATTATAAATTTTATTACGGATGCATTCTCTCTCAATGGCTATTCATTAACGTGTAAATATGCACCTATCACATGTACACGTGCTTGAGCTCCCAGCAAGGTAAAATTCAATATTAGTAACTATTCTTAAGCATAGATTGAGACGTCCATTTAAGAAAAGTAAATAGGAGATCATAAAATTTATATTGGTTTATTTGACCGAGATGCTTAGATATCTAAAAGGGAAAAAGCGCATGGCATGTAGGGAAGCAGAAGAAAGAATATATTTAAAAGGGAAAAGGGCAAGCTGGCGGAAGGAGAATATTATGCGTTCTTGGAAGAAACGCTTACCAAAAGATACGTGGTTGCTCCCAGGTACGGTGCAACTTGGTCTATGGAACTTGAGTTTCTCGATCCTAACTTTTAATTCTATTTATAAAATATTAATTTTAATTCTAATTCTAATCTTATTTATAAAATCTTAATTTTAATTCTATTTTTAAAAATCAAATTTAGATTGAATTTCGGATTAAAATTTGAATTAATAGAAAAAAAATATTTTTTTAAAGTAAATAAACATCTAATTATGGATCCCAAAACGAAAAAATAAAATCTCTTATCGAAGGCATAAGTTGGACTCGAAACTTTAACATTGTATTAAAAAAAAATCTATTGAAATAAAGAAGAGGAAGAGATGCCGTACATAAAGAAGAGAAGGAGACGAAAAGTGAAATAAAATGTGCGGATGATCCGCCTTTATGTTTCATTTTCTTCGCCTACAATCGATGACCTTGTCCTCCTCACTCTCAAGTTGGTTATCTTGTCCGATTCGATTAGCGCCTTCAATGCCTCCAAAAACCTAATGCCGATAAGTTATCATCGGATTCGGATTACCTCGGGTTCGAATTGCAGTCAATTATAACTCGGATTAATTGCAAATCGAATTGGATTAAACTCGAATTTTTGTTCGAATTGAGCAAATATAAGTTTAAACAATGCTGTAAATCAGATTAGATGGATCAGATTCGGATTGAACCGATAACCGAATCCAGTCCAAGTTACCCACTACTCTCAGATTCATGGGAAAAGAGATATTTGATGGATCGGTGCGGTGCGGAAAACAGCGGGGAAAAAGAATCATTAAACGCAACTCTCAGAGCAACAAACATGCACCTGTCTGTCGGGTTACTCGGGTACCCTGACTCTACCTCCTCCTAATGGGCGAGTTATTTTTACCCAACTCATCTAAAATTAGAAGTGAGAATGAATATTAAACATTAAATCCAATGCAAATTTAAAAAATGGAAAAGGGGCAGCGAGGTACCAAAGAGATAACTTGATATTTAATAAAAATTTAAAATATTATTAATATATTAGTCTAAAAGTCCTCATCATCTACTCTTCTCCAAACCTCCGCCGTCTTATTCAATCCAACCCCCTCTTACCGTACATCGCAACTCGCTTCAGTGGTACTGCACCCCTGATAATTGTGTCGCCATGCCTGGATTATGGTTGCTCTCAGCCACATGACCAGATCCATATGCTCATTAGCACCTGATCCAAATATGTCCAAGCACAGCATTACCCCTTTTATTCGATTTAGAGTTTAAAACCAAACATGTTGTTAGGCGGCGTGATTCAGAGATCCAATGTGATCCTAACTTCTATATACTTATGAGATCTATGTAGTTGTGCGATCCCAACGTCCATATAGAACACCAATGCTCTCAAGAATCTATAAACCTAATATCAATGTATGGATAGTTACCTCTCATGCACATGTTTACGTTCGGCCCGGTTCCGCCTCAACAGAAAAATGGAACACCTTAACGACTAACATCTTGAAACAGAGTGACTGAAGGGATCATTCAATTCCGAGTCCTTTTTTCCTTTTAACATGATTTTTTTTTTTTTTTTTTACATACCTCAAAGCGGGTACGAAATTCTCAATCCACGTCTGAGATTCCCATCACACGAGGCAGGTACGGATGCTAGCGCAAGCTGAGTCGGTGAACAAGAAGGATGAAAAACGAAGATACTATAAATGATGTTAAAGCAAAAAAAAAAATCATTTTAAATAACTTTTTTTTTTTTTTTTTTTGGCTTCTATCTCACCCTCTCTGCTCTACCCGTCAGCACTGACAAGATGAAGATCGCATGAAAATCACCACTTAAAGTGGCGACCACTTTAAGTGACGATTTTTCTTGTTACTCCTGATGTGGCTGATAACCATAAGAGCAAGATCGACAAAACATTAGTGCGGCCCCGGTGTCTCCAAGACCGCCGAGTCGGTCCCGACCATTCCTGGTCAGCCCTGATCGGCCCCGGCGTCTCCAAGCCCATCGAGTCGGCCCCAACCATTCCTGGTCGGCCCTGCTCGGCCCCAGCGTCTCTAAGCCCGCCGAGTCGGCCCCGACCATTCCTGGTCGGCCTCGCTCGGCCTAGCATCTCTTGGTCGGTAGAGTTGGCCCCGACCATCCCTGGTTGGCCCAGCTCAGCCTCGGTGCCCTCAGGAGAGTCAAGGCGCCCCCGATTTCTCCAAGTCAGCCCCAGTACAACCCTGGTGGGTCAGGCCGCCACCTTTCTGACCTGCGCCATTTGGCAATGCTAGACCCAACTACCCACTGGCCATGCCGCTGATGGGACTAGACCAAACTACTTGATAATCCCACTGACTGATGGGACGTAGCCCACCAACCGCCATTTTTTCCCTTCCGATGGGACAGGACCCACCAACCGACCCAAATTCATGCAACCCCCAAGAACTCCGTGGACATTCCTTTTTCACAGAATCCCACGTGGTCATGCAAGTGTCAACACCCTATAAAAATGTGAATTCACTCAATAATCAGGTACGATGAAAAAACTTAGAGACTTGCTATCCTGATACCCAGAGGGAATTCCTCCTCTCTGTGGACTCTTCTCATCCTAAAAAGAGCTCATTCGAGCTCTTCCTCAGCTGTGACATCGATTGCTAACTTGAGTATCGGAGGGTCCCCACCGGAGTATCCCTCCGATCCTGGGACTTTTTGCAGGCAGCCCGGTGGAACAAGGATCCGCTAATCAATCTGCTTCCTTCTCCTGACGTTCAGGACCAGTGATCGGGCGTCATCAGATTGACGCGCTAGGAAGGGGCTGCTCAGGGTTCCCTATGTTACATATCGGCGAACTTTTGCTCCCCCCTCTCTTTTTCTTCAAGCCATGGTGGTGACGCGAGCTCAGGACGCTTCCATCAGCTGTCCAGTGGGGCTTCCCCCGCCAGTTAGGCAGCAGGAGGCCAATCCCCCTGCTACCGATCCTCCCGTCACCTGTCCACCACCAGATGCAGCTATCCAAACTGCGGAGCAACTAGCGACTCTCACCCAGCAAGTCCAAACTCTCACCGCTATGGTCCATGGACTCCAGCAGCAACAGTCCGTGGCCATCCAGCATCAGACTGCTCCTTCGCCAGTCAGCAAGGGAAGGCTCTCCTCAGCGAGAAGCCAGTCGTCGTCAGGTTTCCCCTGGGAAGCCTCGCCGTGAGCCCCCCAAGCGGCCACGGTCCCCTGATTGTGGCCCCAGCAAATTTCCTCCCAAGCCGCATCATCAGGAGGAACCAAAGCGGAAGTCCCGGCTCCCGCGCCTTCTCCTTCTTTTTCTTCCTCTTCTTCCTCCTCTAAGCCATCTCGGAGGGCCCCGACAATCAGCCGCCAGACGAGGAGCGCATGGACGAGTACAATAGGCGACTGGATGAGCTTGCCAGGAAGATCAATCATCAACCGGAGAAGGAGTTTGACACCCATCCTCCTTACACCCACCGGATATTGGAGGAGCCTGTCCCCTCCAGATTTCGTTTTCCCCAGATAGATCCGTACGATGGTACAACAGATCCTCTCGACAATCTCAAGAGTTATAAAGCAATGATGCAAGTCCAAGGCGCTTCGGACGCCCTTCTCTGCAAAGCCTTCCCCGCCACTCTACGGAAGGCCGCGTGGCACTCGCACCTGTCCCTCACAGCATCGACTCCTTTCGAGAGCTGGAGAGGGCCTTCCTGGCACATTTCGATGCCTGCCGGTGGATTCCAAGAGTGGCGGACAACCTCTTCTCCGTGCGCCAGAAGGAGGGGGAGGCGCTACGGGACTGTGTCTTGGTTTAAGGCTGTCGCCCTCGAAGTTTACCATCTCGATGCTAGCGCTGAAGCGGGGACTCCTCCCGTCCCGTTTCACCTTTTCCTTGGACAAGAAGCCCTCGAGTTCCTACTTC
The DNA here is from genome assembly GCA_900491605.1 of Calamus simplicifolius. Lineage (NCBI taxonomy): Eukaryota > Viridiplantae > Streptophyta > Magnoliopsida > Arecales > Arecaceae > Calamus > Calamus simplicifolius. Next base: position 477,825 of record UESW01003970.1, on the reverse strand, counting down.
GATCTCCTCCTCCGGGCTCAGAAGTACATCCGTGCGGATGAAGCTGACTTCACCCACCGAGAATCCTCGAGGAGCTCTAGCCACAAGCCTGCTCGCCCCGAGCCGAGTGGACCCCCTCGACACCGACGGTCCGACCCGCCTCGCCGATCCGACAACAGGCGTCGAAGCCCCGTTCCTGACGAGAGCAAGCTCCCACCCTTCTCGCCCCTCGATCTCACATCCTTATGGAGATCGAGGGTGAGCCTTATCTCCAGCGCCCTCCTCCTATGAAGAAAGGTCCTCCCCGTGACAAGAGCCATTATTGCCGATTCCACCGGGATTACGGCCACGACACCGACAGTTGCTTCAGTTTGAAGCGGGCCATAGAGGAACTCATCCAGCGAGGCTACCTCGGCAAGTATGTCCAAAAGGCGCCGTAGCCGCTGCCGACCCTCATGGGGCCTCCGCCCATTCAAGCCACCGTCGATAATACTCCCACGAGCGGACAATCGGGATGGTGTCCTGGGGGGCAGCTCCTTCGTCCAAGCGCCCGAGGGGGGAGGAGGCACCGAATAATAATTTCTGGGGGGGAGTCTGCTGTTATTGAAAATGTAAACAATGAAGGCGTGTCGTCTCTATGACGATCGCCAAGCACCCTATAAAGAGGATATTGGTTGATAGTGGCAGCTCAGCTGACATCCTTACCTACGATGCATTTGTTTGAATTGGATTATCTCTTGATTCCCTTCGCCCTGTGCTGGCTCCCTTAGTCGGGTTCACAGGGGACTCAGTACAAGTCGAGGGCGAGATATGTTTGCCCGTGATGGCCGGAGCGCCACTGCACCAAAGCACAGTGATCATGAGGTTCTTGGTTGTACGTGTCCCCTTGGCGTACAACGCATTCTCGGGCGTCCAGGCCTCAATCTTTTGGATGCAGTTATCTCTACTCGGCGTTTATGGTGTAGTTCCCCACTGGTGAAGGAGTCGGAGAGATGCGCAGCGAGACCAGCCCAGTCATACCTTGTTATCACATGGCGTCAAGTCCTTTGGAAGCTGAATCAACTTTAGAAGCGCCTGATCCCAGAGATTCCAGCAAGGGAGCTAGCCGAGCACCTCCTAACTTTCCCTCTTGGAGACGACCCGGCGAGGACTGTGCGTGTCGGCGGACTCCTTCCCCCGGAGGACCGGGAGCGCCTCTTAACCTTCCTGCGGGCTAACTCGGATGTTTTCGCTTGGTCGGCGTCTGACATGCCCGTATCCCTCCAAAGGTGATCACCCACAAGCTCAACATTGACCAAGGCACCGTCCAATCCGCCAAAGGAAGAGAAGCTTCGCTCCCGACTGGCAAAAGGCTATCGATGAGGAAGTCAACAAGCTGCTCAGTGCTGGCCACATCCGGGAGGCACATTACCCTAGCTGGCTGGCTAATGTGGTCATGGTGAGAATTTGTATCGACTTCACCGACCTTAACAAGGCGTGTCCAAAAGACAGTTTTCCCCTGCCAAGGATAGATCAGCTGGTGGATTCCACCTCCGGGCACGAGCTCCTCAGTTTCATGGACGCCTTCTCAGGATATAATCAGATAAGGATGGACCCCGATGACGAGGAGCACACATCTTTTGTGACAGAGAAAGACATTTATTGCTACAAAGTGATGCCTTTTGGCCTCAAGAATGCGAGGGCAACCTACTAGAGGTTGATGAACAGGGTGTTCCAAGATTAGCTAGGTCGGAATATGGAAGTCTATGGATGACATGCTGACAAAGAGCACCCGCGCTCAATCACGTCTCCGACTTAGAGGAAACCTTCAACAACCTCCGTCGTTTCCAAGTCAAGCTGAACCCCAAGAAGTGTGCTTTCGGGGTCACGGCGGGCAAGTTCCTGGGTTTTATGGTGACCCAGCGGGGGATCGAGGCAAACCCAGAGAAGATCAGCGCCATCCTTGACATGAGGCCACCATCCAGCAAGAAGGAAGTGCAACGACTGACGGGAAGAGTGGCGGCTCTGAGTCGTTTCCTCTCCAAATCGGCCGAGAGGTGTTTACCCTTCTTCAAGGCCTTGCGGAAGGTGAATAGCTTCGAGTGGACAGACGACTGCCAGAGCCTTCGATGGGTTGAAGGCATTTCTGTCCTCTCCGCCACTCCTGTCTAAGCCAAGGGATGGGGAAAGCCTTTTCCTCGACCTCGCCGCTTCTCAGAGGCCGTTAGTTCGGTCTTGGTGCGTCTTGACACTAGCGGGACCCAGAGACCCGTCTATTATGTAAGCAAGGTCCTCCATGACGCAGAAGTTAGGTACTCCAAGACAGAGAAAGTTATCTTCGCCCTGATAGTCTCCGCCCATACTTTCAAGCCCATCCCATCGTGGTGCTCATGGACCAGCCCCTCCGAGCCATCCTGGCCCGTCCGATACCTCAGGCCGACTCGCCAAGTGGGCTATCAAGCTAGGAGAGTTCGACCTCTCCTTCCAAGCACGACCGACTCTGAAGTCCCAAGTTTTAGCCGACTTCCTGGTTGAGTGCACTTGGGCGGATGAGACGACTGAGGAAGTTACCAAGAAACAGCGCGAGCCCGAACCAAGCGGCGATGGAGAAACTTGGATCCTTCATGGACGACGCGGCCTCATTCTTGCCGGGCCGGGCGAGAGAGGACGGAATGCGCCCTGCGGTTTCTATTCGAAGCCACCAATAATCAAGCTGAGTACGAAGCCCTGCTGGCGGATTAAGGCTAGCCCAGGAGTTCGGATAAGGCATCTCAGGGCTTTCACAGACTCGCAACTTGTCTCCGGGCAAATCAACGGAGAGTACGGCACGTGACCCTGTTATGACTCAGTACTTGGGCAAGGTTCGGCTCCTGACCTCCCCGTTAGCTTACTTCAATATCAGTTACATTCCCCGAGCGAGAACGCCAAGGCTGACATCCTTTCTCGTCTGGCTATCTCTGCCGACGGCATGGCAAGGGACGCTTACATCGAATACTTAGAAAGGCCCAGCATAGAGGACGGCAGGAAGTCCTCCCGCTCACTCAAGAGCCCACATGGATGGACGCCTACGTTCGCTATCTCACTGACGGCACTCTCCCTGACGATTGCAACGAAGCCAGGCTACTCAAGTAGAGAGCCTCCAAATTCGTCCTCGTAGACGGGCGTCTATACAGAAGGTCGTTCTCCTACCCCCTGCTCAAGTATGTAGGACCCGCCGACGCCGACTACATCCTCAGAGAAATCCACGAAGGCATCTGTGGAAATCATCTGGGGGCAGGTCCCTAGCCCAGAAGGCTCTCCGTCAGGGATACTTCTGGCTCACTATGAGGGAGGACGCGACCAAACTAGTTCAGAAGTGCGATGGTTGTCAGCGTCACGCACACATCCAGCATCAACCGTCCACCCCGCTGAACCCGCTCTCGGCCCCCTGGCCTTTCGCTCAATGGGGAATGGATATCCTCGGGCCATTCCCCCCCAGCTTCAGGGCAGCAGAGATTCTTGCTAGTCGCCATCGACTACTTCACCAAATGGGTCGAGGTCGAGGCACTGGCTAAGATCGGTCAAAGCCTTCTTCTGGAAGTCGATCATATGTCGTTTTGGCCTACCTCATACCCTCATTACAGATAACGGCCGCCAATTCAACAATGAAGCATTAAGGCTTTCTGTGACGAGCTAGGCATTCATCACCGATTCACCTCTGTCGGCCACCCCCAGACCAACGGAGAGGCCGAGGTCATGAACTGCACCATCCTCAGAGGGCTCAGGACCCGGCTAGACGGGTCCAAGGGTCGATGGGTGGAGAAACTCCCCAGTGTGATATGGGCTTACCACACGACCCCCAGGGCCCCGACGGGCGAGACTCCCTTCAGTCTCGTCTTCGGATCTGAAGTCGTCATTCCCGTTGAGATCGGACTGCCTAGTCCGTGCGTGGAGTCCTTCAACGAGGAAAACAACTCCACACTGATACGGGCTAATCTAGACTTCATCGACGAAGCACATGATCGGGCGAGGCTGCGCATGCGACCTTCCGTCAGCGAGCGGCCAAGTACTACAATGCCCGAGTTTGTCCCAAGGTCTTTCGCCACGGAGACTTGGTTTTGAGGAAGGCTGAGGTATCCAAGCCTACAGAGGGGGGCAAGCTATCCCCCAACTGGGAGGGTCCTTATCGCGTCGTCGAGACACTTCACCGAGGGGCATACAAACTAGAAGAGCTCGACGGGCGACCTATTCCACGTACCTGGAATGCGGATAACCTCCGCCAATATTATCAATGATGTATTCCCCCAGAGTACGAGCAATAAAGGGGTCCCTTCCGACGTCACAGCCTACTCTCCCCTGTATCCAAGGACCAGATCTCGCAAAAGGAGCTCGCCGGCATCGCGGCTAACGGGACACCACTCGGCCCCGGCACGGCGGTGCCCCCGAGTCGGATAAGACCCTAACAGCTCCGTACCCGGTCGAGTCGCCACTCGGGCGGCACACAAACCCCGAGGTGGTTCAAAAGGAGCTCGCGGCATCGCGGCTAACGGGACACCACTCGGCCTCGGCACGACGGTGCCCCCGAGTCGGTTAAGACCCTAACAGCTCCGTACCCGGTCGAGTCGCCACTCGGGCGGCACACAAACCCCCAAGGTGATTCAAAAGGAGCTCGCCGGCATCGCGGCTAACGGGACACCACTCGGCCCCGGCACGACGGTGCCCCCGAGTCGGTTAAGACCCTAACAGCTCCGTACCTCGAGTCGCCACTCGGGCGGCACACAAACCCCCGAGGTGGTTCAAAAGGAGCTCGCCGGCATCGCGGCTAACGGGACACCACTCGGCCCGGCACGGCAGTGCCCCCGAGTCGGTTAAGACCTAACAGCTCTGTACCCGGTCGAGTCGCCACTCTGACACACACAAACCCCCGAGGTGGTTCAAAAGGAGCTCGCCGGCATCGCGGCTAACAGGACACCACTCGGCCCCGGCACGGCGGTGCCCCGAGTCGGTTAAGACCCTAACAGCTCTGTACCCAGCCGAGTCACCACTCGGGCGGCACACAAACCCCGAGGTGGTTCAAAAGGAGCTCGCGGCATCGCGGCTAACGGGACACCACCCGGCCCCGGCAGGCGGTGCCCCCGAGTCGGTTAAGACCCTAACAGCTCCGTACCCGGTCGAGTCGCCACTCGGGCGACACAAACTCTCGAGGTGGTTCAAAAGGAGCTCGCCGGCATCGTGGCTAACGGGACACCACTCGGCCCCGGTACGACGGTGCCCCCGAGTCGGTTAAGACCCTAACAGCTTCGTACTCGATCGAGTCGCCCCTTATACGGAATCTAGACCGTTGAGACGGCTCTAAAGGGCCCTGTTTGGCCCTCACAGACTCCGAGTCGGCCGGCTCGGCCCCGACCTTTCCTGTTCAGCCCTGACCAGCCCAGGCACCTCCAATATTGACCGAGTCGGCGTAGGCCTCCCCGGTCAACCCCACTCGGCCTCAGTGTCCCCAAGTTGCTGAGTTAGCCCCGACCATCTCTGGTCGGTCCCAGCGCCTTCAAGATTAATCTTGGCACTAAGTCGCCCGTTGATCATTCCGAGCCTTCAGAGGATTCATGTGCAGATGAGTCTCCCTTCGAACAGTCTACAACAATAAGGCACCTCAAGTGACCTTCCACATAGCCGTTTACATCCTGGAGACGCATTCGAGCATTGGCCAGTCCAAAACCGCGATTCGGCTACGACATTGTCAATATGCGCAACATTTAAAGTTGAGAAAACATTTCAGAAGGAAAGCCCTCCCCTTCACCAACAGGTGCGAGACCCGTTCAATCGTTGGTTGCACAGTAAGGCATTTTTCCAAAGAAAGAAGGAACAGATGAAGCGAAAGGTAAAGAAATTTCGACAAAAAAGTTTTTCTTTATTAACAATTGAAGGAAGTACAAAATTTGGCCTAAGGCCGGTTACATGAATCAAAGAAAAAGAAAAATGGGTGGTGGATCCTCAAGGTTCGCCTGGGCCGGGCTTCTTCTCGTCCTCCTCTGCTGGCTCCTCGTCAGACTCCCCAGGCCGGATGTCATCAAGCTCAGAGATGTTGATCTCGAGGGCCGCAGGTACCTTAACCTTGCACATCTCGAAGCCTTGAACATAAGCATCGAGGCCGGCCTCGATGACTTCCTGCTTGAACTTCGCGAGCCTTATAGTTGGAGACGGCCTGCTCCGCCTCGGCCTCAGCCCGCTGCGCCCTGGCTTCGGCCTCCTTGGCTTGCGCCTCGGCCTCCCAAGCCCTGCTTTCGGCCTCTTCGGCATGGGCACTGGCCTCATCAGCACAGGCCACTGCCCTGCCTTCTCCGAGCTCGCCTCCACCGCCACCTTCTCCGCGGCAGCTGCCCTCTCCGCAGCAGCCCGGGCTTCCTCCTCGGCGCATTGGAGCCACCGGGCCAACTCCTCGTTCTGTGCCGCAGCGGCCTTTAACCTTTCCGAGGCCAGCTCCATCTTGGCCTCAGCTGCGGAGGCCCGGCTCTCCACCTCCCTTAATCGGCCGGCCAGACTCTCCTCCCGGGCCGAGGCCTCTTGATGAAGACAAGCAAGGCTTTGGGACTGCGCCATGCTCTCTTTCTTGTATTTGTCGGCCCGCACCATGGCCGAAGTGTCGCCAACGCGTTGGTCATCTGTAGCAAAGGGAATATGTTAGCAATAGGAAGTGGAAACATCAAAAGAAATGAAGAAAGCTCAAAAATTACCTGGACAACAGCAACCATTATCATATCCAGGAGTGCGGAGTGACTCATTCCCCGCGTCGCCTCCTCAGACTCGGCGGTCCGAACTCCTGACAGCAGGCGGGCAGCTTGTGCGGCATCCGCCATTGAGCTGGGTGTGGAAACCGTCGCATCAGTCCCTCCTGTGGACCTTCGACCTGGGGGCGGGTCGGGTTGATGGGATGAGCTCCCTGGCTCGCCTCCCCGCTTATTGGTCACCTCCGCCCCAGCCCGGGGCTCCCTGGCGACTGGCTCCCCCTCGCCGGCGATTAGGGAAGCATTCTCCACTCCCGGCTCTGCGGCAACGGAGGGCCGGTAGCGATTGTGACCCGCCCCGCCTCGAGCACATCGGCGGCGGCAGGAACCTCCTCATCTAAAACCACCACCGTCGGTTCAGTGGTGGCCGGAATCTCTCCTTCTTCAACTTCAGCCCCGACCGGCTCCAGGACCACTCCTCTAACCGGCTCCTTCTCAGCCGGCTCTTCCGTAGGCATCGGGGCCGGGAGGGCTTCAATCGGCCTGGCCGGCTCCCTCGAATCCTCTTCGCCGGCCTGGACGTTTCTCCGATCGCCTGCCTCTTTTGCCTCAAGGCAGCTTTGAAATCGCTGGCGAAAACCTTCATCGCTACACCAAAAGGGAGACAAGCATTAGCAATGGCATACAACAAATCTTGGTCGAGACAGAAGAAGTCGGGCGTCAAGCTCACCGGCCGCCGGGGCCAACTCAGCCTCTACCAAGTTCTCCTCGAACAGGAGTTTCTTGTAATCGGGGATTTGGCAATTAGACAGTTGGGTGAATAGTTCCATGTCCCTATCCCTTACGGTGGAATCATCATTGGGACTAGTGTCTGGCTCTCTCCAAGCAGCCCTTATGCCCTCGACATGGGCAAAAAGAAATCGAGGTTTCCATCCCCTAATTTTGGACGGAGACCTAAAGGGAAGGCTCTACCCGGCCTGGCGGTAAATGCCCACTAGCCCCCTTACCCTGACAGCGGAGCTTATAGAAAGCTCGGAATAGAGACAGCCCTGGCCGGGCCTCCTGGAAGTAGCAGAGAATAACGAAGGCACAGATGATCCGGATCGAATTCGGAGTCAACTGCACCGGCACTAACCTATACCTATCTAAGAGGTTTAGGAAAAAAGGCTGGAAAGGAAGGCGCAGTCCGCATCGAAAGAACTCCTCATATAGAGCGACCCGATGGGGGTGGTCAGAGGTTACCCTATCTTCGGGCCCCAGCGCGGACATGCCGATGAAATCAGGGACCAGATACTTAGCCTAACGGCCTCTACATCCTCAGGGGTCATGGTTGAGGCCACCCCCGCTGGACCTGCTGGATCAGAACTCACCGCCGGAGGAAGTGCCGGACGCGGGAGGACATAGGGATTGCCCTCATAGGGGAGCCCGAGGTGGACGGAGGTCCTATCGCCCTCGGTTGGTCGCGGATGGTGATGCTGCCCACCGGCCGAGGCATTTGGCTAGCTAAAGGGGCCCGGTTTTCACTACTGGAATGGGAAGACTCTTCTACGGGTCTCTTACTCTCGTCTTTACTTCCCTAACGGCACGACGGTCCATGGGTGAGGTAAAGGATGAAACTGACCTGAGAGTTAGGAGGACTCAGGTCGCAGAAGAGCTCAGGGAAGAAGAAGGTGGAAGAAAGCAATGGCAGCGTAAAAGTTTTTCTAGGCTCTTGAAATGCTTTTATACCCTCCATCTCCGGCCAGCGACGCTCGAGATCCCACCATGTGGCACACATCTATTGCACCAAGGGCTGTCAGTCGGAAATCTCGCCTGCGCCCGAGACGTGCCGCCTCGATTCGTCCCGAGGAGCGTGATCCCCGACCAATCGCGAGCATAGAAAGCGGAGAAGCAATGATGACCCTTGCCTTTTTCCATTCCCCAATGAGCTTCCTCTCCGCAGCGTCCGACGCCAACGTCAGCCCCACCTACCGCATGATTGCAGGAAATCTTCGAGGCGACATTGCCTCGGGATGAAGCGCCAGCTCATCAAGCCATTGAAAGCACACTGAGGAGGCAATCATTTTTTGAATTTTCGCGCCCCTTTCGCCCGAAGGACTGCAGGCACGTGGTCCTTAGTGCTCAGAAGCGGGGGGCATCTGATGTGGCTGGTATAGCCACAAGGGCAAGATCGGCAAAACATTAGTGCGGCCCCGGCGTCTCCAAGCCCGCCGAGTCGGCCCGACCATTCCTGGTCGGCCCCGATCGACCCCGGCGTCTCCAAGCCCGCCGAGTCGGCCCGACCATTCCTGGTCGGCCCCGATCGACCCTGCCGTCTTCAAGCCCACCGAGTCGGCCCCGGCGTCTCCAAGCCGCCGTCGGCCCCGACCATTCCTGGTCGGCCCCGGCATATCCAAGCCCGCCGAGTCGGCCCCCCCGGCACCCTCTGATTGGTAGAGTTGGCCCCGACCATCCTTAGTTGGCCCAGCTCAGCCTCGGCACCCTTAGGAAAGTCAAGGCGCCCCCGATTTCTCCAAATCAGCCCCAGTACAGCCCTGGCGGTTCAGGCCGCCACCTTTCTGACCTGTGCCACCTGACAACGCCAGACCCAACTACCCACTGGCCACGCCGCTGATGGGACTGGACCAAACTACCTGATAGCCCCACTGACTGATGGAACATAGCCCACCAACCACCGTTTTTTCCCTCTCCGATGGGAGAGGACCACCAACCGACCCAGATTCACACAACCCCCAAGAACTCCACGGACATTCCTTTTTTACGAAATCCCATATGGTCATGCAAATGTCAATCCCCTATAAAAAGGTGAATTTACTCAATAATCAGGTACATAAAAAAACTTAGACTTGCTATCCTGATGTCCAGAGGGAATTCCTCTTCTCTGTGGACTCTTCTCATCCTAAAAAACTCATTCAAGCTCTTCCTCAGCTAACCTCGATTGCTAACTTGAGCATCGAAGGATTCCCACTGAGTATCCCTCCGATCCTGAAACTTTTTGCAGAGCGTCATCAACTCCCATGCTACATTACTGAAAAATATAAAAATTTATTCAAAATCCATTTAAACCTTTCCAAAGAAGGCTTGCGACTTGCATTGAAGTGACCATTATTCTAATTCGCAAATAAATCCCCTTTCAACAGCCCTCAATAAATCCCAGTAACCCCTCAAAGATCCATTTAAACAACATCGAATCTCGTAACTCCTCGTATCTCTTTCCAAAACCGTTCAAAAAACAATCCAATGTAAACAACAAAAATAGTAGCAAGATAAATTGCCACTTAAAGTGGCAAATTTTATAATACTGAAACCCACCACTTCAAGTGGCAATTTTTTAAAATAGCAATTTTCATGCAACCCTACCCCATCAACAAAGAGGGGTAAGATGAAAGTAAAAAACAAATGGCATTTTTTTACTTTAACATAATTTCTATAATATTTTTATTTTCCACCCTCTTAGCATTTTTCACTTTAACACTTTCTACAATATCTTTATTTCCCACTCTCTTATTCTAAAACTGGTGTCAAAAAAACGACTCCACGCTAGCTGGCTCTTTTGGAGAAGACCAGATCCCTCCCTTTCCACGACCGCCTCATGTCCCAATTCCTTGTTCTTTTCCCATGGTGCATCTTTGGATTGGTTGGAATCTATAAATCTATAAAACATTAGTCATCTACCACTACCACTATTAGGACCATTGCTAATAGTATTTTAAATCTTATAATATCTTTCCTCACAACCTATTGCCTTATTTATTCTCTTATTTTATTCTATTTTATTTTTTAAAACACCCTTCCACAATGAAATCTTAAGTCTGCTCCAGCAGAAAATAATAAGAGACAGGAGAGAGGCTCGCCCATCTCAACAAGAATACTCTTGGCTCGAGGCCATTATTTTTAACAATAAACCAGAGGCTTTACTACAACTAAATTAACATAAAACAACACAATAAGGCAAGACCTTGCTCCAGCAGCCATACTCCTCTGCATGGCAAACAGAAGTAATATGATCTAAACAATTATTTATAGTATGGGTGGATCGCCCGCCCTTCCTCCCAAGGATATAAAATGCGATAAAAATATAAATCGCAAGAGCTTCTTTCGAAGTATAACATTTTAAGAATCCAAAAACCACGAGACTAGCACTCCTATGGCATGGGATGCTTAAACCAGATTAATACACTAAGATACTGTACAAAAGAATCGATATAATTAGGATATTAACAAAACGCACCCTCGCTAACCACCAACTCTAGAAAATATGTACAGAATACACAGATCCGAGCAAAAGTTTGACTAAAAGCTCCACGACTCCAGATCTGATAAAATAATTAAAAAGTCTGAGTTATGAGGAACGCCTTGAAACAGTAATAGAAATGTATGCAACATAACAAAGAGATTAGCATACCACTAATGACCTAGCACAATCCAGATTAAAAGAAAAATATTGAAAAAATGTAATACTCCAAGACTTGTTTGCAAGAATTACCAGACTAATTACACACAAGTAAATCAAATGAATTGGTTAATGGGTTCTCCCATCTCTAGATTAAAAATGAAAAAGAAAAAAAGAATTGGATAAAGGCACAGAATCAAGTTAATTGAACTTACTTTGCTTCTGGATTAACCATAAAAGTGAGTACTCCACCGATGGAGAACTCTGAAATCAACGCCAATACTGAGCCCACCGATGAATGGTTTCAACCATTTGGGGAAACAATGCACTAACGCTGTCATTGATGAGATCCTGGAAGAAATGTATGGAATCCTCATCGTCCAAATCCAACCGGAACTTCTCTTGAAGCTAGTCACATACAAGTTTCATTATCACCTGATCAATCCATTGCATTAATTGTTCTACCATCTTGAATGGAAACATAAACAGAAGGAATACCTTGAGAATGCCTTTCTCAGGGTCAGAAGCTATGTCAGAAATGTTAGAACCGGCCATTAAGTGAAAGAGATTCAGTATAAGGTTGCTGGACTTCCGCAGAATGTTGTATGCTTCACAACAATAAGATTTAAACCTGGTATAATATTGACTACAGTGGAAACACCAGATAGAATTATGATGGAGTCAACTTGCATTGTAAATTGGAAAAATAAAAAAATATAAAAAAATCTAAACATGGGCATTGACCCAAATGAAAAAATTGAACAAGTCCTATCACATGCTCTACATCCTTCAGCAAGCATGACAAGTTCTTCAATGCACGCTAGCAGCACATCCAAATCATATAATCATATAAAAAGTCAACTTGCATTGTAAATTGGAAAAATAAAAAAATATAAAAAATCTAAACATGGGCATTGATCCAAATGAAAAAATTGAACAAGTCCTATCACATGCTCTACATCCTACAGCAAGCATGACAAGTTCTTCAATGCACGCTAGCATATCCAAATCATATAATCATATAAAAAATAAACATAATACACCGTCCAATGGATAACCCTAAATATCACTGATGGATATAAAAGAAGCTTGCAATGGATTCTCAGCAACACACCTTGAGGTGCAAATAAACTCAAGGAGTGTTGCAGAATTTTCAACATCATTTTTCAAATAATATGCCAATTTGCAAGAAAAATGGCAAAATTGTAGGCTTCACAAATGGGGTATCCTGCTCCCTCACTGCTATCTCCAAAGAGGTAATCTAAATCTAGTTCGTCAGCATGCCCACATTTGAACTACAACAAATATATTAATTGTTTTCTGCTTATGTTTTCTGGATCCATATTGCTGTTGATCTCCATGTTAGAAAATCTCTTTGTTACTTGCTGTATTCCAATATCGCTACAGTCTCCACCATCATCAGAATCCCCCTCAAACCAAGAAAATGGGTATACTTTTCATGTTTCACATATTAACAATTATGAGCCATAAATATATATTCAATGGATCCGGCTCGCTGATGATATTAGTGAAGCTTGCCATGCTAAACAAAAAGAATTGAAAAGGTTGAAAGAAACATATCTTGAACATTAGTAAAGGATTCTACCTTTCTGCTCCACCCATGGCCTCAACCATTTCTTTGCAAAGTTTCATAGGAGGAGGAAATGGCTTGGGATCACGTCCCAAGATGAAGCCAAAATCGACATGGAACAGACGCCCATCATCTCTAAGAAGAAGGTTATCCAGATGCCTGCAACCAAGATGAATAATTCCCTTCAATATCTTCCAGAAATTTAAGACATGCAATATTACCTAACGCATCCACAAAGAAAGATATCAAGTGCATAATGAGGATAATAAATAAAGTCAAAGTGATTCATGCTGAAAAAAGAAATAAAGATGTCAACTAGAAGCTCATAAATAATGAAAAACTAGGTTAATGCGATCAACAAGCTTAATTAAGAGATCTTGAAATAAAGGTAGATGCCAAACGATTGCAAGTACCCATAATAAAAGATGAACAATTTTTGAGGAAAAGAAAAGCCAAACTATAAAGTATGAAATTATGACAAGATGGGCATTGATTATAAAGAAATATTTGAGTTTATGTCCAAACATAAGTTTTGCAGTGATCTTTATTGCTTAGTCAAATGATAGAAATTTGCAAAGATTAGAAGAATCTATGTATTCTTTCAATTAACTTGGAGCCACTTATGATACTACAGCAGGACCATGTATTCAATTTGCCCAGAATTAGAAAGTAGTGATGGCAGAAAAGACGAGTGAATTTGCATTTAAAATGCACCTACACCCAGTGTCAATACTAAGCCTGTGTCTTTTTCAACTTGTCATAAGTAACTTCTGATATTTGGAAGAAGGTAACATGCCAGATCCCATATGCCAACTACGTAACACAGATCAATGATAAGACAGGAAAATATGGAGGAAAGCTTGGAAATTCAGGCATCTCTAATAAGATTGGAGCTAGCATTAGAAAGAGCAGAGGGGCTTTTAGGGCATTAGATGAAACAAGATATGTTTTTGAGAGTCGTGAGATTTTTTTTAGTAACACCTAGGCAATATCTCATAGTTTGTCCTTAATAATGTTAGACAAAAAAGGTCTAAATATGCAAGATGAGTCTGGCAAAGATGAAAATGTTAAGGTACATCTATGCTAAAACTAAGATGTCACAAGTACAAAACACTAAAAGATGACAAATTGGTGAAGACCAAATAGGATGGCACAGGAATGAGCAACAAAATCTTTTTTTTTTTTTTTTTGGGGGGGGGGGGGGGGGGTCCAATAAGGATATAGTTTTGTATTTCTGTAAAGAAGTTGAGAAAATATTGAGCATACATAACATTACTTAGATGCTACTTGAGGAAGAATTTGGGAAGTTTCCATGGACAACAAATGTAGCCCCTTAAATAAGTCCTTAGCAAAGGACTCACAAGGACAACCCCCATGATGTCTATGCTTAAGTTATTTCAAGTAGGCATCTTTTACGTTCCAAATTAATAAACTACAAGAAAAGAAAATTAGTTCTACTGTAGTGCCTGGAGTTCCCATTCTGCCATGCTTTTTCTATGATCATGAATTACATAAGAAGTTTCAAGTCCTCCCTTATAAGCGGTGAATTGCTCTGAATATGATTAATGGAAAACGGATGTTAACTGGAGCATAGAACACTACAAAGAGAAAATAGAAGCCCTACCTGTCTCCTATTCCCAATATGTATGTAATAACAGAATAGCCAGCACAGCTCTTTATAAATGTTTCAAGACATTGAGCAGTAATGCCAAATGGTCCATCTTCATCAGGATGGAACTTCTGCAGATAGTTCACAATACTACGATGCTCTGATAGGATCTGAAACAATAATTTACTGGTCAATGCAAGGATAACATCACAGATGCAGGGGCATACTCGTAATGGTTAAAAAACACCTTTTGTTTTGGAAAAAAGCATAAAATACAGCTAGACAAGAATTTATATAAAAATTATCCTACCAGTTAATCAAGTTGTATAAGCCAACCAGAGATCTTCTCGTACAGCTAGATGCTAATTATCTTGAAGTGCGTGCTAGACTAATAAAACTATACTCAAAAGGTACAGCTGTCACAGATAAATTTAATCCATACAACTGACAAGTTGTGCATAAAATCAAAGAGCATAGGGACAAATAATTGTTGTTCGTAATGTGGAGCTGTTAGTCATAGGATTTTCCAAGATCATGTAGATGACAAGTTGCCATGGTAATAAGCTATCATCTGCAAGAATTTCGAAGTTACCTGTGCTAGAGAGCTGGATGGAATAAATTCCAACATCCCTTCATCTTGCCCAGTAGCAAGCACTCTATATGGAGTTAAATGTAAGTCAAGATTCTCCAGTTTAAGCAACCGATCCATAAGAGTAACCATTTGAATCACCTACAGAAACAGAGCTTAATCAGTCACAAACTAAATATAATTTCTCCCACAGCAGAACCAATGTGAGATGAATATGAATGTGTTAATTATGTAACTAATGCATGAGAAAAATGAACTAAGGAGCAGCACTGTCACAGCCACAAAAGTCAACAGCTTACATATTCATGCCATTTAGAATGTACAATGCTTACAAAGCCCAAGCGATAATGCAAGGTGTTTGTTATAGTAGTGATGTAGTATGCCTATCAAGAAATTGCTAATGCTAATACAGATCCCGGACCATCAAATTGACCATATAAAATGCCTACAGCATAGACTAGATACTCTATCGCCAGGTATAACTTAAGTCTGAAATGCTAAAGTTAAAGTTGGCTAAAAATAAACTCTAGCATCCTGTGGAGTACATCGGACAGCCTCAAAATCTCATGATTTATGGATCAAAGAAGGGCAGCATGACAGTTTGTACAATCAAAATGTAAATAAGTCTGCAAGGCAACAACTTCAGCTTGACCATTTTGTAACAGTAATATTAGAGCACTTACCAACTGATCCTGTCGGAGGTCATCTCCCTTCTTAAAGATCAATTTACAAGTTCCACCACTTGCTGTTCGAAATGTTAGACGGAGAGGATGCAATGCACTTTTAAAGATCGATGACTCTGATGGCACAATCCCGGTTATGAGTACACCAGGTGCTAGAGGTGATCGAATTGGCTGGTAAAAATTAGCAATAAACAGAACATTCAAGTCGAAAAAATAAAAAATAAAAAATATATAGCCAAATGAGTAGGAGATAAAGAGTTAATTAAGATAAAAGGGCCAGCCATATAGCCACCAACTTGGGGCTACGCAACTATGGATACGAGACAAAAACAAATACCTCTTCAAAGTAGGTAAGCTCACTAAGAATTCCAGAAAGAAGCTGCCTTAATTTTTCAATTTTCTTTTGTGTTCCACCACGCACATTTCTTACATCTCTCATAATAGAACACAGCTGAGCTGTCAGTTCTGTCTGACGCACTAAACTTTGCCACAACTTAAACCCATCTTCATCTCCATTGGCACCAGCCTCCATCTGTTCAAGAGAAGAATTATAAAAACTAAGTTTCAGATTCAAGAATTGGAAGTTCAAGCACAAAATTTTAGAAAAACTGGAAACATTTGTGGTTAAACTGAATCACTCTTGATAGGAAATAGAACAAAGATTTAGACAGATAAGCTGCAATATGAAATTAAATCACTTTTGAGGCAGGAACTGGAAGAAAATCAAGTAATTCTTACAAAGAAAATGCATCATCAGCACAATCTGAACAATGAAATAATTTATCCAAGGCAGCATATAGACAGTATAGGTTAAAAACACAACAATGCCCCATATATCAAAGTCACATTAGAACTAATTCAACATGGTGATGTAAACAATTGAGTTAAAAATGACATTGTAAGAAAAAAGGGACACACTTTCACCATATTATCTTCCAGCATGTCATATGTGCAATAAAAACGCTTTGCATATGTAGGGTCATGAAGCTCCACTGCCACGTACCAGCGAAGGAAGCTGGCTATCTCAATATTTGATAAGGCTGCAAAATTTGAAAAATGATCAATCAAGTAAACTAATGTCAATATCTTTAACCACAATTATAAATTCACTAAAAATAGGGAAAGAAATTGAATTTGCTCATGAATACCAAGTAGCCTCTTAGTCTAAGTATCACTCATAATAAAAATCAAATTCTATATATCAAAATGCTAAATATAGAGAGTGAGCCTTCATGTAACAGTGGTAGGGTTGCTCTATTGTGACTTAAAGATCTTTGGGTTTGAAATATAGAAACAACCTCTTTGGATGGATTATGTTTTAATCCACAAAGACTGCTCCATATCAGTTGGAGCCATCCTAATGTGAACCCCTTTTAATTTGGTGACAACCACATGCCAAAGCAACCCTGGACAATACATGTAGCCTTCCAATAAACACAGAAGGCCAGATGGCAAGTTGAGAACATTACCTTATGAAGTTACAAGATTAGACCTCATGCAGATGTGAAACAATCCTTGAAGATTACTTAAGACACTTGAAGATAATACAAATAAAAGAGAGGGTTTTTGTATTAAAAAAATACATGCATCTTCTAGTGAGTGTACAAAGGTCAGATCAAGCCAAAAACCTGTAGAAAAGGCCTGTAAACATGTTACAATTGCAAAGTATGGATGCTGAGTTCATCATGTGATGAAAACACAAAAATAGAGATAATAAGTATTTTCAGAGTGCAGCATCAATGGAAAATTTGTGAGATGAAACTGTTTTAGATGGTTAAGATGACGAGATTGGCAGGAGTCATCTTGAATACATGTTGAATTGAGGATACAAGAAATGCGAACCATGACAACACTGGCAAGGAGTATTCTTGAATACATGCTGCATAGAGGCTTGGTTGCATATAGAGGTAGAGAGACATTCTACTTTGGAAAAGCAAGGTAACTTGGAATAAAGCTTTAATCAATGTTCCGAGAAGTGATTTGTAAAGGCACTTTAATTCAACATACCTGGCCTTGAATAAATACCAACCGCAACTGTTGATTCCATATGGCTACCCACAAAACCAATGCCATGACTCACTGCTTATATTTAAAAACCTTATGTCTCATGAATAAACAGAAAGAATGGGTGTGTTTTTATCCACTAATAATCAGTATTCTCAAACATGATAACAGGCAAAATGTCATCATATCGTTGAAATCTGATCATCCATGACATAGCGACATATCTTGACATGAAATGGCCTAATAACCAAAATTATAGGTGGCAAAGGGTCAAATTTGGTCAGGTTCATTGCAGGTTGAGATGTAAGTACCCTAAGAAAATTGCCAACCTGAACCTGACCAGCTTAACTAGTGTGTCAAAAATCCAAATACTGTTTATTAAACCAATAACCTGACCCAACTTGTTCAACCCATTTGATAAACAGGTTGGGTCAGGCTGGGTCAGAGAAGACACTTAAACTCAGGTTGACATGGTTAAAGTGTTAAAACCATTCAGCCATACTAACCTAGTTAGTCTATAAATCAATGTTAATATATTAATTAAGCACAATTATCTTACTGCTCTATAGGATATATTATAAGTGTAACTTTAACATACTTATGCACACAAAGTTAAATGGGTCGACAAGAGGTTATTTTCAGGCCCAAGTCATAATTGTGTCAACCCCACTCAACAGGTCAAATTGGGTAAAGTGTATTGAACCTCTATATCTAAGCTAGACCCATTTAATGAATAGTTGTATCAACCAATTAATTTTGTGTCTGGCTCAAGGGCCCTAATCTTTAAATATGAATAGGAACATACTTTAGTTGAAAATTCATTTGCAGTAATAAGATCAAACCTCTAGTTAGAAAGGGTGATCTTTTAACAATCTACCATGATAGAGATAGAGGTGACCTAAACTAATATGAACAGAAATAATTAAAAAAGATATAATTATTTGTAATTTGAATGCCGACTTAGTCCTGAATAAAGCAGAGTGGAGGAAGCAGATTCATGTAGCCGACCCCATGTAGTTGGAAAAGGCTTAAATGAGTTGAGTTAAGTAATAAGATCAAAGCATTAATGATGGTAAGACAAATGTTCATATCAAATACAGTCAGGAAATTAGTCTCAGCATTAAGTGGAATCAATTTAATTGTTCTTGATAGGGAGAAAAGCATACATCGTTGAACAAGGAAAAGTGACAAGCGAGATTTATCAGATCTCTCAAACCGAAGAGCTTGCACCAGCTGAAGTAAATAGCACTGAAGCTCTTCATCATCAGCTCGTTCAAGAACACTTACAGCATATGCACGAACCTGCTCAGAGAAAATTGCAACAGGAGATGGTTATAGAATGATTAATGTTAGAACAGAAATTTTGTATGAGCAAATGGAACACATGATACATCAGGATGAATTGCTAAGGTTTTATTTGTCTTTTAGTAAATGTGACAAGTGAGATTTACCAGGGTACCAATATAAGTATATCCTTTTCAATTATTATGACACCTCTACTTGTGGCAGAATCTCCAGATTTGTTTTACCATAAGAGATGACAAACAATAATTCACATAGCCTAGTCAAATATAAGTTTAAAAAAATGGTAAGATGAATAAGATGAACAAGCCCATATTAAAACTTGGCAGGTCAAACCAAGATATGTCCCAGTCTTCCAAGAGCAAGTCCAAAGAATGTTGACCATTGACCACACCACTTTGAGCATGAACATTTACTTGATCACTAGAAGACCAAATCATGTTAAATCATAAAATTATAGACATAGTTTGTAATATTTATCCTCTAACCACGGTCGATAAGAATGGAATCTGCATTACAAAACTATTAGGATGGTTACTGAAACCTGCCTGGGATGCCAGTTCAGAAAAAAATTGGCCAATTTGATTGGCTTGGAGCAGGTTTTACCCCTATGTGCTCCAATTTGTCAACCAGGCCGACCAGGGTACCAGGCTTACTGGTTGAATCAGCCACCTCAGTCCACATCTGATAAAAATTGACATAATCTAAAAGCATTAATTTAACAAAGTTTAAACATCATCTTTACCATTGGCACCATGTCACTCCAGGTTTACTAATAACTTCTTATTAGTTTATATGATGCCATTCCAAGTGCAACATATAAAATTCACATGGAAAAGATATAAGCATGTATAGTATGTAAAAAATATTATTATACTCACTTCTTCACGCTCGAAAACTGGAGACAGGAGTTCCAATGCATCAGCTACATCAATGGTTTCCCACCTCCCCATCAAATCAATCGCTTGTTTTGCTTCCTGTACAAAATTTTAGCATGAATCAAACTAGCAAATAAATATTACAAGTAGGGATGGCAATTTTCCCGTTTATCCGGCCGGTACCGTTTTTAACGGGTCAGAGAATCCCTGTTTTAAACGGCTTAACGGGTAACGAAGATTTTTCGTTAATGGCTAAATGGGTAAACGGCCCGGGAACAATATTCTCCGCCCCATCCCCGTTTACCCATCCCCGTCCCCGTTAGCTTTATATTTTTAATGTTGTTGCTTATTGTTTGCTACCAAGTTGCAATTTTTTTTTTTTACAGATTATTCTTCTTGAAATGCAATTAGAATTTGATAGATCATGTCCTATCTGGTTTGTTACGATGTTAAAGCTAATGTGTTAAATGTATCAATATCAACGATTGGTTGTTGGCGTTTGATCTATCTTATCCTAATTAATTTTATTTTATTTTTTTATGTAAACGGGCAAATGGGTATTTCGTGGGTACCCGTTTGCCCGGTCGGGTATCCCCGTCCCCGTCCCGTTAACTATAACGGCTTAACGGGGCAGAGAACGGGGATGTTTTTCCTAACGGGAACGGGTATCGGTATAGACTGCCCCGATCCATCCCCGGGCCGTTGCCATCTCTAATTACAAGGACAAATATATTACAAACATAAAGGAAGTAATGGAGACTCGGTTTGCAAGAACACAAAATTCTAGCTTTGAAAATTGCTATCAAAGATTATCCTAAAATACCACACAGGACTCCATGACCCACTGAACATGGGAAGTTTCATAAATTTCAAAATGATGATGGAAAAAGTGTTGGGAAAACTTGTCAATAAGCCAAAGAAAATGTGTCAAATCATAAGACTAGAAGTTGTAGATGTTAACTCAAAAGCACATTAATTTAGTGAGAAAGGAATGAAACCAAGGCAAATTTGATGGCCCATTTGGCAACCTGCAATTGATGTCCGAGTACATGAACCTACTTGTGATTATATTTATTATATAAAATACTATAACATAATACACTATGACTTTACATCATTATTAGATTATATATTTAAAATATATTAAAGCACATAACAATATATTTGAATTAAAATATAATATTAAATTATAGAATTACTAATAACATTCAATAGATAATGATCTAATATGGTACTATAGTATTATACAAATGATGTGTTAAAACAATATTATAATACTTATCATGTTCATAATTATAAATGATTTTGTTCATCTCAAGAAAATAGTATGATATACTTAATGGTAGAGTGTAATGATAAAATAAAATACCTATATTACATATTTTACAAATACTATGATATTATCAATGCATTGAAGATATCTTATACATTATACATATTATGTAAACACATGTTTTATAAGTAATGATATTACTTTAATATCATAAAATATTAAATTAATAACGTTAAAAGATCACTCTTACCACGTATGTTAAGATGGATGTGGTAAAACTTTAAAAGATAGAATTAGAAATAAACATATAAGAGAAATGATAGGAGTAGCCCTAATTGAAGATAAAATAAGAGAAAACCGATTACGGTGGTTTGCACATATAAACGTAGACCTTTAGATGCTCCAATTAGAAATAGTGATTTTTTAACAATTCATAATAAGGATAGAGGTAGAGGTAGACCTAAACTAATATGGGCAGAAATAATTAAAAAAGATATAACTATTTGTAATTTAAATATTGACTTGGTCCTGAATAGAACAGAGTGAAGGAAGCATATTCATGTAGCCGACCCCATGTAGTTGGGAAAAGGCTTAGATGAGCTGAGTTGAGTATTATATTAATAACGTTGTAATAGTATTAATAATATTATTACACATGTAATCTAAAATATTATAATTTATACCATGAACTAATTATTATTATTTTGAAATGACAAATCTCACATGCCCAACAACTATATTTTGTCTTATGGTCATTTTGGCTAGAGTTCGAAATGCCACATTTGGGCCAAAAATGTAGTTGCAACTACAAGTTAGACAATTAACTACACGAAACCAAATGATGCATTTGAGCAAGTTACAGTGATAAGAGTAGCAACAGATTTAATTACAAGCCTCTATGTTGCAGTTATTCTCACTATATATTCTGAGGAATGGCAACCTTATAACCCTGGATCTTCAACTTAAAGTTTTGGACCAAAAAATTGACAGCAAAGGCCACATCACCTCAACAACGTGTGTATGGTGATATAACATTATTTTTATAGCAAAAATTGACAGGTGAGCCATTGCATATATGAAGTTCCTACACACATTTTTTTTTTCTAATCAAAGACAGGACAATTAACAATTCTGCATGAAAAATTTAACATATCTGTATGAGTTTAACATACCGCCAGCGTAAAACTCCGTCGGATCTTTTAAAAATGACTCTACTAAATAAAACTATGCAAAAGGCTAGAATATGAGTTTAACATACAGAGAGGTCTAGAAAACCATAAAGCTTTTTAGCATAAGCTTCTTAAGGACAACTTTAACAATAGCATAATTGTTAACAAGAATGTCAAAAGCTGATAAAGGAAATCATCAGATGTGGCCAGATAATTGGTACTGTCCAATCATCTTTGTTTTGCTTTTATAAATACCAAAGTAATATCGCTGAGACGGATGCAAACTAGCCAACTTCCAAATATTAAGAGAAAATGAAATCTATCTGCATCTCTTCAGTTAACCTAATTACCTAAATGAGTGACTACAAGACAAGAATGTCAAAATAACATACGAGAATTGCATAAAAGGATCATGTATACAAAACAAGGCTTCTTGTCAGTGCCATTTGCAAGTAATGTTCCCAATCAATTAAACTCTTTGACGAGTGGACTATATAACAAAACCAAGGAGGAAGAAACAGATTGCACCAAAAAAAATTAACATTTCTGCAAGAGTGAGAGAGAGAGAGAGAGAAGGGGGGTTAAAGGAGAAGGAAGCATTTCTGCAAAAAAAATAAAAAAAAATAACATTTCATCATGAGAGAGAGAGAAAGGGGGGATTAGAGGAGGATGAAACAATTCTGCACAAAAAATTTAACATTTCTGCTGCATGAGTTAGAGAAAGAGGAAGGGGGGTAGCGTGCTAGAATACCCGACAGAGAAAGCTTTTGAGAACATAAACTCCTTAAGGGATAACTTTAACATAGTAGAGCTTTTAATAAAAATTTAACATAGTAGAGCTTTTAATAAAATGGAAAAAACCAGATAAAAGAAATTATCAGATGTGGCACAGGAAATTATCAGCTGTCATTACGTAATCAGCCACTTAGAAGGAGGAGGAGGAGGAGGTCCTGCATAAGTACTCTTGACGTAATACAGTATGTCCATTCATTTTCTTTTTGTTTTGATAAATACCAGAATAAAGTTACTGAGAAAGTTAAGGAGAAGGAAGAAAGAAAGAAATACTTCTTAGTCCCCCATAAGTACTCTTGATGCAACACTCTATTGTCCAATCATTTCCCCTTTGTTTTGATAAATACCAGATTGATATCACTGAGAAAATTGAGGAGAAATGAAAGAAATACTTCTCATAACAATACTAACCTGAACATCAGTCCATTCAACACAACGGAGAAACTTAGTGAGGGCTCTCTTCTCTGACATTAAAGAGAAACGAAATTTCCATAATAATTGCCTCTCATCACCACTCAGCGTGCGTGTTGGAGGGTACTTAAGGATTCTCTGTATTGACCTGTAATTTTATTTTTTAAATAATTATAAAACTAAAAAAAATCTGCATGAACACATTAAACTAGTTAAGCATATAAATCAGGCTATGCATACCTACATGTATACGAATATGTACAGGGGATGGATGCAATGTTACTATTTCCTCTGCCATAGTTGTTAACTTACTGAGATAATACAATCAAGGAAAATGCATAGCAGGTCATTTAAATCAAGGCATGTAGGAAGCCTAATGAATTATTTTGGAACTTCTTTCCTATGAACCAAGTGTTAAAAAAAAGAATGATGTTTAGATAACAAGAAAAAAAAATTTGTTCTATAGAATAGTTAGAAAGCAGCCGACCCCATGTAGTTGGGAAAAGGCTTAGATGAGTTGAGTTGAGTCGAGTCCAGACTAGTTAGAAAGCATTAAATGTGACTGAAGATACAAAAAATGCAATTGACAAATGGGGATTATGATTTATATTGTGCACCATGCAAATTTGCTTGTAAAATCATGCACGGCATTTTTTTTGCCAAATCTACAGTAGACGAGATTAATGTTTGCAGCAAGTTCTGCAATCACAGTGCCGGGCACCATACTAGTTCATTACTGATTTGGTACAGTAGAATCAATACAATACAGCAAACAATGATACCAAGACAGCTTCTAGGCCCTTCTTATTTTTTATGATGATACTACACAAAACCAAGTGACATGGATCAGTACAGAGATAATACAAGTCATTACTGAGCAAAACCAGTATTTCTACTTAGTTCAGACCAGTACAAATCAGTTTTCTGTATGGAACCAGCAAACTGGCCTGGTTTCATGCCAGTTCAGTATGGCATGCCCTAAACCAAGCGAATCGAGCTGGTTTTGCAGTCTTTGGTTTGCAATGTCACATCATATCAATCCATATTGATGCAAACTAGATGTACTGTACGGATATCGAACTGGTACATGGCATGAGAAGCATATCAAATATTGGCATGCTGAACCGAGCCCATGCTGGACATATCAATATAATGCCAAAATGATGCCAATACAAGGTCCAGTACTGAAATTGTGAACCTTACACGTACAAGTACGTAATTGACACATCCAGTATAAAGTCTCAATGCCCTGCAAATCTTGGTATTGAAACTCAATACAAAGGCATACTAAGTCCTAGCAATTTATCAGTACCATACAATATGCTTGTGCCAGATGGTATAGTCCAATACAATAAACCACGCTGGATATAACCCTACAGGCACTGATATGCACCCAAATTGGTGCACACAAGGTAGAAATTTTGCGAAGTGATAGGGTATGGGATATGCAAAGAACTAAAAGGTAATGAAGCACTAGTGCTAGATGTGCATCTACAACTTAAAAAATGATGACGCCACCAAAGAATTAATCATGCAAGCACCCATGCACATTCCTGCACGCATGTACATACATGCATACATATCATGCAATCAACTCTTAAGACTCAAAAGCAATGAGAAAGGAATCATGGCCTCTGAAGCATCATTTCAAATATCTAGATTAGCAGCAATTATATTACAAAATTGTCCCCATGGTAACCTTGCACCATAGAACCCAGTTTACCCAATAATTGACTACACATATTTTGTCATGTTAAACAAACTTTTGGAGCCTCCTAAAATAAAATAAAATAAAATAGAAGCCTGCAAAAAATTCTTAAGACGGTTCTTACCTTACTTAAAAAGCACGAAGTGTAATTTCTCAATTGCCACTTGCTAGAATCATAGTGAGAAAGGGAGCAGATGTGAGTGCAGGTTTAAGGAAGACAATAATTATAAACACTTTTAGTATGGATGCATTTGGGAAGTAGACCTGGTTTCAAGGCTATGAGAAGATTCTAAAATGTAATCACATAAAGCAAAAGTTGAATGATAGCAAGACGGGGAGAGATAGATATGTGCGTGCATGTTTGTGTGCATGTGTGTTCATCTGTATATCAGTGAACAATCATTATCCATATTATATCATATCCTCCCTAATCTAGAAACATTTTTGGAAATTTCCATCTTCCACATAACATAAAGATCCAACAATGTAGTTGTTTAGTATTTACTTGCTTTTAAATAACCTTGCATACCGGTCCACCTGACCGGTATGCCATGGCATATCGTGTGTCGATATCGTATGCCTCCCGTACCATACCGAACTGGGCTGCCACTGAAATGGCACCAGTTTTTGATATGGCAAACCTTCGTTGCGAACGATAAGAAGCAAAGATTTACATATGCATATCAATCATATTGTACCTAACAGTATTGCTTCACCCTAAGTACCTAATTGTATGCATCTCACTTTTGTTGCGCTAGAACCAATAGGTGTACAATGTATCATTATAGTACTGTATGGTTTGTACAATACCAGTGAGATACCACAAGATGCAACAAAAAATAGATAAGGAAAAAAAACACACATCTTAATAGGAAAGTAGATAAATAACACGTAGCTAGTATAGATAGATTTATACTGCAAGAAACAATGAAAGGATAGAACTTTGAACTCACTTCCTTTCATTAGAACTTGGTTTTAGATCTCTATCAATTATCCCACGAGTCAAGCTCCTTGCAAGCTTTAGTTGCTTGTGTTCCGAAGGATTTGTTCTTCCAACTTCAGGATCCCATACAGTAACAAGCTCGTTTGTGGATGACACAGGAGATGGGGTATAAAAATTTGCTCCAGGCTCCTGCATATCAAACACAAGACTTAACCACATCCAAATGTTATCAGTAAGATTTTGGTTGTATTCATATATACTGACTTAGCAGCTTTAACTAGGAGAAAGTTATCTTTTTCTCATAGTTGAAGTCCATATGGAATAAATCAAAGGATTAACCATATAGAAAAGAATGTATTCTCCAGTCATTAGATGTTACCACAACCTTATGAAGCCATGGCTGACAAGTAACGGAGAGTAGTTATAATGGAGTTGTTTAAACTAGAAAAAGTCTTTCTAACTGCATGATCAATAATTTAAGCACCCATTATCCAATGAAATAATTGAAATAAATCAAGTTGCAATTAAAGAAAACATGTACATTTGTCTAATAGCACCAAATACACAAACTTCACTGAGGGATGGCTTGTACGCTTTGCAACCAAGAACCAACTTAGGTATCTCGGTTTCTTTTAGCAATATTAATTCAGTGAGTATCATCCTCTTCCTCGGAACTGATAGGTAGAAATCAAGAGAAACAAGATCTATCCTTCATTCTAAATTTCCCATTTCTTGCTCACTTCCTCACAACTAGTCAACAAGATGCAAGATATCATCATGTAGAAGTTATACCAAGTGTCAGACCTCAATTCAACACTTTTAGCTTCAAAGTTTCATTCAACCTAAATTGTGAAGCCAAATTTAATGCATATATAGGTTCTTCATGCTAAATATTTGGTAAACTCTAAATATAAGCTTGTGAACATTATATGCTTGATTTCCAAAGCAAAACAACACGATGTATTTTAGATTAATATCAATTCATTTTGATTGATGTTATTTTTCTTTGTTGTAATCAATTTTTAAAGCTTAGCTAGCATTTTTTGAACTTCTTAATAACTTTTTCAACTGAAATTATCAAAACTAGAGCAAACAACTGAAACTGCTGAAAATGAAGCTTACTTGGTCTGACCAAACCAAGAACAAGTTCTCAACCTGGGAAGACTATAATAGCCTAGACTATCAGTCTCAACAATCTAAATAGCACCATTAACTTGGGTCAGTAATAGATCTATTAAAATATAAGGACAAATTTTTTATGAAGTTTTTTATGGCAGATGCAACTCATATAGAGCTCTTGATAGAGGTAACAGCAACCTGGAAAACAACTCTGTGCTCGAAACTGCAGAAGTCAACTACGAGGCTAAGATGAGAATTGTCACTTCTATTGCTTTCTCTTTCCTTAATTTTCTCTGCAGCTTTAAATGTGAGACGGTCCAGCCAATCAATACGCTGTATCTGCCCCCTCTCATACTTGTTTACAAGTCTCTCTAAACGCTCTATCTCCCCTTGCTCCCGCTTAGGAACCTGTCAATTTTAACACATTTGAACAATTCTTGAACCAATTATTGCAAAATAAAATACCAATAAGGAAAAGAGTCACAATATGAAATTAGCCATGGATTGACATGATTAAAAGGATCAAGGGATTCAAATAAAAGCCTCTCACAAACCTTTCCAGGTGTAGTAGTTGGAATTGTCCCATCTGCTTCTTTTCCAAGACAAAGTCGAAGCTTTTGCCTTCCTGCTTTTAGTTGCTTTTTGCTATTGAAAAGAAAAACAGTTGCTCCACCAACTAAACCATCACCATTACCACATGAGACATCCCACACCTACAATGCCCATAAAGAAATATATAAATGTAGGCTCAAAATGAATCCACATTTCAAACAAGGTAGTCAATCATAAAAGTGAAGTATTTTAGCAAAAGAATGCAATCATAATCTACACTAAGGAGGAAAAGGAACCTATTTTTTTAATTAAGCACAGCCTTTACAATTTATAAGAAGCAAAAACAGTAAATTATTTTCGGTCAAAGTTGAGGCAGAGCAACACAAAGGATTGCAGAGATGTTTTAGCAGCAAGAGCCACTGAGCTGTTAATATGAATTTTTTATCACAGGATCCTGAAGTTTGTATCTGTAACAGTTATCACAACTAAAAGCATGCTTTGATGTTGCTATCCCCTCAATCTTAGTGTTAATTATTAATATTATTTCAATACCAATAAGCCCCACTATTCAGCATGAAGATAAACCTTGAAGGCATTAAGCCATCAACCCAAGACATAAATCTTAAGTTCATCCTCCTAAAAGTTTTCATATACATCACATAATCTAAATCTATTAAGCTGCAAAACAATAAGTACAGCTTGAGAGGCAATTCTTATCACAAATGCAGCTCACAAGGATTTTTGTTCTGACAAAGTTATCAGATTATTAACTTTTCAAGCACAAACATAAACAACAAAGCATGTAAGCAAACAAAATAATATCAAGAATTAATAGTTAAATGAACTGAAATAGAAAATGTTTATCAGTTCGCAGAATCAAGATTTACAGGCAGAAATTGTACACTATATTTCTTCTAGTAAAGGCAATAGGCAATGCTTTAATCAAGTATAAAAAGGGAATAATTATTGCAAATTTTGTTCCAACAAACACAAAAGTTCTTTGTTCAGCAAAGGTTTCCATCACATTTTAATGAACATAACGCATAAAGAAAAAGGATATACAAAATGAATAGTCTCTGGTTCCTGGACTGACTATGAAAAATATTTATTAGTTTTTAGCATTAGCATTTACAGGCTGAAGTTTACAATGATAAATTTTCTATAGAAGAACCAAATTCAGGCTATAGATGCATAAATCCTTCAAAAGATTCCTTAGTTTCTCACCACTGAAAACAAAATGCAGCATTAATTCTGAAGACTTATCAATTCTAAAGCAATAGTAGAAATACCAAAGATGATCCCAATAACTTACAGTGAATGCAAGCTGTGCCTGAGAAGTTAAGTCTCGATACTTGATACTCAATGTTATAAGCTCATTCCAGCAATATGGGTGCCCCGAAGATTCCAGCCTGGCAAGCGTCCAACCAAGAAGTGTGAGATCATGCGAATCTAGAAGACCTCAAAAGGTCAGAAAATAGCAAAATTGTACATCAAGTTGCTATGGTTATAATGATAAAATAACATATCCAAAGAAGACTTGCGCATATGTTATAAAAGAGTGGGCAAACCTTGTTTTAGTGGACAACCCAAAGGGGGCCCCATCAATGTATAGGGTGCATTCAACATATAGCTCTGCATTTCTGTTCTCAGTTGATGTGTCAAGTTCTGTGAACCAGCATAAAGAAAGAAAGCTATGACATAACTAGAGTCATTAAAACTGAATTTAGATTCTTTTACTCTACCGACATATAAAATCTAAGAACTCTACTGCTACTGCAGCTCTGACATATAATCAATCATCTTCCTAAACTATCCAACCATTCAAGTCAAAGATTGTTAGCCTACAAAATACTCCATCATTCATTAGTCCATCTTAAGTTGATATTCTCCTCAAAGTACATGAAAGAGTCCACCATTACGTGAATTAGTATAAATCAAACAAAAGATCTCAACATGACGCTGGAATGAAATCTCAGTCATCCTCAAAAGATTAAAGATGTCAGAAGGGTTCTCTTATCAATCATTGTAACAAGTGATTAAGAATTATAATGTTCTCTTATCCATCATCGTAACAAGTGATTAAGAATTATAATGCAATAGAGTGGCACATACATCGTGGATAAAGACAAATCAAACAAAAGATTACAAATTAGCAATCAAACAAAACTGCATTTATGATAGCAATACCAAATATCTAAAAAGAATCCCACAAAGCAGAACTGTAACGAATATGAATTACAGCACATCAAACTGATAAATCAAGATGTCAACTCGAAAATTAAACCAAGACTAGCCTATCATAAGAACATTGAAGAGATTAACAACGATATTTCAAGAATTTACGTACATCAAGAATTACGTTCTCCAAACAACATATTTCCAGTAAATCCTAACCAGACCAAAAAACGTCAAAAGCTCGAAAGAATCACTATATAGAGTAAATTAGAATCAAAACCTAAAACACATACAGCAGTAACACCACCATAAACCCTAATTATTGAGAACAAGAAACGGTACGAGCAAGAAATTATACAAGAGATATAGAGAGAGTGGGGGGGATGAAAAGAGGCATAGAAAGAATCGATGCTAAATTACCTGATGAAGCTGGAGATTGCGGGAGGTTCCCTTCCAATTTCTCAATCCGGAAGGTCACGGGGAGATTTATATCGCAGGATAGGAAGAATCGGAACTCGTTTCCGGTCATCGCGATCGCATTAGGGTTTTAGAGACGGTCGGAATTACCGATTACGGGAAGGAGAAGAGAGAAGGGTAACGAGGAAGAAAAGGGGACGACGCTCTCGTGCACGCAAAGCCTCTCCGTGCCCTTGAGACTAAATAATTATCACGTGCATAGCGGATGCCTCCCCCTTTGATAATACTTGGCAATATGCCGGGCTTGCCATATGCGATATAAAAGTGATTATATCGGCCTGAACTCTACTCGGCAAGCCATATGCCGGGGCTAGTTCAAATTTCATGTGAGAATCCAGCAAAGGTCTAAATAATCACAAGTGCATTTCGTATTAAAATTTTCAATAATATTAATATTGATGAGGGTTTTCGTGTAAAAGTGCCATACGGCAAGCCTCCCATATTCGGAACGTAATTTGCACATAAAACCTCTTGGAAAAGGAATATCTCATAGAAGTTCGTGCACTTCGGCTGGTGGGAAGAGTTGAAAACTGTCATAACATATCAAATAACTCCCTATGGAGGATAATATCTCATTTAACTTCACCATTCGTAGGTGACCTCTCGAATGGGAATGATAATTTTCAACATAAATTATGAACATAACTGAAACCCAGTACACAATTAGTTGATTCGAATTGAGTGTAAATAAATTCAAATCAAAATGAAGTAACTCATTCAATATGATTAATAAATAAATTTAAGTATGAATTAAATTGCTTATTCAAAATTGATCTACAATTGATCTGATTATTGAACAGATAATTTATATAACCTGATTTGCCAACTTGAATAAGTTATGCTATTTTTTAATTAATTACTATTTTATGATAATGATTATATACTTATGCATGAATTCTATGGTTATTTTTTCCTTAAATATTTTTTTTTCACTTTAGTTATAATTTTTAGTATATAATTATTTTATTAATGAATTGGTATTAAACATATTACATAGGTTATAGGGATTATATGAGTTTTATGCTGATTATATAGTTTATATGGATTATATAGATTACACAAATTACATAATTACATGTTAAACTTTTTGATCTAATTAACAAACGGGTCAAATTTAGATTAAACCATTTGTCATTATATTTTGAAGATAATTCAATCATTTATAATCTGTTGGTACATTTTATCATCTATGTATGCACTTCGATACAACTCAACTTGTTAGCCTGAGTTATGAAATATGCCACTGGTGCCGGTATACATCAGAACCAGATGCAACCTCAATTTGTTAGTTTCGGTTGTAATGGTTGGTTGCCCTATTTTACTTGTCAATTAGGTTTTTTGTTAGCAAAAACAATAATGGGCATTTGTCCTAAGGCAAACTTAAAAATAGGGTGGCAAAAAACTTTGATAGTTTGTTTGATTGGGGTCATGAGAGCAGGGATTTGTTTTTCTTAAATAAATTAATGTCCAGCCATTCATATGATCCAACCTTCATTAAGCCTCTGCTAACCAATTATAGAACGTTTAATCTATAATATCATTTTTTTTTCAATTTTTAATCCTTTTTATTATAATAATTATACACATAGTTATGTTTATTAGTGTAGCAATAAGATAACCGTTTATAATAAGAAGTAATTTTATATAATAAAAAAATATCGGTACAATATGCATACAATTATCATCTTATAGCATATAAGAGAAAGATTAAAAATTTAAAAATTTAATATAATAAATTAAATATTACGTGACTGGGCTAAACGTTGATAACTGAACTACTAAAGGATCAACAACTTAGAAAACGAAAAGATCAGAAGGAAGAATATTTCTTTCCGTCCACTCAACACAAAAACACTAATGCAATTCGGTGTCATATAGATGAAGAATCAACGAACCATGAGATGAACCTATATATTTTATCGGCTTCAAATCAAACTATATTCTTCTATAAATCACTACGATGACTAAAGTCACTGAACGACGACAACCTTAAGGCTGCGTTTGGATGCTCTATTCTTACCTGGAATAGGGCTTTATTCCAGCTTATTCCCCCAAACGATATGTTAAAACGTAGGTGGGCCCCACTGCTTCCCTTATTCCCATCAACGCTTCTTATTCCCCTTTCGTATTCCACGGCACCCCCTGGAATACCTCTTCACCACTGTACCTATTCCAGAGGCACTTGGAGGATGTTAAAAAGTGCGATCTTTTTCGCATCGGTCTTCATCCTCACCTCTCGCGACTAGGGTTTCCCCAAAATGTGACCGTCGACTTCTGATCCTTGCTCTTCCCTCTGGCCTTCTCTTTGCAGATGCTCCCAATAGGTCTCTCAAGTTTTCTCTCCGCGTGGACGAAAAGGATCAAGTGGATCTAGCCAAGTTCTCGGTTCAGTCTTCATCCTCTTCCCTAAACTAGTTTTGTGGCTCCTCATCCTCTTCCCATAATCTTCTCCTCTTCCTGAGAAGGTCCTCGAGAAAGTGAGGGAACATGTACGCTCTCCCTTCTTTTACCTTCTTCGATGTTTTACCTAGGGTTTCAAACTTGTTGCTCTTCGAGTGAACCGATTTCGGTTTTGGGGGATCTGTCTTGATGACTTTAGCCTGAACCAGTAATTTCCCTCCGTTGTTAGCAACGAAGGGAACCTCAAAAACTTTGTTATGGTCATGCTATGCTCCCTGTCGTCTCCTTCAATTTTCAGCCCAGGGTTCTATGATTACTGCTTTATATATTGCATGATAGTAACACTAATTTATCGCCTTGATGAACCCCTCTTCAAATATCTTAACGAAAAGGGGCTACAGAGTTGAATGATATCATTCATAC
The DNA here is from genome assembly GCA_900491605.1 of Calamus simplicifolius. Taxonomy (NCBI): domain Eukaryota; kingdom Viridiplantae; phylum Streptophyta; class Magnoliopsida; order Arecales; family Arecaceae; genus Calamus; species Calamus simplicifolius. The sequence continues at coordinate 444,672 of UESW01003970.1, read as the reverse complement.
AACTCTGTGTTACATGCTTATTATAATTTATAGTGGTCATAGCCGTTATTAACAGTGATTGCTTTATGAACTAGATAAATCTCATTATTACTTAGATAAATAAGTAGAAATCTATTCTCTCCATCTTGATTAATTTGATAATTACTTCTTAATGCTTATAACGCTTTTACTAAAAGCAATGCGCACTTATCTTGATGAATTTTTTTAGTGCATTTGGTATGTGGTGCATTTGTCCGATTGATCTAATGTTTGTGGCTTAGAATCAACATGATTCTTTTTCGATTAATTTAATCGTTCAATGCATAAAAATATAATGGTGAGCAACTGAAATTTTTCTATTTCTTTTCCAACCAGAGGATCCGATTCTGATAAGTGGAGATAATTTTTGATTGCATGTTCCTTAATTCATATGTGAAGTAAGTTATGTTCAAGATATGTGCATCAGGTGGACTCTTTCTATATGTAATTATAAGCAGGAAGAGTTTCAACTAGCTTTATTTAAGAACAGAATAAAGGATCACCTCCTTGCAAATAGGGTATAGTACTTTTTTTTTCCGCTGTACCTCAAAAACCTATGCTTAGTTGACAATTAGTTGATGCCTTATACTGTCTATATGGCTTGAATTTGCAGCTGACCATGAATTGCATATATCTCATGTAAACAGAGCTAGTTTACAATTGCTTAATTTGGGCAAAAACCTATACATGTTCACAGATAAAATTTGGGCCCAAACCTAGACATTAAACCACTTAGTTAGGAGCAGTTTAGATTAAATTTGGGTACAAACCTACATACTAAACCACTTTGTAAGCTTTTTACAGTATAGCTAGCTGGAATTAATTTGTTTGTCTAATGATTATCTATTTTCAATTTCTTTGCTAGAATTCATGTGATGCTATGTCTTGCATTGTACTCCAGTTTTCATAGTTTCCACATTACTCAATTACTAGAAGTTTCTTCAATTTACCGCATATAGATTCGTATTCTATCATTATGCCGCATACTCCTTCCATTATGATCCAATGTGACAAATTATCAACGGTTCTGGGCCTGTAGATAATATGCCTCAATCCAAAAAAGACGATGAACCGTCACATGCTAGAGAACGATCAGGGCGTACTAGGGCACCCAATTAGACCAATTCTCTTTACTCGATATTTGTGACCCTAATGAGGCAAGAGAATGATGATGGTAACTGTCACAATGGTACTTTCTCATAAGATACATGGAAGAAAATTACCAAATTGTTCAATGAAAGGACAAATATGTCGTTCACATATACAAACCTGAAGAATCGTTTAAAGGTTTTGAAGAAGACCTTCAATTTGTATTATAACCTAGCTAACCGCTCAGGTTGGGGATGGGATCCTGCACTTAAACTACCCACATACGGTGATGAATATATGTGGGAGGAGATCATCTCGGTAAGTGGTAGATTGATGTTATCGAATCTTACTTTGGATGCTTTCTCGGTATATTAAAATAATTACTTCAACAAATTTGCTAACATGTTAACAAGGACTACGCTCGGATAAAGGGTAAGTCCTTCCCTGTATACGACGATATAGACATTCTATTTTTAAAGAATACTGCCACTGGTAGACGGAGGGATACATCTACTATTCCAGAGGGAGTATCCAACAATGATACCTCGGACGACGAGTCGATCAGATAAACCTTGAGGACATAGACTTCTAGCCCCCATCACGTAAAAGTGTGGACTCTTTTACTCATCATGCAGTCATTTCGATCATTTATTGATGATGTCTCCCCAAACAGCCCGAGCACATGTGCCTTGACCCAACCCACGGATTATTCTTTAGATCCAGGTTTGTCTACTAAGTGGAAAAAGGAAAAGGTTATCCACTGTAACTCCTACAGCATGTAACAGTAAGTCCACATCTGAAGCTGGTGATGCCTTTCTTAAACTGGTGGAACAAGGTAAAAAGAGCTTGGAAATTGCTAATGAGATCCTGAGGAGAGAGCAGCTTGCCCGTCCTACTGTGTACTCAATTGATGAATGCATGCGGAAGTTAGAGAGTCTCTCAGGGAGTACACCTGAATATATTCTTACTGTGGGGGATAGTTTAAAAATTGAGATTAATAGTGGTTCCTTATGCATTATAAAGGCTCACTACTTGAAGCATGGCTTAAAAGACAAATGACAAAGTTCTACCGTGTATCACCTTCAGTGGGAGCACCTGCTGGAAGTTTTGCATATGCACCTACTTTCTTTATGCCTCAATTGCATGATGTCCATCAAGATGGCCCATCTGTATTTGTGCCTCCTCCGATGCATGCTTCCACTCGAGGTGGACATATTTCATTCATGCAGCCATTATTCAGGCCAAGCAGTGACAGCATTTCCCAGGGTCTGACTCATTCTTCTGTTGTCAGTGCGCAAGAATCTGTTTGTACCACCTGCATCTTTGACGCATGACTTCGACTTTTCTGTGACCGTTGGACGTGACATATATTTGCTTGCATCATATTAGTTATAGAATGATATGTCGTGGTTCAGTTGCTCATATATATGTCATTTTGGTGTAGATTTATGTACCCTATATATTAAGTAGCAACGTTTGTTACTATACTCTGTCTTCATGTATTGCAATCAACAATTACTCATGCATATGGTTGTATCATTAACTACTACCTTTTTCTATTAGATGAACCTATTTCATGATGTCATGGCGTATTTAATAGATGAGAACAACTATTGGCAGGACGTCCTAACTGTGTTGATAAGTAATGGGTTCATTTCTTTACCCAATTTTAACGTTATTTCAAAGGTGCATGCTAAACTCGTCCATTCTCGGGTCACGAACTCGTTGCTGATATTTTGAGTGGACATCCAAATAGAGGTTATGATCACTTTAGGATGACAAATACTATGTTCTTCAAGCTGGAAGAATTGTTTGTCTCGCGAGGGTTCGTAAGTAGCACACACAACGTATCGATATAGGAGCAACTAGCAATTTTTCTTTACGGCATAGGTCATGGTGTTACTAATAGAGTGTTGGCTGAAACCTTCCAGCACTCAGGGGAGACAATATCCCGATACTTTAACAACATACTGAAAGCAATTTGTTTGCTTAAGCATGAATTTATCGTTCAACCTCAATAGGAGACGGCCGTTCACCCACGGGTCCGTGACAATAAGCATTTCCATCTTTACTTCATGGTACGTTTGGACACGACTAGATGGAATTAATTAATTTTCAATCTTCTCATTACCCGGTCCTTGATATATTTGCTTGCATGACATAATGCTGTTAGAGCAATCGATGGCACATATATAACGATCAGGAAAAGCAAACAACCATGATTTCGTAATCGATAGGGCACCATTTCTCAAAATGTCATGGCTGCAGTTTCATTTAATCACTCCTTCCTTTTCATTTATACTGGTTAGGAGGGATCTGCAGCCGACATGAGAGTCCTACATTGATGTGTTGAGTCTGGAGGACTCGTTGTACCAGAAGGTATTTCAATTTAACAACATACTTGAATGACTAAATTTTTGGCATTTTTTTCCTGAGGTATATGTCAAGGCACTATTATCGTGTACAGGGAAATTCTATCTTGTTGACTCAGGATATGACAATACAGATAAGTTTCTTGCCCCATATCGGGGTAATAGGTACCACCTCAGTACCTTCAACAATCCTAGGGCTCGCCGATATAACAATTATCGAGACTTATACAACCATCGACATGCTCAACTCAGAAATTGCGTTGAGAAGGCCTTCGGAATTCTTAAGAAGCGATATAAGATTCTAAGAAGTCCCATTCCATTTCCCTTTAAGGTTCAGAAGCGTATTGTTATGGCTTGCTGCATCATTCACAACTTCATTCGACACAGCCAAGAAAATGACAAATACTTCAACATGTCTATTGAACCGTTGCCAGCTGATCGTGATGACGATGTCGATCCTTATCTCAGTATAGGGGATGACGAATCATGAAGAGGTGATCAACTACAATTCCATAGCTGAGAGGCTATGGGATGCTCATCACACGCGAAGTAAGTGTAGGATGCTTCGTTTGACTACGATCGTACCATGCTCTTAAATTTTTAAAGTTACTATGTTGACCACGATTGACTTTATTATTAGTGCAATGCATTATTTCATTTGAGTTTCACATTGTATCCCCGTAATGCAGGAAATTAGGCTGCTTGCTCCTGATATTTAGTAATGTCTGCCCAAAGTTATTATGTAGTTTTCATGGGCCGTAGATGAGGGATTTATAAATCATGGCCTGAGTGTCAGCGTGAGGTTAGTGGGTTCAAGCATGCCTTGTACAAGAAGTTTAAATATAGACAAGAGGCAATTGATGCATTTCAGAATTATCGTAAACCTTCTGACCATCAATATATCAGAAAATTTACTAAAATGGAATATCAACGAGGAAAAAAGGATGAAGACATGACCAGGACTGTGGGTGCACCTGTAAAAATAATTATATTGCTTTTTGTATCCTTTCTTGTAGTCTTCCTCCTGGGTTTCAATTTGGGTAGGCTACGTTAATGCTTCGATATTGTTAGCAGCACTATATCTTGTAATATCCTAATGACTGCTGATACTGATGTTTTGAGATGCTTTGTGATGGGCAAACTACTTTCTACATTTAGATGTAATGACAGCACTCATCTTGTTCTTTAATTTGTTATGCTGAGATAATATTAGGCAGATTTTCACTTGTTTGAAGCAACATTTTCTTATATTAAAGTTTTGATTATATTTCGTTGAATTGAAAAACTAACCTATGTTTTTTTTTAATGATTCCAGTGCTATTAAACTTTCCTACAAATATTTGCTTGACCTATTTGATATCGAAGCGTCGGCTGTGAACTCATGACTTGGAGGGCATTTATAATGCAACCGTTGTGAAGTATCACAGTCAGATGCTTTATCAACGATGAGGGCCATGATGTTTGGCAGACGCATAGCATTTCCTGAATTGGATGCATGCAAAATGTGACCGCCAGGAAATAACTGCTGATACTGCCTTCCTGAGCCAACTGAATATAGAATCCATTTTTTACAAATGGATTATCGGTAAGTTGCCTGAAAATGATGAAATTGGATTTAGAATCAATCGATTGTCAAATTGTAGCCATCTATGTCATTCTAGTAGGCACTTATGTCATATTAATGATACTAATTTATCAAATAATGGTTTCAACTCTACAGATTTAGTTAACTCTTTCGACTATTAACTTCACATGCATTAAGGAGATGGTTTCTCGTTGTACTCTTCCAAACTTTTCCATCATCGTCGATCAATTTGAGTGTCAGTATGTCATTAGGGTGAACTGCCTTGTGCTGTAACTTTATTTTGATTGGTTTTTAAAATTTTAGACATGAGATACACTTGTTTTGAAAGTTTGTCTAGAGTATGCTGTTACATGAGGACTTGGAGTATGATGCTTTGCATGACATATTATAAGCAGAATGTGCCGGTTCTTCACCAGGGGAGCTGCCAGGTAAAAGAACACTGTCATGTCTAGTAAGGGGGTATTTTCATGGCATTTTTTAACATTGTTTTTTGAAAATTGCATGGCATTTTTCAACTTTGTCTCAAGCCATGACATATAGATTGTGATGTGGTATGCTTGATTCTAGTTTTGAATTGTCTGAGGGTATTTTCATGGCATTTTTGAACTGTCTGGGGGTCTTGTGTAGGCAGCAGAGGTTGGTTTTTTTTGTTTCTCTTATCAGCTCTTGGTTGGGATTTATCTTTAAAGATGTGACCTTGGGGTGTTGGTGCTCTTTTCTTCTACTATTTTCTTGTTAGGTGTCCAGGGAGCTGCTTTCTCATTGTACGCATTGTTTAACTTTTTCATAAGAGTTGACCTATTTGAGTGTCAGTTGGTGATATGGTAGGCTACCTCGTGCTGTGAGTCTACTTTGATTGTTTAATTTTATTTAAGGCTTGAGATTCCTTAGTTTTGAAAGCTGCCTCTTATGGATGATGTTTTATGGATGCATAGCCATTTGTAATAGGCAGTTGATGAAACATAAATCCAATGTTCTGAGTTCATGATTTTATACAGTGAAATTAAGGATTTTGAGTACAATACATTGCTTGATCCTTGTATACGTGAAGTATCAGCTGAGTTGATCGGTTTATTGGCACATACTTACAAAGAGGTAAGTAATTTAGTTACTGCATGCTTTCATGGAGGAAATATTCATAAAATTGATGCATCTAATGTAAGACTTCACTTTCTTATGTTGAATGAACTTGCTACTGCGTAGTTGTTCTTCTGAGCCACCGGAGTGGGGGATTCTGTTTGTTTTTGGGGTTTATGGAGTATACTGATTTATATAAGTATTTAGAAATCCATGTCATGTTGCTCTCAAGGGATCTGCAACATCTATCCAGTTGTATATGTTAAATTACTAATCCAGATCATGATTGTGAAATCCTGAACAATTCTGCTTTCTAAAGAATCTCTTGTCAAAAATTATCATTACATGTCATGATGCTCTCAAGGGATCTGCAACATATGTCCAGTTATATGTGTTAACAAAATAGTAATCCAGGATCTTGATTGCGTTCACCTTTCAACTTCATTTTGGATGTTATATGGTGGTCTAACTTTAACTGCTGTTTTGTTACAAGTAGTTTGATGGCCTTAAGAAGCAAACTATCTTAGGAAGTAATTTATTTTCAAGGAGGTTTCAGGATGGCATAACTTGTTTTATACTTTAAAGTAGGCCAAATATTATCAATTGAATTGTCTTGTTTAGTAAGGGGTTATTTTCATAGCATTTTTTAACATTGTTTTTTGAAATTTGCATGGCATTTTTCAACTTTGTCTCAGGCCGTGACATATAGATTGTGATTTGGTCCGCTTGATTCTTGTTTTGAATTGCTAGGGGTATTTTCATGGCATTTTTGAATTGTCTGGGGGTCTTGTGTAGGCAGCAAAGTTGGTTTTTTTCCGATTCTCTTATCAGCTCTTGGTTGGGATTTATCTTCAAAGATGTGACCTTGGGGTGTGGGTGCTCCTTCTTCTATTATTTTCTCAATATATGTCCAGGGAGCTGCTTTTTCATTGTACTCATTCCTACTTTTCCATCAGCGTCGATCAATTTGAGTGTCAATATCATTAGGGTGAACTGTTCTGAAAATTTACGCCATGAGATACACTAGTTTTGAAAGCTTTCTTATTTTTCTCTCTATTTATGGATGCATAGCCATTTATAAAAGGCAAATGATGAAACGTAAATCCAATGTTCTGAGTTAGGACTTTATACAGATAAATTTAGGATTTTGAGTATACTTCATTGTTTGATGCTTGCGTATGTTAAGTGTCGGCTGTTAACTCATGACTTGGAGGGCATTTCAAAATGCAACCATTGTGAAGCATCACAGTCTGACATGACACATACGCCGAGGGCAATGTGTTGGAGTATGCTGCAGTGCATGACACATTCTAAGTAGAATGTGCCAGTTCATCCATAAAACCGACACATGAAGAACTGTTAAATATGATTGTTTTCGCTGGCAGTTACAAAGGGTTTCACCAATATGGTATTGAATTGTTTGGTACTCTCTTTCTTGTATTGCTTTTTATGTTGGTATTTGCAGTACATTATGCAGGCATGGAACGGCTTGGGGGTGGTCCCTCTGCAGAGGTTAATGGTCTCCTCTCCTCTCCCCTGCTTTTCTGTGATTCTGAGCTCCGGCAAGATCACCAGGACTGAGGCTCTGAGGAGACGGATTGGAGGTTTCCCAGGATGACCAGGAGTGAGGCGATGGTGGTGCCAAACATCTCCAGGGGAGCTGCCAGGTAAAAGAACACTATCTTGTCTAATAAGGGGGTATTTTTATGGCAATTTTGAAGTTTGTTTTTTGGCATTTTCATGGCCATTTTGAACTTTGTTTCAGGCCGTGAGCAATAGATTGTGAGGTGGCATGTTTGATTCTAGTTTTGACTTGTCTGGGGTATTTTCATGCCATTTTTGAATTGTCTGGGGGTCTTCTGTAGGTAGTAGCAGATGGTTTTTCTTGGTTTCTCTTCTCAGCTCTTGGTTGGGATTTATCTGCAAAGATGTGACCTTGGGGTATAGGTACACCTTTACTATTTCCTCGATAGCTATTCCAGGAGCATGACCTATGTTTTGTTTGCAAATATGATTATTTTATGTTATAGGCTTACCTGGTTCGAAATTAAAAAAAGGTAACTATCATCTCATTTGTTGGCAGTTGCAAATAGTTTCAACAATTTGGTATTGAATTGTCTGGTGCTCTCTTTCTTGTATTGCTTTCAAAGGATTTGCCCGCATCTGGACATGGTAAATATTAATCTTACCACTATTGCTGTCTAGAGGCCCCTTCTGTGGCTTTTATTGGACGTAATGATTCCATTCTAATAGTATCAACTTGAAATATTGTTTCCATTTTCTAAGCTTTGGTACTACTAATTTTATTTACCTACTTGCCTATTTTTGGTCCTTGAACAATGATCATCACCCCTTCTGCATGTTACCTGGTTAAACGTTGTTTCTGTACCGTGCTTATTTTTGAAAATGGTCAATAGATTACCTTAAATTGGCCCATGTTGGGAGAATATTACTCAGGCTTGCACTTGTTTAAAGTAACCCTTTCTGATATTGTAGATTTGATAATATTTTCATACAAGGTAACATGTTAACATGTGTTACTTTTTGGTGGTTGCAGTGCCATCGATATGGAGTACTAATAATGCCTTCCTGACCAACTCAATCAATGTCCCTATATATTACAACTGGATAATCTGGGTAGGTAACTTGAACAATGATGAAATTGGATTTAGAATCAATCATCCATTAAATTTGGAGGCAGCTATGTCGTATTGATAATTTTAAGGTAATTAATTAATTTTCTTTGAAGATTTGGTCTACTTTTATCTTCAGATTTTATCACTGAACTGGTTTCATGTTTGAATCGTTCCCATCTATATTTCGTCACAGTTGATATATTGATTGTCAGTTGGTTGTTAAGGTAGCCTGCCTTATGCTGTTTGTCTACTTTGATTTTCAAATTTAATTTATGACCTAAAATGGCTATGGTTTCAAAGTTGCCTCTTATGGATGATTAATTTGGATTCATGGCTATTTATAGTAGTCATATGATGAAACCTAAATCCTATGTTCTAAGTTCAGGATTTTGAAGGAAATTAATGATTTCATGGGTGATTCCGGTATGTATTTGCTGACAATGGAGGTGAGAATTCAGTGGATGCACTAGATAAGTTAGTTTGGCACTCTATCTTGTATCTACATTAGCACTAAATTGCAGGTAAGTGCCTGGTGCGGTAGTATTGTAACGTTATTTCCAATGGTATAAAACTATCCTTCCAGGTAAATTACATAGTAGAATAATTATGACATTATATGTTATTGTTTTGCATGTTGTGTGCTTGGAGTCATTGAGTTTTGCCTTTATGTAATCCTCACTGAAACGTATCACAGCATTTGTACATATGAATTATGCAAGTATAAATTTCTGAAGGGGGCTTTTTAATTTGCAGATTTGGAGACGTTTGTAGAAACCGATGGACCAAATGATCTGACACATTGGTGGGCACTGGGAGAAATCATTCATCAAACAAGTGGAAGTGCTCTCTGGACGCTATTGTATATTGTTGTCGTGTCTGTTGTATTGTAACGTTTGGAACATTGGTGATAGAGATTGACTCTGAAAACATGCATTTGCATATAGCGCTATTGCTATTTTTTTCTTCACTTGAAGAGTAATAAATTGATGTAATTTATATTTGGATTTTGTGCAATATAAACTCTTGTTCCTATTCTGGATGTCTAATAAAACCTGGGGTCTATATCTTCAGATTCAATTATAAGATGACTTTGAGAATCTTGTAATTAAATGATTGTTGGTCCCATAATCGAGCTCGCTTGGTCCCATAACTTTTTTACATATATTTATAATGCAATTTAAAATTAAATAAAATTATTTTAAATAAAGTTAAAATTTCTTAATTTAATATCTCAAATTTAATAATAAATATTTTATTAAGTTCATTCTTTTTTTTTACATTTATATAAAATTATTTTCACTTCTTTTTTAACTTTATTTATTAATGAAAAATAGTTTATTAAATATTAAATTAAAAAACAATTTTTTCTTCTCATTGATAAGGGGTATGTTTGGGATTACTAAAAAATTCATCATATATTCTTGTGGAATACAGGCTTATTCCTATGTCATCCAAACAACATTTGGAATAACATTGCATTAATTGCACTGGAATAACATGGAATAGCAGATTTTTATCCAAACAAAAATTTGGAATAATAAGGAATAAGCTATTCTTGAAGAATTCGTATTTCTATTTCCGGAATAACTTTTTGACATCCAAAACGCAGCCTAAGGATCAGTGGAGTGTACTCCCTAAAGATGAGGGAGCTCATTGTCAGCACTTTTAACTGGGCCTGAGGTCTCATCAGTTTGAACCTTGGTCAGGATGGTTGGTTATTGGCTTTTTAGTGAAGTTGGTTCTTGGCTTTTTACGCTGCAAACAATCGATTGGAGGTTCAGTAGGGCTCTGCAGCTCCCCATAGGCTTGCCAGCAGAAGGGTCCATGGACACGGTTGCTTTCATTGAACGCTTCAAGTTCTATATCATTTAGGTGAATGTTTGAACATGGCACGCTATCACTGCATGCCAAATGCACTGGTTGGACTGTGTAAGTCCCTTTGATGCTCTCATATGTGATCTCTGACAATGCCACTGCTGATGATTGATTCTTGCATTTGCTTCCATCACAGTAGAATTGATCGATGACTATAGGTGTCTTGACCTCAGAGACTTTCACATCTGCAAATCTTATGTTCTTAACATAGCCTGAGCCACCCTGCAGTAATATGAAGGGATAAATAGACTAGGAAAGTATAGAGAACATCTCATGGATAGGGAAATAGCTTTTTTTTTTTTTCTGTAGAATTTAAGAATGTTCAGAAAAATTTTCATTTTTCAATGCAACAGAGAATTTTGTTACCTGCCAAGTTTTGATTCTAACACCAGTCATTGTGTTTGTCATATTGGCATTCTGAACTGTGATGTTGGAGACAAATGCTTCAGTCTTGTCCTTACCAAGTCCTCCAATGCTGATTCCATGGCCAGGCCCACAATTTATGTTGTGCATGTAGACATTGGAACATCCTGTTTGGATGGAGATGCAGTCATCACCTGCCAAATAGATGTCAAGAGCTCAGAAATGGCCCAACTAGTTCATATTTATATCTTAAACTTTTTGATGTTTTTATGAAAAAAAAAAAGATTGTCTTCCAACTTAATACAGCTTAAGATTTATAGCATTTGAGAATTCATCAAGTGTTGCAGAAAGCCAGTTTTATCCTATAAGAAAATGAAACAAAGCAGTATTTGTATCCATCTTAGCTTTTGTCATATTCATTTGTCTGTATGTCTTTTGTAGCTAATAGTAGGAAGTATTCATTTTTGTGGCTCTTGAATTTTTTTTCACTCTTATTCTTCGGCTGTCACAGCTAACTTTAAGATTTATGTTGAGCATAAGAAGCCAGCTACTAAATTCAGTGGGTAGAAGAAAATTAATTCATTGCAACCATAAGACAAAATTTAGAAGGATGGCTATAGAATGCATTTCAGAAACTGTTGCAAATTTTGATGTTAATGGAATGGCATGATGCCACTTGAATCACCAATTCACTGCTGGATGTACTGAAAAAATCTTCACCTACTAGACTGGCAAATGCAAATGCTTCTGAAGGTTGAAGAAAATTACATCATAACATCATCAGAAATGACATTCTGCACACCCTCAAAGTGAAAGCTCCATCACATCCATGAGAAAGGGAAAAAAAAAAAAAAAAGAAAAAAAAGATGAAGCTATCATAGCAAAGGTATGAGAATTACCACAGCCCAGGTCAACATCACGGATGAAAACATCTACAGAGTTTTGGAGATGGATGCCATCAGTGTTGGGGCTATCACCTGGGGAAGAGATGGTGATATTAGAAACCTCAACTGTCTCACAGCTATCAAACTTGAGGTGGCACTGTGGACTGTTCTGAATTGTAATGCCAGTGACTGTTACATTGTAACTTCCATAAAACCTCAGAGCCTGCCATGAGTCACAATAACAAATCTTTCATTGTCCTTCTTAAAAGCTAAAAAAGTTTTTATGATTTGAAGCCAGGCTTGGGCGAATTCTTACTGTCGGTGTGATATGTGGCATCTTTCCCGTGAGCTTGCCATTTGTTTGCTGCAATGATCATAATGGAAAGGCATTGTGACTACAGATTAAATCATGTAATTTATATGTAATTTATACTATGTGTGATAGAGAAATGGTGGAAGGGAGATGCTTTACTGTGTCATCATCCAACTTAGATTTGTTACTCCACCAGGCACTGCCCTGGCCTTCAATGATGCCTTGACCTTGGACTGTGAGTCCTTTTACCATTTTGAATTCAAGCCATTGCAACAGGCCTGACCCCCAGGGTTTGGGGTCTGTTGGAGCGATGATTGTGCCATCCAGCTACAAAAGATTAGATGAGTCAATTCCAAAATAAAATCACTTATTCACTTGGTTCCAAAATATACATAGGATAAGTTAAATTATTTTCAATATGTTTGTCATATATAAGAAAATATTATGTTAGCTTATTGCACTCTAGGTTATTAATCTCAAGTTGACCATTTTATAATCTGATTTGTTTTGAAGAGGAAGAGAGAGAGAGAGAGAGAGAGAGAGAGAGAGTCGAGGAATTAATTGATTCCAAAGATTAAGCTAATAAGGAAAGGATGAATAATGTATACCAAGATTGATGGTATAGGTGAGTTAAGTCTAAGTTACAACTCATGTAACTTTAGAAGAGTTGCATTCTTTTTAAATGAGATGATATGGATTCTATATCAGTTATCTAAAATATTGGATGTGATCTACCAAATCTAAATGGCTTACATGATAAAATTATATACTGTGTAGTCTTTTAACCTGTACATCAATTGGTCAAAAATTAATATTATTTAAACTATTTAATTTTTGTCCTACTTAATGTTTGTGTTAGAAGTCTCAAAATTATATGATTTTTTATATATAATTAGATAAATGCAGAAATTTGAAAAAAAAATGTATCATTATCTTAAACTCATATGATGTTATTTCGTTCTAACATGATATATTTGAAAAGTAAGATTTCATTTGGTATGTTTCTTAAGCAAAATAGTATATTACCTGAAACACAATGTTGGATTCACAATGGTGACCATCAAATAAGATTGGTCCGATAAGAAACATATATGTGGAAGGAACAACAATAGTGGCGGCCTCCACCTTGCAAGCGGCTATCCACACAGCCTGAAAAGCCTGCAATCACAAAAGACCATATTAGTAAGCTACCAAGATACAACATTCTCTCTTGAAATAAGGCTTTTTTATTTCAAAATATTTTATGATTAGTTCTCAATCATGTTTCACATGCATCCCATCAATTATTTAAAAACAAATTGTGAGTTAGGATCATATGATTTTTCTTTCAGGGTACAAAATTAGAATAATACAAATTGACTATAATGTATTTTTTCTTAACTAGGATCATTTGATTTAATTTGTACATATCCAATAAAGAAAATAAAACTCAAAATTCAAAAAGATAGCCTAGATTTGGAGGTTAAGGAAGGTTATCCCTCAGCATTAACTTGCACTTATATACATTAACCTCCTTTTTCAGATAATTTTTTTTAAAAAAAACAATTTAGTGGCAGAATTCTTAAATTTTCATTGTTTTAAAAAAAGTTAATTTCTATATTTCTTGACCTGAACATATGCATGCCAAAAAAAAAAAAAAAAAAGCAAAGAGGAGGAACAATGAAAATAAAAGGAGAGAAAAAAAAAGTACCACAACAACTAGAATTTGCAAGAGACTAATGTCCTCTTACTCTTCCCTACGTGTCCAGCTTCAAGCATGAAACTAAATTTAACTTCGTAAAATTCAAAACTAATAACGGCTATTACAACCTTAGTGTCATCCGTAATGCCATCTCCCTTGGCTCCAAAATCCAGGACATGGAATGTGGTTCCATTCGGCTCCGTTGGACTCGAGCTCACACTTGGTTGTGGCTTCGGTTTAGGCATTGGACTCGGAGCTGGGCTCCAATGCCATCCTCTTCTTCCAGCATCACAAGTATCAAAGGAGAAACACATAACCATGAAGACTAGGAGGAAGAGGACCATGGGGACTTTGAAGCTGAAGCCACCCATCTCTCTCTCTCTCTCTCTCTCTCTCTAGTTTAAAAATCTTGTGCTGTTGTATGGAGTTGCTAAGAAAGAAGGGAATAATGGATTTAAATAGGCACGGCCTGCTATCACCCTTCCCTCTGAATCATGCAAGGAGTTTAACAATTGCAAGAAATTCTTTGTCTTGCTACATTTTTTAAATCCTTTTGATGTAAACCCCTTCCTTTCTTTTTGCTGCAATGGGCTGCAATAATTTAATAAAAAACATCAAGGTCTTAGGCCTCCCAGCTACATGTGCAAGTATTTTGTATTAAGTTAAATATTTGATTCTTATAAGATTCACTTGGTGCCATAATGTGATCGAAGAGTTATATTTTGATTTTTTTTAACAAAAAAAACCAACAATTTATTATTATTATTATTATATTAGCGATTAGTGCTGTGTTTATTATTGTTGCTGATTATTTTGTGAAGTAGTAGTGATCAAAATATTTTCCTTGTAACTGATCAAGTTTTTTTTTTTTTTTTCCTCCTCTTATCTCTTCTGAACTTTTATCAGCATAGATTGTATATTTTGTTTAAGCTTTTAGTGCAAACAAAGACATGTGAGCCGGCGATGGGAAGTCCAACAGGACCCAGAATATAACTGATCTTTCTGTCACATGCAACGGTCTTGGGTGAGAACTTTTGCCTCTACTACTTAGCAACAACAACAAAGCTAAAAAAACAAAAAAACAAAGAGTTGGGCCTACAAAATTATATATTTCTAAATCCTCCGACCAAACTTTCACTCAATCTAAAACGTAAGTGCAGGAATGGGGAAGAAAAAAGCTGAACTCCAGATGATTCCTTGACAAAGATTTGGGAAATTATTAATGCTTTCTGGATTTCGTAAAACAAGATCATAAGAAAGTTTTGCTTGTTTAGAGAGTCCGAATGATAAACAATTCTTCTGTGTCCTTTGGAAAACCTCCCACAAATGAATGATAAGGGGCCAGCTTATTTGAGGAGAAACCTCCAACATTGAGCAAATAACGTTTTAATTATAATGAACCAAACTTAGGAAAAGCCCTTAGTGCAGTTAAAAATCCATAAATAAGGCTACTCTTGAATGAGAGATTGCGACATATATATAGTTATAGTAAAATATTCAATGAACTTTTTCTTAACAATTTAGAAATGGTCATAATATATTTTCATAAGCCATTGTTGATGGCTTCGTTCTTGAATAATGTCCACAATCATTTGAGAAAAATACAACTTGCTTGAAGCCATGGGTCTTGCTTAAATTCCTTATGCATGTTACTTTACCTACTAGGATAGTTTTTCACCATTTTACTTGATTATATCTAACTTCACATGTCCCTTTGTTCACTCAAAACAACATTACGAGAAACAATTTTAATTAAAAGCCAGCCTTATGAAGCTTTTTCCCCCCTGAATTAATGAACAGTTTTAGCACATCAAATTTATATGCAGCTCTAATGATAATTGGACAGTATATGCATGGAAATGGGACCATTAGATCATTTGTACTTAGGTATCATGAGTTCAAAATATGAAAATAGTTTCCTTGGATATGACATCAGGCTATATATATCTTATCCTCCTCAGATCACGCAATAGTAGAGCCTTATACATTAGGCCACCTTTTTATACACATAAAGAATTAAAAACAAGACTATAAAATGGCATGCAAAGAATTCAAATTGCCCCCATATCTTAGTATTTTGCTTAGGTACTGATGATGTCATTTTTACTCAAACCAAATGTCCATGTTTGCACACTTGGAAGACTTGGACGTTTTAAAATCTAAGTGTATACTTTTACTATATCTCCCTAAACTAATATGACAACTACATTTAATTTAGTAAATATGCCTCACAAATCCAATAATGGGACCTAAGATTATGTTTTCCAGCAATTTTTTTTGAGCAAATCTGTAGACTAATGCCACATCATGGCTCCTACATTGGCCTACGTTGCACTATGTGCAAAATATTTGTTTGTTTGTGCTTTCACTTTGCCCTTTGGCAAGGGTAAGCTCTCATTGTGGCTTGCACGACATGAACTGATCAAGACAAGCCTGGTGCAGTAGTTGACATGCGGTTCAAAAACTTCCTCTTAAGAAACAACATGATCACGAGCACCACTAGAGTTTCAAAGGATTCAAAATGGCTACAAGGTTATTACAATCAGAATTTAATCATTCTATTCTCTTTTATCTCTGTTTTTTCCTATTTACCAAGCATGACATCAAGGCAGCTCCATTATGTTATCCTCACCCATTTGTAACAAGAGAACAAATAGAAAGATTTGGATTCGATGCTGCAATTCAATAAAAGCTAAGCAGTTGCTTCCCACGCTTGCACTATTTTAACAGGATGACAGAATATATATTTAAAAAAAAAATTTTCAAGATACGGATCCAAGAGTGAAAAAAGAAATCTAGAGATGGAATTTTCTTCTTATCTCACTTCTCTTCTTTGCCGGCCCCAGATTTAGCATGATGTATGTTATCATTGGGAGCAATTTAGCCGTCTTAACCATCTGTATTTGATAGTTCGAAGCGATCCTTTTCTTGACGGATAGGATAAGCCTGGTTAGACCACATATCTCAGCTTGCTAACATCCTTTTGCCTTTATCGTTGTTCGATGACAAATGAACGTTCACAACCTTAATGTCTGGTTTTCTTTATGACTTCATCATCAGCAATTTTTTTTGAGAAAAAAAAATGTTGACACAATGAATTTGTTTGAAGAGCTTGTTGTTAGTTTTGATGTACAGGTTGGTCTTTGATGTGGCCGGTAGTATTACATAATCGTTAACGGCAGAACTAACTGACGGCGAAGATCAAAATAGGCGGCTCCATTTCTTCAAGGCGGCCCTCGATGGCTCCGTCTCTCCAAGACGGCCCTCGACGGCCCTGCTTCTTCAAAAAGGCCCTAGACAGCCCCGTCTTTCCAAGACGGCCCTTGGCGGCCCCGCTTCTCCAAGGCAGCCCTCAATGGCCCCACTTCTTCAAGGCGGCCCTCGGCAGGCCCGTTTCTCCGAGGCGGCCCTTGGCAGCCCCATTTCTCCGAGGCGGTCCTTGGCAGCCCCTCATCATCAAGGCGGCCCTTGCGGCCCGCCCTCTTTGGAGTCGGCCTCAGCGCTGGCCATAGCACCAGCCTCCGCATCAACTTCCGAGCAACTACGATGCCTACGTGGCCCCCCACATGAGCCAAGCCAACCAACCACCTGGCCTACGTGCCTGATGGGACCAGGCCGACCAACCAACCACCTAACCCATATGGCAGATGGGACCAGGCCCACAAACCAGCTGACCCACGAACCCGATAGGACCAGGCCCATCAACCACCTGGCTGATGAGACCAGGCCCACCAACCATCTCCGAACTCACGTAATCGCCATAAGTCTAGCAGACATTCTCTTTTACGGAACTCCATGTGGCTGATCCCTAGATGGAAACCGAGGGTCCATAAAAGGGTAAGATGGACCCTTAGTAAGGTAAGAGGAGGAATATACTCTGAACCCATTCTAAACACTCGGGAAAGATCCCCATTCTCTGAGCCTTTCTCTCTTCAAGCTTTCTCAAGCTTACGGTTGTGACTCTAGTCGCTAACTTGCCCGTCGGAGGGTCCCCGCCGGAGCAACCTTCGGCCTTGGGACTTCTTGCAGGTCTCTTTTTGGGGAAGAACTTCATCAACAACTTCACGGAGCCCTCTAACATCCGCTACTAGTGACCAGACGTCATCAGATTGGCATGCCAGGTAGGGGAAAGAAAGGGTAGAGCTCTGTAACACCAGGCTACAAGCCTTCTTTTTCTCTGCATCAACAATAGTGGTGACGCGTGCTCGAGAGGCCTCCATTAGCCGCGCTGGGGGCATCTCCAACCGGTGGAGCGGCAGGAGGCTAACCGTTCGACCACTCCTGCACCACCAGCTATGGCCACCCAAGCTGATCAACTGGCCGCACTCACTCGACAAGTTCAGACCTTGACCGTGGTGGTTTACAAACTGTAGGAGCAGCAGTCTGTGGCCACCCAACACTAGCTCAGGCCTCCTACACCGCTTGCGGCAGATGCACCAGCTAGCCAGCAGTCCGCCCGGAGAAGATCTCCTCGGCAAGAGCCTTACCGTCGTCAGACCCCATCAAAAGGATGCTGCCGGAAGACCCTCAAGAGGTCACACTTCCCCATCTATAGCTCGGCTGACTCCTTCCCAGAACAACGGTGCCGAAAAGAGCCCAAGCGGAGGCACCACCACATATGCTCTTCCCCTTCTTCTTCATCTTTCGAATCATCAAGGAAGATTTCAACCATCAATCACTAGGCGGAGAGGCACTTGGACAAGTACCACCGGTGGTTAGAGGAGCTCAGCAGAAAAATTAACAACCAGCCGGGGGTGGACTACAACACTCGTCCTCCCTTCACTCATTGTATCCTGGAGGAGCCCGTCCCCTTCAAATTTTGCCTCCCTTAGCTAGATCTGTACGACGGTACAATGGATCCACTCAATCACCTCAAGAGCTACAAGGCTCCCATGCAAGTCCAACAGGCTACCGACGCCCTTCTCTGTAAGGCTTTTCCTATCACCCTGCGGAAGGCCGCCCGCACCTGGCACTCTCGCCTGACCCCACACAGCATAGACTCCTTCCAATAGTTGGAGAGGGTCTTTCTGGCATACTTCGATGCCTATCAGAGGATCCCCCGGGTGGCAGACAATCTTTTCTCCATCCGTAAGAAGGAAGGAGAGCCTCTCAAAGACTTCATGGCCCGTTTCAAAATGGCTGCCCTTGAAGTCTATCATTTGGACGATGCGATGGCAACCCTGGTGCTAAAATGGGGACTCTGTCCTTCCCATTTTACTTTCTTTTTGACAAGAAGCCACCCAGCTTCTACTCCGAACTCATACTTTGCGCACAAAAGTACATTTGCACCGACGAAGCTGACTCCATCCACAGGGAGTCCGATGGGGGATTCAGCAGGAGGTCTGCTCACTCGGAATCAAGTAGATCCTCTCACTCCAAAAAGCCTGAGCCACCATGCTGCCCAGATGACAAGCATCAGAGTCTCGCCCCTAGAGAAGGTGAACTCACCCCTCTCCTCACCCCTTGCTATCACATTCTCATGGAGATCGAGAGCGAGCTGTACTTCCAGCACCCTTTCCCAATGAAGAAAGGAGCTTCCCGTGACAAGATCCATTACTGCCGTTTCCATCGAGACTATGGCCACGACACCAAAAGCTGCTACAGCCTGAAGCGCGCCATCAAGGAACTCATCCAGAGGAGCTACCTTGGAAAATATGTTTAGAAGGGACCCTCAGCTGTTCCGACGTTGATGGGGCCTTCACCTGCTTAGGCCAACATCGACAACGCCCCAACAAAGAAGACGATGGGAATGATTTCTTGGGGGGTAGGCTCTACATCCAAAAGGCTAAGGGGAGTCAAGGAGTTAGATGATGTAATCCTTTTTCCTAAAAGGGAGTTAGTCAGGATAAACAATGTAAATAATGATGATGTCATCATTTCAATGATGATTGCCAAGTACCCTGTAAAACAAATCCTAGTTGACAATGGAAGCTCGGCTGACATCATTACCTACGACACATTTGTTCGGATAACTTGTCTCCCAGCTCCCTTCGACTAGTGGCAACACCTTTGGTCAGTTTCACAGGCGACTCAGTGAGGGTGGAAGGTGAGATTACCCTTTCAGTCATGGCCAAAATGGCGCCATGTCAAAGCACAGTCCTAATGAAGTTCCTGATCATCCGAGTGCCTTTGGCATATAATGTCATCCTCGGCCAACCCGACCTAAATCTTCTTGACACATCCATCTCCACCAAGCAGCTGCTCGTCAATTCCCAATCAGTAGCGGGATTGACGAGATGCGAGGGGAGACTGGCTCGGTCCTGTCATTCTATCACACGGCTTCAAGCCCTTAAGAGGTCACGCTGGCCCCAGAGGTACCTGATCCCAGGGAGTCTGGCAAAGGAGGAGAGCCGGCTGAGCGACTACTGACTTTTCTACTAGGGGACGATCCGACAAGAATGGTGCAGGTTGGTGAACTTCTTCCTGCATGGGACAAGGATAGCCTCCTAGCCTTCTTATGGGCTAATTCGGATATCTTCGTCTGGTCGGCATCGTACATGCCCGGTATACCATCGGAGGCAATCATCCACAAGCTCAACATCGACCTAAAGCATCGCCCAATCCACCAAAGAAAGAGGAGTTTTGCCCTGAGCGACAGAAAGCCATTGACGAAGAAGTCAACAAGCTGCTCGCCGCCAGCTACATTCGGGAAGCACACTATCCGGATTGGTTGGCCAAAGTAGTGATGGTTCGCAAGGCCAATGGGAGCTGGAAGATCTGCATCGACTTCACCGATCTCAACAAGGCATGCCCAAAGGATAGCTTTCCATTGCCTCGGATTGACCAGATGATGGATTCCACGTCCGGTTACGAACTCCTCAGTTTTATGGATGCTTTCTCTGGGTACAACCAAGTAAAGATGGATCTAGATGATGAGGAGCACACCTCCTTCGCAATCGAGAAGGGCACCTACTGCTACAAGATAATGCCTTTTGGCCTAAAGAATGCAGGGGCAACCTACTAGAGACTGATGAACAAGGTCTTTAAAGACCAGACGAAACATGAAAGTATATGTGGATGACATGCTGACAAAGAGCATCCGTGCCTCCAACCACATCTCTGATCTGAAGGAGACCTTCAATAATCTCCATCGCTACCAAGTGAAGCTAAACCCACGAAAGTGCGCTTTCAGGTCACAAGGAAGTTTCTGGGCTTCATGGTGACGCAGCGTGGGATCGAGGCAAATTCAAAGAAGATCAATACCATCCTTGATATGAGGCTACCGGCTAATAAGAAAGAAGTGCAGCGGCTCACCGAGAGGTGGCAGCCCTGAGCCATTTTCTCTCCATGTTAGCCGAGAGATGTCTGCCTTTCTTCAAGGCCCTGTGCAAGGTGAATGGGTTCGAGTGGACGAAAGACTACCAAAGAGCCTTCGAAGGACTGAAGAAGTTCCTATCTACCCTGCTGCTACTGTCAAAGCCAAAAGATGTAGAGAGCCTTTTCCTCTACCTTGCCACCTCCTCGAAAGCCATCAGCTCCATCCTAATACGCCTTGACGCCGATGGAACTCAGAAGCTCGTCTACCATGCGAGCAAAGTACTCCATGATGTCAAGATCAGGTACTCAAAATAGAAAAAATCATTTTTGCCCTAATCATCTTTGCTCAACGTCTCAGGCCATATTTCCAAGGTCATCCCATCGTGGTGCTCACGGACCAACCCCTTAAAACTATTATAGCCCGTCCTGACACCTTGGGTCGGCTGGCCAAATGGGCAATCAAGTTGGAAGAGTTCGACCTCTCATTCCAAACAAGGCTGGCTCTGAAATCCCAAGTCTTTGCCGACTTCTTAGTCGAGTGCACTTGGACCGAGGAACAAGTAGAAGAACCTCCACTGGTGCAACCTAATGCTGAGCTCAAAGGTGTGGGGAAGTACTAGATCCTCCATGTGGATGGTGCCTCAAACTCCCAAGAAAGCAGTGTCAGTCTCATCCTTGCAGGTTCGGAGGGTGAGAACGTGAAATACGCCCTCCAGCTCCTCTTCAAAACTACAAACAACCAGGCCGAGTACGAAACCATGCTAGCCAGGGTGAGGCTCGCCTAGGAGCTCAGAGTGAAGTATCTCAGAAACTTCACCGACTCCCAGCTCATCTCCAGACAAATCAATGGAGAGTACGAGGCTCGAGATCCCATCATGCCCCAATACTTGGAAAAGGTTCGACTCCTGATCTCCTCACTAATGCATTTCAGCATCAGTTACATCCCCTAGAGCAAGAACACCAAGACCGATGCCATTTCTAGTCTTGCCACCTCGGCGGACAATGTCCTGGAAAGCACCTACATCGAACACTTGGAAAGACCCAGCATTGAAGACAAAAAGTCCTTCCAGTCGCGCAGGAGCCGACATGGATGGACGCCTACGTCCACTACCTCATGGACGACACCCTCCTCGCTAATGCGACGAAGCGCAATTACTCAAATAGAGAGTCTCCAAGTTCACCTTACTGAATGGACGACTATATAAAAGGTCTTTCTCCTATCCCTTCTTAAATGTATCGGTCCTAGAGACACGATTACATTATCAGAGAGAAACATGGAGGCATCTATGGAGACCGCCTGAAGGGTAGATCACTGGCATAGAAAGCTCTCCGCCAAGGATATTACTGGCCCACCATGAGAGAGGATGCCGTCGAGCTAGTCCGAAAGTGTGATGGCTGCCAACGATATGCACACATCCAATGACAGCTAGTTTCTCCACTGAGTTCGCTCTCGGCCCCATGGCCTTTTGCCCAATGGAGAATGGACATCCTTGGGCCGTTCTCCCGGCTTTGAATCAGCGAAAGTTCTTACTTGTTGCCATCAACTACTTCACCAAGTGGGTTGAAGTCGAGGCACTAACTAAGATCACCGAAAGCAAAGTCAAGTCTTTCTTCTGGAAGTCCATCATATGCCATTTCGGATTGCCCCACACCATCATCACCGATAATGGTCGATAGTTTGATAATGCCACATTCAAGACATTCTGCACCGAGCTAAACATCTGCCATCGATTCATCTCTGTTGGCCATCCACAGACCAATGGAGAGGCCGAGGTCATGAATCCGACCATCTTCCGAAGGCTTAGAACCTGGTTAGATGGGTCTAAAGGTAGATGGTAGAAGAACTCCTAAGCGTGCTATGGGCATATCACATGACTCCAAGGGCACCGATGAAGAGATTCCCTTTAGCCTCATCTTCGGATCCAAGGCAATCCTCCCTATCGAGATTGGCCTCCCAAGCCTCCAAGTGGAGTCATACAATGAAAAGGATAACTCTGCGCAACTAAGAGTCAACCTCGACTTCATTGGCGAGGCGCACAATCGGGCACGTCTCAATATGGCCACATTCAGCCAATGAGCGACCAAGTATTACAATGCCCAGGTCTATCCTAAGATGTTTCGCTTTGGAGATCTGGTCCTCAGAAAGGCCAAGGTATCCAGGCCGATGAAGGAGAGTAAATTATCTCCAAACTGAGAGGGGCCTTACCGAATCACCGAGATACTTCATCGAGAAGTATACCGGATTAAAGAACTTGGCGGATGCCCATCCCACGTACCTGGAATGCGGATAACCTTCGCCGACATTATCAATGATGTACCCCTTCGCCTAATGATAATAAAAGAAATTCTCAATTGTTATACCTGACTCATCTCCAAAGCTGAGGATTTGACGACTAAAGGAGCTTGGTGGATACACGACTAATGGGTCACCACTCGATCCAGCGTAGGAGATGCCCCCGAGGTGGTTTAAAACCTCGATAGTTCTATTCCTATTCGAGTCGCCCCTTGGGCTGGCACACGAAACCCCCAAGCTTGGTGGATATGCAACTAGTGGGTTACCACTCGGTCTGGCATGAGATGCCCCCGAGGTGGTTCAAGACCCCGACAGTTTCATTCTTGTTCGAGTTGCCCCTTGGGCTAGCACACGAAACTCTCAAAGCGGTTCTAAAAGAGCTCGACAGATATGCGACTAGTAGATCATCACTCGATCTGGCATGGAGATGCCCTCGAGGCGGTTCAAGAACCTGACAGTTCCATTTCCATTTGAGTCGCCCCTTGGGCTAGCACACAAAACCCCCAAGGCGGTTCTAAAGGGGCTCGACGGATATGCGACTAATGGATTACCACTCAGTCCAGCGTAAGAGATGCCCTCAAGACGGTTCAAGACCCCGATAGTTCTGTTTCTATTCGAGTTGCCCCTTAGGCTGGCACACGAAACTCTCAAGGCGGTTCTAAAGGAGCTCAACAGACACGACACTAGTGGGTTACCACTCGGTCCGGCATGGAGATACCTCCGAGGTGGTTCAAGACCCCGATAGTTTCATTTTCGTTCGAGTTGCCCCTTGGGCTAGCACACGAAACCCCCAAGACGGTTCTAAAGGAGCTTGGCGGATATGCGACTAACGGGCCACCACTCGGTCGATGTAGGAGATGCCTTCGAGGCGATTCAAGACCCCAACAGTTTTTTTCCGTTCGAGTCGCCCCTTGGTTAGCACACGAAACCCCCAAGACGGTTCTAAAGGAGCTCGACAGATACACGACCAGTGGGTTACCACTCGATTCGGTGTGAAGATGCCCCCAAGGTAGTTCAAGACCCCGATAGTTCTGTTTCTGTTTGAGTCACCCCTTGGGCTGGCACACGAAACCCCCAAGGCGGTTCTAAAGGAGTTTGGCGAATATGCAACTAATGGATCACCACTCGATCCGGCGTAGGAGATGCCCCCGAGGCGGTTCAAGACCCCAATAGTTCTGTTCCCGTTCGAGTCGCCCCTTTGGCTGGTATACGAAACCCCCAAGGAAACCCTAAAGGAGCTCGGCAGATACGCGACTAGTGGGTTATCATTCGGTATGGTGTGAAGACGCTCCTGAGGTGGTTCAAGACCCCAACAATTACGTTTTTGTTTGAGTCGCCCCTTAGGCTGGCACACGAAACCCACCAAGGTGGTTCTAAAGGAGCTCAATGAATATGCGACTAGTGGGTTACCACTTGGTCTAGCATGGAGATGCCTCCGAGGCAGTTCAAGACCCCGACAATTCTGTTCTCATTTGAGTTGCCCCTTGAGTCAGCGCACAAAATCCCCGAGGTGGTTCTAGAGGACTCCCAAGCCTGCCTAAGCATTCTTTGGCTGATACTGACACTCTACAGTCACTCCAACAAGTGCCTAAGGGGCTAAGGACTCGGCCGATGCCATGAGTTCGTATGAGTCCCGGTCGGATCATCGGGAAGACTACAGCCACTTGCTGCTAAGCCTAAAGGCTGAGACCGGTACACTGTTACAAGGAAACAAAGCTACTACAAAAAGCTAAGTAAAACACAAGGGCAAAAGACTTTCCTTTTCATTAATATTCAAAGGAATTACAAAATCTAATCCCAGGGTCGGTTACAAGCAAAGAGAAGGAAAAGAAATAACAGGAGAAGGCCTAGAGATCTATGGCTCAGTGGGCCTCGGCTCGCTGCCAACGTTGTCCTCGTCGACTCGGTCTCCGAGCTGGATGGCACCAAGGTCGTCGATCCCAAAGACCTGGGCAACCTTCTCCTTTGAATGCTCGAAGCCTTGGACGTATGCATCGAGACTGGCCTCTATCACCTCCTGCTCGAACGTCAGGGAGCTCTTGAACTGCTCGATGGCATCCCAAGCTGGGTCTCAGCATCCTGGGCTTGGCTCTCGGCATCCTCGGATTGGGCCTCAGTGCTCTGGGCTGGGGCCTCAGTGTTGGCCTTCTTCTCCTCAGCCTCCTAGGCATCGAACTCCACCAGGGCGACCCTCTCCTCGGTGGTGTAAGTGTTGGCCTTCGCCATCTTGGCCTGGTCCTCAACATCCTCGAGCCTCTGAGTCAGCTCGTTGACCTTACCTTCGGCCAACTCCAGCCTCGCCACGGCCTTCGCCAACTTAGCCTTAATTGCCAAGTTTCGGTCGAGTTCGGCTGCTACCTTCACCTCAGTCGCCCTAAACTGGGTCTCCCAGTCATTGCAAACGGTGTCAGCCGTGAGCAACTTGTCAGCCATCTCAGTTTCTGGGCTTGGGCTTCAGCCAGCCTCCCTGCCAACTCATCGCACCAACCTTGGTACTTGGCCAACCGCATCTGGGAGCGCTCGATGGCATCACTGGTCCGGAGTAGGGCATTCTGAAGAGTAAGAACTTCATTGGCTGTCTCAAATGTCAAAGAGTTAGTCAAAGCTCGATCAAAAAGAAGAGCAACGCGAAGGAAAATTACTTGAAGCACCAACACATAGGTTGCGTCGAGGATCCTAGCAATGGGTTGCGTCTGAGCTGATCGCAAACCTCGGCAGATGGATCCTCTCCAGCAGGCATTCCGCCAGTTGCCCGCTTTTCATGGTCAAGAACCTCAGCAGCCATCGTGGCTCCTTGGCCCTGGACCCTTGCCCATGCGATGGGCGTGAGGTTGTTGGCTCTGCCTTGTTGTCTTCCATCGGCCTCTCTCCATCCCCGGCCCTCGGAGCTGTCACCTCTGTCTTCGGCTCGGGAGAGGCTAGGTGTCCACCCTCGGCCCCCCATGTTAGCCACCTCCGTCGGCCTGAGGGGGACAAGAGGGTCACCCTTGGCCTCCAATCGACAACCTCCGCTGGCTCGATAGGAGCCGGGGGCCCATCTATGGCCTCTTCTGCCTGGGCCAGCTGGCCCCTTCTCAGTCCTGCCTCGGCCATGGCAAGGACATCTTCCCTCATCGGCGCTTCAACCGGGACGCTCTCCCTCAGCTCCTCCGCGGGAGCAGTCTCCACGGGAGCTGCGGGGGCCTGGGTCGGCTCATCCTGGGCCCTCCGCCAAGCTTTTTGGCCAGCCTCACCATCTCGCCGGCCTCTTCCCTCCTCTTTCGGACTACCGCCTTCAGTCACTCAGTGGGCAACTTCATTGCTGCACAAGAAACCGATGGTCAGAATAAAAAATAGACAAACAAAGGGAATGAGGAGAGCGAGATCTTGCGCTCACCAACTGCCGGGGCCAATTTGGCCTCATAAAGGTTGGCCTCAGTCAACAACTCCTTATAGGAAGAAACCTCGGAGGACGTCAGACGGTCGAATAGCTTCCATCCCTCTCATCCACGGTGGAGTTTTTATTAGGGCCGATATCATGATTCCTCCAGCTCATCCTCACCCCATCCACATGGGAGAATAGGAAACGGGACTTCCATCCTTTGACTTTGGAGGGAAGGTTGAGTGGTAGGGTCCTACCCGCCTAGAAGTAAAAATCTACCACCCGTCTCCACTATGGTGGAGGAGCTTATAGAAAGCTCGGAACAGAGAAATTCTAGCTTCCGAGCCATGAAAGAAACAAAAGATAATGAAGGCACAGATAATCCGAACCGAGTTCGGAGTCAACTATGCCAGGACAAGTTCGTACCTATCTAGAAGGTTAAGAATGGACGATGGAAAGGGTGGCAGAGCCCACACTTGAAGAATTCCTCGTACAGGGCTATCCGACCAGACTGGTCGGAGTTCACCCCATCCTCAGGTCCAGGAGCGAACAAGAGGATGTAGTGGAACCCTATACCTAACCTTGAGGTCTTCTACCTCCTCAGGGGTCATGGTAGAAGCCGCCTCCTCTGGCCCTGCCAGATCAGAAGTGGCCACCGGAGAGAGGGTCGAATGGACTGGGGGCGGTGGTGCTACCCTAGCTGGTACTACCCTAGGTGGAGGCACCCTAGGCAGAGACACTCAGGGTGGTGGTGGTTGGGCTACTATCGTCGGATGGTTGCGGATGGTGACATCGCCGACCGGCCGATGCCTACGGTGAACCAGAGGGACCTCCTCCTCCTCTTTCGAGGATAGAGGGGGACTTACAACGGGCCTCTTGCCCTCCCTAACAGCACGACGGTCCATGGACTAAAGAAGAAAAAAGGAGGAAGATGACAAAAAGAGACTGACCTGGTGTTGAAAAGGAAGAACGGAAGGTCCGGGGCTCTGAAGGTTCAAGACTCTGAGGAAGAAGATGACAGGGAGGATGATGAAAGCGTAAAGAGTGCGCTCGGGCGGGTGACACGATTTTATAAAATTTTTGAATCGCCCCGCTCGAGACGATGCCATGCATCCATCCATGATTGAAGGAAACATCCAGTTATCAATAGCTCCCCTTCGCCCAAGATATGGTGCCTCGGTTCTGCATATAGAGCGGGTTCTGCAGCCAATGATAGGACGTGGGGAGTGGTGGCTTAATGATGGTGCCCAACTTTTTCATCTCTCGAGAGATCTTCCTCGATGCGCCCGAAATTGGCTTCACTTTTCATGCTTCTCTTAAATACGGATGGACTCCGAAACGACATCGCCTCGGAGAGGCGCGCCCCTTCTTCAACGATTAATGGCACGCAAAACCAGCATCATGATAAATTTCTGCACTTCTTTCGCTCAAGGGTCAACGGACATGTAGCTAGTTAAGCTCAGGAGCGGGGGGGGGGGGGGGGGGCATCTGATGTGGCCGATAGCACCATATAATCGTTAAGGGCAGAGCTAACTGATGGCGGAGATCAAAACAGGCGGCCCATTTCTCTAAGGTGCCCTCGGCAGCCCGTTTCTCTAAGATAGCCCTCGGTGGCTCCACTTTTCCAAAACGACCCTCGGTGGCCTCGCTTCTCCAAGGCAGCTCTCGATGGCCTGTTTCTTCAAGGCAGCTGGTGGCCTCACTTCTCCAAGGCAGCTCTCGGTGGCCCTGTTTCTTCAAGGTAACCCTCGGTGGCCCCGCTTCTTCAAGGCGGCCCTCAGCGGCCCCATTTCTTCAAGGCAGCCCCCGATGGCCTCGTTTCTCCAAAGCGGCCCTTGGTGGCCCCGCTTCTTCAAGGCGGCTCTCGGCGGCTCCATTTCTCCGAGGTAATCCTCGGCAGCCCCTTTCATCAAGGCGCCCTTGTGGCCCGCTCTTTTGGAGTTAGCCTCAGTGCTAGTCGCAAACCAGCCTCCGCATCGACTCTCGAGTGAATTGTGATGCTTATGTGGTCCCCACATAGCCAGATCCACCAACCACCTAGCCACGTGCCTAACGAGATTAGGCCCACCAACCATCTGACCCACGCACCCGGGGTCCAGACCTGCCAACTATCTGACCCATGCACCCGATGGGACCAGGCCCATCAACTGTCTCCGAACTCACGTAATCGCCATGAGTCTAGCCAACATTTTCTTCCATGGAACTTCATGTGGCTGATCTCCAGACGAAAACTGAGGGTCCATAAAAGGGTAAGATAGACCCTTAGTAAGGTAAGAGGAGGAATATACTCTGAACCCATTCTAAACACTTGGAGAAGATCCTCATTCTCTGAGCCTTTCTCTCTTTGAGCTTTCTCAAGCTTACGATTGTGTCTTGGTCACTAACTTGCCTGTCAGAGTAACCTTCGGTCCTAGGACTTCTTGAAGGTCTTTCTTCGGGAAGAATTTCATCAACAACTTCATGAGCCCTCTGACATCCGCTGCCCATGACCAGGCATCATCAGTCTTCATTCCTCAACCATGAGAAGAGGTTGTAGCTTAGATCGGACATAGCATCTTTTTGGCTGGCATATGCAGGCCTACAACAGAAACATATAAAGGAGTAGAAGAGATTCAAATACTATTTTAGAGGAATTTTCAGTGCTCAATTTTTCTCAAGCATTAAAAAAAAGTTTAGAACTTTTTAGATTGACTCTTTGGACATAAGAGTTTAAATATTAGGCTGAACTTACCATCTAAGAGATTTGAAGTTACTTTTATAAGTGTTTGGAAAAATCCTCTGACTTGGGTTAGTCATTGATAGATGACTTGAATGAGGGAAATCCTTGGATGATATGTACCTTTGATGGAGTTATCATCAAATGGGCTGACGAACTCTTATCCAAATTGGTCAACATTTAAGTCTTTAAATTGATTGATGAAACCGATGAAAGTTACTTTGCATTAAAACTTTTCTTCTTAAATAGAGTAGGTGTGTCGATATGAATGGCCACATCATGTTAGTTCCTAATTGTTCATTGCACATCGTTATCAAGTTGGCTCAAAGCTTAGTTAATTCAACTTAACATACCAAGTCAAGCCCTTACCACATTTGCTAAATTAGGGCAAGCTTTCCTTTTAGCAAGTTGTGCCTTTGAAACATGTTGCATGTAAATTCGAGAGTAAAACCTCCTTTCAATGAGCAAAGCTGCCAATAGTAGATCAATATTACTATTATCAACTTTTGAAGAGTAGATATCAAAGATTTATTTAATAGTCACTAAGGAGATTAGGGAAGTAACAGTAAGAGGAGAATGATAATGTTGGCAAGCACAACAATGAATTCTTACTTATTATATCTACCACCCTTTCTGCTACTCTTTCTACCCTAAGATGCATAATTGAGTACCCTTGAGATGCATGCCAATATATTCATATCACATGCATGCATTCTAAGCAAGCGGGATGATATCCACAATTCATAAGAATTTATATTCTTGTTAATTAAACAAGAATATTAGCAAATTATTGCACTTTTTGTTGGACCCCATGATTACTAATGCCACAATTCTTAAAGATAGGTTTGGTGAGGAAAATGCTTTACCACTGCATCAATGTGAATATTAGTAACAAAGGATGAAAGCTCATGATACTTCTTCAATGAAGAGATCACATTATTCAACTACTAAACCTTAATAGTTAGTATAAGAGCCAGGTTCAGGAAGAAGGAATTTGAAGATCTTCAAAGAGCTAAAAAATTTTAGCAATGCCTTATCAAGGTACCTCTCAATTTTCTGAAATTCTTGTGCTAATTTTAGTTGAGATCTAGCCATGGATAGTAGAATAAAAATAGATTTCGAGAAGTTTAATGGGAAAGAAAGTTTCTTCATGTGAAAAGTTCGGGTAAAGGACCTTCTTGTGCAGCAAGATTTAGATCTAACTTTGAAGGAAAGGCAAGATGGGATGATAGACAAATAGTGAATGTCGATGGAGAAGAAAACATGTTCAATGATTAAAGAATATCTAGCAGATTTAGCCCTTTATTTAGTGCTAGAGGAGAAGACTCCGAAGGAACTCTGAACGAAGTTGCACACCCTATACATGGGAAAGAATACGTGCAACAAGTTGATGTTGAAGAAGCGTCTCTACAGTCTTCGAATGATAAAAGGTAGAGATGTGCTGGCTCACCTTCAAGTGTTCGATCAGATGAGCAATGAATTGCTGAATGTCGGGGTCAAGATGAAGGAGGAAGATAAGGCACTTTTATTATTATGTTCACTGCCCACATCATATGACTCATTGGTCACAATGCTTCTTTATGGGAAGGAGACACTGTTTTATGAAGATATTGTCTTGATACTTCAGACGAATGAGCAGAGGGAGAAGATGATCAAGGAAGGTGTTCCTCATAAGGGTCTATTAACGGGGAAAGGTCAGGCAAAGGCAAGGAAAGAAGCAGGCCTAGGGGACAGTCAAAGTTTAAAATAGGCAAGAGAGAGGCTAAGTGCTACAAGTGTGGTGAGGTAGAATATTTCAAAAGGGACTGTCCTAAGAGCAAAAATCAGAAGGGAGAGAATGTAGGATCTGAATTTATGAGTACAGTTGCAGACTAGAAGGTGAAGGATGATCTCTTGGTGATATCAGATGGTCATAGGTACAACACAGAGATGTGGACCATGGATTCAGCTTGTTCTCATCATTACACTTCCAACTGATTATGGTTCAGTACTTATACATAGGATGATGAAGGAAGTATGACTCTTAGAGATGATCACCCTTGCAAGATAGTAGGGATTGGCACAGTAAGGGATGGCATGGTGCGCACTCTTTTAGTATGAAGCATATCCCAAAACTCAAGAAGAATCTAGTATCACTAAGGTACCTAGAGCAGACTAGATACAATTTCAGCAGTCATGCCAGGAGTGAAGTTCTGAACATCTCCAATGAAGCTATGGTGGTGATGAGAGGGAGAAGGCTAGAGAACAACCTATATAGGATGGAGGGCTTTATGGTGATCGAAATATCTGAGACAACAACTGTAGAACAGGATCCTCGAAATATATATAGGATGTGGCATTACTGCCTAGGCCACATGGGAGATAGGGGATGAAAGAATTGAGCAAGAAAGGCCTACTTCTAGACTTGAGTGATGGAGATATGGAGATCTATGAACCATGTCAGATGGGGAAGAGAGGATAGTGCAGTTCTCAGTCAGCACAGTTAGGAGTGCAGAACCCCTAGAGCTAGTAGTACATATAGATGTTTAGGGACCAGCATCAGTTTTTGCAAGAAATGGGTCAGATACTTCTTGACCCTGATAGATGATTTTTCAAGAAAGCTGTGGGTCTACTTTATGAAAGAGAAATTAGAGGTTTTTACCAAGTTCAAAATCTGAAAAGCTGAGGTGGATAAGGAGCAGGAAAGGAGTGTGAAGTGTCTGAGATTAGATAATGGCAAGAAATACCAGCCAAAGTTTTTATGATGAGTGGGGCATCAAAAAGCACTTCTTAGTGATAAAAACTCCTCAATAGAATGGAGTGGCTAAGAGGATGAACAAAACACTATTGAAAAAAGCAAGATGCTTGAGACTACAGGTAGGGCTTACAAAAATGTTCTGGGTTGACACAATAGATGCAGTGAGCTACTTGGTCAATCGGTTATCACATACCATGTTGGATGGAGGCATTCTAGAGGAGATGTGGTTTGGAGGGAAGACAAGCCTAAACCATCTGAGAGTATTTGGATGCATAGCATATATGCATGTTGTGTTGGGGAGCGAAGCAAGCTAGACGTCAGATCAAAGAAGATGATGTTTTTGGGCTACCCACATAAAATCAAGGGTATCAGCTGCGGGACCCCTTGGAGAAGAAGGTTATCATCAACAGGGATGTGACCTTCAGTGAGAGCTCGATCCTTTAGAGGAGAGATGGCAAAGATGCACAGTAGAAGCCGCAAAAAGTACAATAAGGCAACACTAGTGGACCAAAGATTTGAGATTCAGGTGGAAAGGACTAACAGAGGAGGAAGAAGCTAGAGAGTTCAGCAGGATGCAGCTGGGCAGAGGACTGATACTGGGATTATATACTACACAGGCCCAGTGTAACAATCTGGGCTCGCAAACCCACAAATCTATTTTGTTACAAGAAAGCAAAACGGACAAGGTCCACACCAACTTGGGCCACCACAGTCCAAAAGGATCCAATTGGTACTTATCCATCTTTCTTAACTGGTTATAAACCATTCAATCTTTTCTCAATTTTTTGATGTGGGGCTAAATGGGAGGGTGTCATCTCCTGTACTTTCGGCTGGTGCATGGCTCTGATACCATATTGTAACAACCCGGGCCCACAAACCCACGAACCCATTTTGTTACAATATGGTATTAGAGTCATGCACCCGCCAAAAGTGCAGGAGCTAAGTGCCACAAAGGGCA
Source organism: Calamus simplicifolius (assembly GCA_900491605.1). NCBI lineage: Eukaryota > Viridiplantae > Streptophyta > Magnoliopsida > Arecales > Arecaceae > Calamus > Calamus simplicifolius. The sequence continues at coordinate 411,457 of UESW01003970.1, read as the reverse complement.
AAGTGCTACATCCATGGGATGTGAGCCACCTCTTAAACCTGTGGTGTCCACCTCTAAAATCCTTCCTGCCTGGTGGTTGCGATCTTGTGCCTCTAGCGATGAGGAGGGGATAGATTATGATACCCTCCCATTTATTCCCACATCGAGAAATTAAGGAAAGATTGAATGGTTTATAACTAGTTAAGGAAGATGGACAAGTACCAATTGGATCCCTTTGGGTTATGATAGCCCAAGTTGGTGTGACCTTGTCCGTCTTGCTTTCTTGTAATGAAATGGGTTCGTGGGTTTTTGGGCCCTGGTCATTATACCCAGAAGGAACGTGCAACTATCAGTTTGATACGGTTTCGAGTATTCGGTATTATATGCCCTGGTGACAGCGAATGAAGGCCTTTATACCTATGAGAAGGCTGTGAAGAGCAAAGATAGAGATAGTGGGTCCAGGCTATGAAAGAGGAGATGTAGTCTCTCTACAAGAACGATACGTAGCGGTTGGTCTAGTTGCCACAAGGAAAGAAACCCATTGGTTGCAAATGAGTTTATCAATGCAAAAAAGGGCCTTCAGAGCAAGAGGGTATCAGGTACAAGAAGACTAATGGCCAATGGATACTCTCAGAAGGAAAGCATGCATTGACTATGGTGAGGTAGAGTTGATAAAGGTACATACCAAGGAGAATCCAGCAGATGCATTGACCGTTGATGTAGCTGATGGACACGATGGATGTGCTGAGGCCTTGAAGTACCAAGGTGAAGATTGTTAGGCCTAGTATGGTGCTATCAAGGCCCAGGTTGGGCTAACTTGTATTGGGCAGGGGACTAATATTGGGATCGCACTGCATAGGCCCAGGAGGAACGTGCGACTACCAATTCGATACAGCTTCGAGTATTCGGTGTCATATACCCTGACAGCGAATGAAGACCTTTATACCTATGAGAAGGCAGTGGAGAGCCATAATAGAGATAGATGGATTCAAGCCATGAAAGAGAAGATGCAGTCTCTCCACAAGAATGACACGTGGCAGTTGATCCAGTTGCCAAAGAAAGAAACCTATTGGTTGCAAATGGGTTTATCAGCATAAGAAATGGCCTTTAGAGTAAGGGGGTATCAGGTACAAGGCAAGACTAGTGGCCAAGGGATACTCTCAGAAGTAGAGATGGGCATCGGACCGTACCGTTCATGGGCTAGCATGGCCTGGCATGAACTGAGCCATGCCAGCATGACCCATTAAGCCGTGCCATGCCGGGCTCAAAAAATTTGGCCCGTCGGCCCGGCACGCATGGCGCACATGGGCCTGGGCTGTGCCGGCACGGCCCATCAGGGCCTGATAAAAAAGTTAAATATTTTTTAATAAATTAAAAATTTGTTAGAAATAAAAAATATTAATATAAGCACCTTAATGGTGGGGGGTTTGGCATAGACTCCTACTATTTCATTAATTTAAAATCAAAATGCTACATGAAGGGAGGGAGGTTAGGCCTAACCTCTAGAATACAATAAGAAAGAAGAAAAAAATAGAGATGACTCACTTTAACAATTAAAAAAATAAAATATATAATTATAAAAATAGAGATGACTCACTCATAAGTAGTATTTGTGTTATCATCATCTTCGCTGGTTAAGTAATGTTCACCTTTCTTGAAGCCTCGCCTCAGCATCCAACCAATCTTTGAAGCAGAAAAGCATCTCAACCATCTCGCCAGTCATTCTACTTTTCTTTTCATCCAAAGCACGCCAACCTGCACTGAAAGCAGATTTTGATGCTACTGTGGACATCGATATAGCTAAAATATCTCGTGCAATGACAAACATAATAGGATATTGATTTCTAACACTCTTCCACCAAGCTAATACATTTATATTTTCTATTTGATCTTCATCATATGCAGAATGAAGATCCTTTCGTAAATAAAATTTTAATTATTATATATAAAAATATCTTTTAAGTTTATCATTGCTATTATTTTGACTAAAATGACAATATCACTCCATGCCTTTTGTTTATTTAAAAGAATATATATATATATATATATATATAATAAGATAAGTACATAATAAAAATTTAGTACTTTGTGTTATTTGGTGCTGATACTGAAACTATGGGCTATTAATGTACAATTTGACATTCCATAATGCAATATTATTTTATAAAATTTTTCAAATCATGAATTTAAAAAATTAAATTTTAATAGAATTATAATTTTTTACATTGATAATTTTATATTCATTCTAAAGATATGAGAGTCAAATTTGTATTTTTTTCATGCATGATCATCTCTAATTACATATAAGAAACTATTTTTAAAACTATTTTATGCAACTAAACGTATAAAAAGTTAAAAATGGTCTTTGGATAACTTTTGCTTAAAAAATTATATTATTTAAGAAATAACAAAGGAGCACTAAAACTTAATTATTTCATTTGCAGCAACTGCGAGTATCTCATCCGTGCATTTGAGCACCGAGGGTCTCTGGGTGGTCAAGGCTATCTTGGTAACTTCATCTAAAGAAAAAAAAATTACAAGAGACAATAAGATATCTACTGTTGAAAGGTGTCATCCCAATCCTCTGTCACTTGACTGAGACTGAGCCAACAAATTTTTTTGTAAAAAAAAATATAAAAATTATTTTTTTAAAAAAATAAAAAGACTGAGGTAAAAAAATAATGTAGAAAATATTTTTAAAAAAATAAAAAGACCGAGGCCTTGAAGCACTAAGGTGAAGATTGTTGGGCCTGGTGTGGTGCTATTAAGGCCCAGATTGGGCTAACTTGTATTGGGCATGGACTGATACTGAGATCGCATTGCACAAGCTCGGGAGGAACGTGCACCGCTAGTTCGATATGGCTTCGAGTATTTAGTATCATATGCCATGGTGATAGTGAATTGAGACATTTACACGTATAAGGAGGCTATGGAGAGCTAGGATAGAGATAGGTGGATTCAGATTATGAAAGAGGAGATGCAGTCTCTCCACAAGAATAACACGTGGTAGTTGGTTCAGTTGCCATAAGGAAAGAAACCTATTGGTTGCAAATGGGTTTATCAGCACAAGAAAGGGCCTTTAAAGTAAGGGGGTATCAGATACAAGGCAAGACTAGTGGCCAAGAGATACTCTCAGAAGTAGAGATGGGCACCAGGCTGCACTGCCCATGGGCAGGCATGGCCTGGCATGCCTGGTACTGTTACAGTACCAAGCCATGCCAGCACGACCCATTAAGCCAATCGTGCTAGGCTCAAAAAATCTGGCCCGTCAGCCCGATAAGGCATGGCCCATATGGTCCTCGGTCATGCCGGCACAGCACGACCCATCAGGCCCTCGGCCGTGCCGAGGGCCAGCACGACCCATTAGGGCATGATAAAAAATTTAAATAAAAAATATTTTTGTAATAAATTAAAAAATTATTAAAATAAATAAATTTATTAATATGAAGCCACCTTAATGGCGGAGGTTTGGTATAAACCCCTACCAGTTTATTAATTTAAAATCAAAATGCTACATGAAGGAAGGGGGGCTAGGCCTCCAGAATACAATAAGAAGAAAAAATAGAGATGACTCACTTTAACAATTAAAAAAATAAAAATATAATTATAAAAAGAGATGACTCACTCATCAGTAGTATTTGTGTTATCATCTTCGCTGGTTAAGTCATGTCCACCTTTATCTTGAAGCCTCGCCTCAGCATTCAACCAATCTTTGAAACAGAAAAGCATCTCAACCGTCTCGCCAGTCATTCTACTTCTCTTTTCATCCAGAGTGCATCGACCTGTACTGAAAGCAGATTTCGATGCTACTGTGGACATCGGCACAGCTAAAATATCTCGTGCAATGGCAGATATAACAGGATATTGATTTCTAACACTCTTCCATCAAGCTAATACATTTAATTTTCTATTTGATCTTCATCATATGCAGAATGAAGAATATTTTGTAAATAAAAATTTAATTATTATATGTAAGAAATATATTTTTTAAGTTTATTATTGCTATTATTTTACTAAAACGACAATATCAACTACGTGCCTTTTATTATTTGAAAGATATATATATATATATATATATATATATATATATATATATATATATATATATAATAAGATAAATACATAAGTGTTTCTAAAACTATGGGCTATTATTACATTTTGACATTCCATAATGCAATATTATTTTATAAAATTTTTTAAATCATGAATTTAAAAAATTTAAATTTTAATAGAATTATAATTTTTTACATTGATAATTTTATCTTCATTCTAAAGATATGAGAGTCAAATTTATTTTTTTTTCATGCATGATCACCTCTAATTACATATAAGAAACTATTTTTAAAACTATTTTTTATGCAACTAAACGTATAAAAAGTTAAAAATGGTCTTTGGATAACTTTTGCTTAAAAAATTATATTTAAAAAAAATAACAAAGGAACACTAAAACTCAATTATTTCATTTGCAGCAACTTGCGAGTATCTCATCCGTATATTTGAGCACCGGGTCTCTGGATGGTCAAAGCTATCTCGGTAACTTCATCTAAAGAAAAAAAATACAAGAGACAATACGATATCTACTGTTGAAAGGTGCCAACCCAATCCTTTGTCACTTGGCTGAGACTAAGCCAACAAATTTTTTTGTGAAAAAATATTGTAAAATTATTTTTTAAGCCAACAAATTTTTTTTTTGAAAAAAATAATGTAAAAATTATTTTTTTAAAAAATAAAAAAATTAAGCCAACAATTTTGTAAAAAAAATTGTCCACGCATGGCCCACTGGGGGTCATACCTAGCACAGTTATTTTAAAAAAATAAAAAGACTAAGCCAATAATTGGTAAAAAAATTGTCTATCCCAAAATGGGCCACGTATCGTGCCAAGCCGCCAAAAATTTTTAATGGGCCGTGCCTGGGCCTACCCCTACTCAGAAGGAAGGCATCGATTACGGTGAGGTAGAGCTGATGAAGGTGCATACCAAGAAGAACCCAGCAGATGCACTGATCGTTGATGCAGCTAGCTGATGGACACAGTGAACGTGCTGAGGCCTTAAAGCATCAAGGTAAAGATTGTTGGGCTTGGTATGGTGCTATTATGGCCCAGATTAGGCTAACTTGTATTGGGCAGGGGACTGATACGGAGATCGTATTGCACAGGCTCAGAAGGAACATGCGATCACCAGTTTGATACGGCTTCGAGTATTTAGTATCATATGCCCTGGTGACAGCGAATTAAGATATTTACATGTATAAGGAGGCTATGGAGAGCTAAGATAGAGATAGATGGATTCAGGCTATGGAAGAGGAGATGCAGTCTCTCCATACGAATGACACGTGATAGTTAGTCCAGTTGCCACAAGGAAAGAAATCCATTAGTTGCAAATGGGTTTATCAGTGCAATAAATGGCCTTTAGAGTAAGGGGGTATCGGGTACAAGGCAATACTAGTGGCCAAGGGATACTCGAAGAAGAAGGAAGGCATCAACTACGGTGAGGTTGAGCTAATGAAGGTACACACTAAGGAGAACCCAGTAGATGCACTGACCATTGATGTAGCTGATAGACACGGTGGATATGCTGAGGCCTTAAAGCACAGGGTGAAGATTATTGGCCTGGTATAGTGCTATCAAGGCTCAGGTTGCACTAACTTGTATTGGGCTGGATGTGGGCCAAGGATTGAAATTAAATCAAGTCACGGGTGTACACGGGCTTAGGGATTATTTTAATCTCATTGGAGTTTTTGTTAAGTCTGGGCCAAGCCCATTTGGGGGCATGTATTTAAATCCTAATTTTAGGATTTGGATGAATAAGAAATAGATTCTTTTCTTTCAACAAATTTTTCTCCATGAGTCCCAGCGAAAGCTCTTGGGCGTCATGTATTTAAATCCTGATTTTAGGATTTGGATGAATAAGAAACAGATTCTTTTCTTCAACAAATTTTTCTTCGTAGGTCCTAGCGGAAGCTTTTGGCATGGCGTGATGTTCACGTTCCTATCGAGATTTTAACTGTGGCATGACGCTCATGATTCCTATCGGGATTTTAGTTGAAAAGAAAAAAAATTAAAAATTAAGGAAGACGTCCAATGCTTTACCATTGTATCAATCGATCGATGGCAATAAAAATGAAAGTTCTTGATATTTCTTTAGCAAAAAAATTACACTGTCCAATCATTAAACCTCAACAGATATAGGGTTCGTTCAAATATCTAATAGGTCCAATTATTGTTAATAACAAAATGATAGTTGTAATTTTGCTTGAAATTTTAAAGTAAACATGGATTGGATATGCCATTTTTGTGCTATTGATAGCAAGTTTATAAAGCCTCGACATTTTGAGTACTTTACTCAGTGTTTTAAAACTGGATCAAAGCGATCGGTTTAACCAGTCTAACCGAGAATCGGTCATGAGTCTAATTCAATTTTATTATTAAAATTAACTTTTATATGATTCAATAAAAATTAAAAAATTTATTGAATTGATCAAATTTTGATCCAATTCAATTAGATTTTTAAATTTTTAATTTTTTAATTTTTTTAAATTATATTTATATTTTATTATTTATATTATTAAATTTAAAATTAATTATAATATTATGTAATATAATTATATTAATTTAAGCCGTTCGCCGATTTTCAACATTGGTTTTACCTCAGCTGGCATTGCCTTTCCGCTCTCAGGCACTGAGGGGCGCCGGTCTGTAGCACTATCGGCCGTCTGTTATGCACAGCAGACAAAAGTTCTTGGTATTATAAAAAGCTTTGCCGACATCCCCGTACCGAAGAAAAAGAAGTCTTGGTGTCAGAGGGAACATTGAGAATTGGGTATGAAACTTTTACCGAGCCTGATTACTTTTTTATTCTGCATTTAATTCTTCACGGGGCTCAAGGGCGCTTAGGCTCAGCTTCTGTTCTGAGATTGAAGCGAGAATTTAGTTAGATAAAAATAAAGTAGGTCATTTGATATCAGTAGCTTTGATAATAAAATAAATTTTATTTTAACTTATAATATAATTTAAAATTTTATATATTAGTTGGATTGGTTTGATTTTATTTTATTTATGGTACAAAGTCAGAGATCAATGACATTCATTCAAAGTTTAGTGACAAGAAGGAGAGACAAATGGAACATGTATAGCTTTCTGTTTATTTGGCGTGCTCCAGGGTCTCAGCTAAAGTGTAATGCAGTGATTGTTAGAGCATGCTTCCTTTTTTTTTTTTTTTTTTTTTTTCTTTCCCTTTCCTTAGAAACTTTAATGTTTTGATGTTTGAAGCCCTACTAGTAAGGGTGAGCATGGACCGATCCAAGCCCGGCCTTGGAAGTTTTTTTAATAGGGATGGGTACTGTAAGCCAATCTAAGCGTAATCTTTAAAAATTTCAAGGTCTGAACCAAAATTTTTAACTCATGGGGTTGGATCTGATTTCTTAAGGCCTATTTAAATTTTGAATCAAGTTTAAGCTTAAAAATAATAAGCTCTACCTAAAATTTTATATTTATGTTAATATATATAAATATATGCACTATTAATACATATAATATAGATATATAACTTGAATATAAAAAAGTGAGTTAAAAAGCCCACGGCATAGTCATCCTACTTAATGATTATTTTAATTATATATATTGCAAGCTGAGCCTAAGCCTTTAAAGATTTCTAGAACTTGGGCTAGCAATACGTACGTGGTTGTTTACAGGAAACCGCGGCTTGAGAGTATCGTACGTGTTAGCTTCATGGCTTTAAAATGTTGCATTATTATTATTATTATTATTATGATGATAAACAATTGTTACATCTTGCTCAAATACTTGTAGGGAATCAGCTAGCTTCTTCAAATTTATAATATAGCAAATCATAGAAGGATGTAGACCAAATTTGAATTCGTAGATTAACACCGTTGTCTCTATCAGAAGATGTCTTTTCCGATTGAACTTGTCATGCAGTGATCTTGATGGTTGATAGCAAGATTGCTCATGGAGTAGTTGGAGTAAGGAATGGTGGTGGCTTGGCTAATGAACTAAGCAAAGCGACATCTCATCTAACCCTCAGATATATCTATTTTCTAATCATAGTGCCATTCCTTGATAGCTTGCATGAAGACGCAATGGTCAACATATCATCCTCACCCTTTTCGTAATGCCGATTAGCAATTCGGCCCATGATTCTTTCCACAAATCGATGAGAAAAAAAAAAAAAAAAGGCATACTCTCAATTAGATGTCATTAAGCTTTTCTTACATAAAAAAAAGCATCACTAATTTAATAGGACGTGAATACATACAAGAATGTTGTCATTATTATAAAGAAGAAGAAGAAGAAGAAGAGGAAGAGGAAGGGAGAACTAAGCTCAGAGAAGACATGGTGAACCTGGTGGAAGCCCAGATTCCAATACAACACAGCGTAGTAAAGATGGCCGGCCTCCGGCAGCTGCCCGTTGAGATCGAGCCCGGCACAGTCATGAGCTTCTGGGTGCCCAAACACCACATGAGGAAGGAGAAGGAGAACACCAGCTCCAACCCCACCAAAGAAGTTGACGGCAACCATGGCACCAATAAGATAAAGAAGAAGACCCCAAAGAAGCCGAAGCCTGCCGTCGTGCTCGTCCATGGATTCGCGGCGAAGGGCCTCGATACATGGCAGTTCCAAATCCCTGCACTCACAGGGACTACTCGGTCTACGTCCCCGACCTCCTCTTCTTTGGCGGGTCCACCACCGACCGCCGCGACCGCGCGCCGGAGTTCCAGGCGGAGTGCCTGGCGGCGGCGCTCGGAAAGCTCGGGGTGGAGCGGTGCAGCGTCGTGGGGTTCAGCTACGGTGGCGCATGATCGCTTTCAAGATGGCGGAAGCCTGGCCGGATCTGGTGCGGTCTCTAGTGGTCTCGGGTTCGGTCCTTGCGATGACTGAGTCGATCAACGAGGCGTCGCTCAAGGCACTCGGCGTCTCCTCCTTGTCGGAGCTCCTCCTGCCGGAGACCGTGGAGAGGCTTAAAGCCCTCCTGTCCATCGCCACCTATAGGAAGCTATGGTTTCCAAACCGGCTCTATAAGGACTATCTCAAGGTCTTTGCCTGCTGGTCTTTAAGGCCTTCATTTACGACATGCCTTGAGATTTACTGTTTGGCTGTTCGCAGGTGATGTTTAACAACAGGAAGGAGAGGGAAGAGCTGTTAGAGGGAATGGTCATTAGCAACAAGGACGCAAAGATCCCTATATTTTCACAGGTATATATAATAATAACAATAAAAGATATTTCTTAAGTGAGATAAATTAAGATAAGCTTGGCATTGAGATAAAAACCTAGTACTTTTACGTGTTTACTTGTAAATACTTTGTTTAAACTTAGAAAAAAAAAAAGGAGTCATGGTCTATGGGCTACTTTGGCTCACACCAACAGAAAAGTGGTTGTTTTATATATCAAGAAAAAAATCATATTAATATGTTGGTATGGCATTCATATAGCCCTCTCTACCACTTTAGTAGATGGTGATATATTTTGCAGCAATATATATTCTAAAGAAAAATATTTAATAGCCATTTATTGGGAATATATATCTAGCTCTAAATTCAGACATAAGATGGAAAGGAAATTTAAAGTGAAAGCTTATGGCTAAGGAAATTAGTGAGATGTTCCTATCACTTCTTCCTTCTTTTAATAATTTTTTTTTTAATGTTTGGTTGCAGAGGATACTGTTACTTTTGGGGTCAGCATGACAACATGTTCCACATAGAGCATGCAAAGAAGATGAAACAGTATGTTCTTCCTCTCTCTCTCTCTCTCTCTCTCTCTCTCTCTCTCTCTCTCTCTCTCTTATATATATACACCTTTGTCTTTTCCTTTCTTTCCTCCTAATCCAAACCATTCTTAACAGAATAGACAGCCTTCACTCAAACCCAAACCCGGTTTGGAGCTCAGATTTTCCTCAGGCGTTGTTGGACCTGGATTTTACTTCTTGTAGTCCTGCTTTTTTTTCTTATACCATTAAGACAGCCCGGACTAAACAATATCATTATCCCTGAACCAACCCAGTCTACAAATGGCATGACCCATCGTTCAATTTGTTCAGGGCTGACTCAGGACCTAAAATGTTGAGTCATGCTGAAGGACTCCTAAAATGTTAAGTCATAGCCAATCCAATCCTACATTTTAAAACTTAAGTGTTAGATTCAAATAAAGTGGGCTTCACCATTTCATCTATATCACAGAGTTATAAACTTGGAATTAACAAATCCAATTCTTTCTTTGTGTTTTTTAATTCCATATATAAGATCAGATTGACAATCTTCTTTTGGTCCAATCCCATGCGATGAGCCAAACACATCCAAATGATTTGGCTTTTAAATCCAGCTCATCATGGAAAGCTCAACCCTTTTTTACATGATTTCAGCAACCTTTATGTTAAATATATCTTGAATTTTATATATTGGGTCCGGGTTTTTTTGACCCGACCCGATATTCTTGTTGGGTCCGGACCAAACCGGTCCGCTAGGGTTTATTTATGGAAGTATTTTTTTGGGGCGTATATATATATATATATATATATATATATATATATATATATACGTGTGAAAACTTCTGTAAGGGGTTTGAGACCTTCTCCTCTTTTTGATAATGGAATTTTGTTTGCCTTGCCCGTGGATGTAGATCACCATGATCGAACCACGTAAATTCTTGGTGTTCCTTTGTTTGTTTATTGTTTGATTTGATTTTTGAATCTGATTTCCGCAACAAACTGGTATCAGAGCTTTGGTTCGGAAATAATTTTGTTGAAAAAAAAGGAAAAAGAGTTGCCCTAATCTACCGCCTGCCTCCTCTGCTTCTTCCGCTGGCCCTAGCCTTGGAATTCGCCACGAGAGGGTCGCCGCCGAGGAATTCTACCAAGAGATCTGTGGTGCGGCGACGGCTTGGAGGGCGACGACGAAGACAAACCGATCCAGTTACGATCATCGTCGTGCTGCTCCTGCTCGTGCTCGGACGGTACGCTCTTTCGGAAAGAGCCCCTCCTCTTTGAATCTTTCCATTCACCTGTGTAGTCCTCCTTCTCGGACACGATCCAACGCCCCTCGAAGGTCTCATCGAAGGACTCGTACAACAACGGACCTGACACCCAAATCTGGAGCACGAAGGAAGCGATCAAGAGCAGGAAGAGCCGCGACGCGATCTGCCTCTCTCCCATCATAGCCCTCGAAGGAGACCAGGACCAGAGACTTGGAAACACATCTGTCAATCGATCTCCAATTTGGTGTAGGGCACCAGGTCCTCTTGGGGATCAACAGGGGGCGCTCCAGATAGTTGACGTCCTCCAGGCTGCAGTCGGCCGACGCCTCCACGAGCCAGACCCCTTCTCCCGTGCACTGGATCCGCGGCTCGGCCCCTCCCCTGTTCTTCAGAAACCCAAGGGGCGACCGCATTGCTCTTGGGGCGCGAGGTCCGGCCTCCACGCGGCGAGATTCTTGAAGGGAATCCAATCTCGAGGCACATTTAAGGGAAAGGTGGCACCTTGATCGTTTTTCTTGAGGATTTGAGCCGGCGGTCCTGTTCTCTCCGGCAGTCATGGCCGTGATTCTATTTTCCAACCGTGCCGTGAAGAGGAAGCCTCTGTTCCGTCCGTGAAGCTGTTCCCAGGATCTCTTCTTCTTCTTCAATCCAAACAGAAAGATCGTTTCGTTCTTAGAAATTCTTGGGATGTCATCTTTGAAGTTTCAGATTGCACCATTTGATGGACAGAACAACTTTGGATTATGGAGAATAAAGATGAAGGCTTTATTGAAGCGAGAGGGTTCTGTTAGGGCTCTGGATAATAATTATACAGATGACATGACCACGGCTGAGATTGAAGAGATGGATGAGAAGGCGCATAGTGCGATCCAGTTATCTCTAGAAGATAATGTTTTGCGAGAAGTCGCAGATGAGGAAACAGCGGCCGGTCTTTGGAAGAAACTGGAAAGTCTCTACATGAAGAAATCTTTAACATCAAGACTTTATTTGAAGCAGTGTCTTTATACCCTAAAGATGCGAGAAGGTACGCCTATTAAGGAACACTTGAATGAGTTTAATAAGATTGTTATGGATATGAAAAATCTAGATACTAAACTCGAGGAAGAAGATCAAGCTTTGATTGTGTTATGCTCATTGCCTGTCTCATACGAAAATTTTGTGAACTCGATGCTTTATGGACGTGAATCCATAACTCTAGAGGATGTTAAAGCATCCTTGAATTCTGCAGAATTGAGAACAAAATTGAATGGAAATACTAGTGGAGACAGGGCAGATGGTTTATTCGTGAGAGGTAGGGCAAAGAATAAGGATAAAGCTTTTAGAAAGAAATCTGTTGGTCGTTCAAAATCTAGGCCACCTGGAGATACGATGAACGTTGAGTGCTACTATTGTCACAAGAAAGGACATTACAAGTCAGATTATCCTGTGCTCAAGAGAAAGGATAAGCAACGTAGTCAACGTCAAGATGCGGTGAATATTGCTGAGAAAGATGAGTCTAGTGTGTCAGACAGAGTTCTTACGACATGCTCTATTGTTAGTTTTTCAAACGATGTTTGGATAATGGATACAGGAGCATCATATCACATGTGCCCAAATAGGGAATGGTTCACCACATACGAACCATTGAATGGTGAATCAGTTTTTATGGGAAATGATGCAGTATGTAAAATTATGGGAATTGGTACTGTTCAGATTAAGTGCCATGACAAAGTAGTGAGAACCTTGACTGAAGTTAGGCACATACCAGACTTAAAGAGAAACCTTATTTCTTTGAGCTGTTTGGATTCCATTGGGTGTATGTACTCAGGTGGAGGTGGAGCTCTAAAAGTCACCAAAGGCAATCTAGTTGTGATGAGAGGAAACAAGGTGAATCACTTGTATCATCTACAGGGTAGCACAGTTATGGGTTCTTCGATTGGCACAGCAAATTCTGTTTCTGCTGATGATAGAACAAAATTATGGCATATGCGTTTGGGCCATATGAGTGAGCATGGCATGACAGTTTTGAGTAAACGTGGTTTACTATATGGTGAGCTGACATCCTCACTAGATTTCTATGAGCATTGTGTTCTTGGCAAGCAGTGCAAGGTCAGTTTTAGTACAGGCACACATTCAACGAAGGGTACACTCGACTACATACATTCTGATTTATGGGGACCGGCACAGGTTCCATCTAAGGGTGGTGCTCTTTACTTTGTGACATTTATTGACGATTATTCCAGAAAAGTTTGGGTTTATTTTCTGAAAAGAAAAAGTGAAGTGTTTGAAACCTTCAAGAAGTGGAAAGCCCTTGTTGAGAATCAGACAGGGAAGAAGATCAAACGTCTGAGGACCGATAATGGTCTTGAGTTCTGTGGTGGTGATTTTAATGAATTCTGTGCAGATGCAGGTATCGTTCGACACCGTACAGTCAGGTACACTCCACAGCAAAATGGAGTGGCAGAAAGGATGAACAGAACTTTATTGGAGAGGGCAAGATGCATGCTCTCTAATGCTGGCATGGAAAAGGCTTTTGGGCTGAAGCAGTTAACACGTCTTGCTATCTGGTTAATCGTTCTCCTTCAACAGCAATTGAATGCAAGACTCCTTTTGAGATGTGGTCAGGTAAGCCTTGTGATTATTCAAATCTAAAGGTTTTTGGATGCCCAGCTTACTATCATGTTAAGGATGGTAAACTTGAACCTAGAGCAAAGAAGTGTATTTTGTTGGTTATGCTGATGGCGTGAAGGGTTATCGTCTGTGGTGCATAGAACCTAATTCACCTAAATTCATTATTAGTAGGGATGTTACTTTTAATGAAAAGTTTATGCTAGATCAAAGGAATGTTGTTGATGAGTCTGCAGGAAACCATGAGAGTGATACAAATGAGGTGGAGGTTCAGGTCGAGCTTCGAAAAAAGGGCTCTCAAAATGATTTGAGCGAGCAAATTGTTACTATTGATTCTAGTTCAGATGAGGAAGCTCTAGATGAGGTGGAGCAGCCATACTCTATTGCTACTGGCAGAGAAAGGAGGGAGATTTGAGCCCCTCAAAAATATGGGTTTTCTGATCTGGTGGCTTATGCTCTTACGACAGCAGAAGATATGGGTATTCAGGAACCATCTACTTATACTGAAGCTGTTACTTGTTCGGAATCAGAAAAGTGGACTGTTGCTATGGCTGAAGAACTGGAATCACTTCACAAGAACCAGACTTGGGACTTGGTGCCATTGCCTAAAGAAAAAAGAGCCATTGGGTGTAAATGGGTCTTTAAGAAAAAGGAAGGTATTCCAGGCGTTGAAATTAGTAGATGCAAGGCAAGACTTGTAGCTAAAGGTTACAATCAGAGGGAGGGAATTGATTATGATGAAGTGTTCTCGCCTGTTGTGAAACACACTTCTATTCGTGTGTTGCTGGCTATAGTTGCTCAATTTGACTTAGAGCTTGAGCAACTCGATGTGAAGACAGCCTTTTTGCATGGTGAGCTTGAGGAGACTATTTATATGGCCCAGCCTGAGGGCTATTATGTAGAAGGCAAGGAAGATCATGTATGTCGATTGAAGAAATCATTGTATGGTTTGAAGCAGTCTCCAAGACAGTGGTATAAAAGATTCGACAGTTTTATGATACGGAGCGGTTATCATAGGAGCAGCTATGATAGTTGCAGGAAAGTTTCAGATAAATCCTTTGTCTATCTCCTTTTATACGTGGATGACATGCTCATTGCTGCAAAGAACATGACGGATGTGTTGATCTTGAAGAAATGTCTCAGTAAGGAGTTTGAAATGAAAGATCTGGGTCCTGCCAAGAAGATCTTAGGAATGGAGATTCAGAGAGACAGAAAAGCAGGTAAGTTATATCTCTCACAGAGGAGATATATTGAGAAGGTACTTGAGAAGTTTGGCATGCAAAACTCTAAGCCTGTCAGTACACCTTTAGCATCACATTTTAGACTCTCAACTATACACTCACCTCAGTCAGAGGTCGAGGAGGCTGCAATGTCTCCTGTCCCATACTCCAGTGCAGTTGGTAGCTTGATGTACGCTATGGTATGCACTCGTCCCGACATTGCGCAGGCAGTTAGTGTGGTGAGCAGATATATGGCACATCCTGGAAAGGTCCATTGGCAGGCAGTGAAATGGATACTTAGGTATCTTAGAGGCCACAAAATTGGGCCTAATGTTTGATAGAAATAGTTCTAACTGTACTTCTGTTGTGGGATTTGTGGATTCTGATTATGCTGGGGATATTGATAAGAGAAGATCTTTGACTGGCTATCTTTCACATTATCTGGCTCGGCTATAAGTTGGAGATCAACTTTACAGTCAACAGTTGCTTTGTCTACAACAGAGGCAGAGTATATGGCAGCAGCAGAAGCAGTAAAAGAAGCTATTTGGTTACGAAATCTTGTTCAATAACTTGGGCTCAAGCAGGAAGACAATTCAGTTGTCTTTTGTGACAATCAGAGTGCTATTTGCTTGATTAAAAATCAAGCATATCATGAGAGGACAAAGCACATTGATATCAAGTATCATTTTATTCGAGAGGCATTTACTGAGAGAAATATTACAGTAAAGAAAGTTGATACTGCTGACAATCCTGCTGATATGCTGACCAAGATAGTTCCCGCCAACAAGTTTAAGCATTGCTTGGACTTGATTGGCATGCTTGTTTGAGGTTTGCTCCTTCTGGGGCTTGGTGGCGAGGTGAATGAAAGTTCTATTTTTTGTTTTTCCTGAAGTGGATATGTTTTTCGCTGCATCCCTTGTTTCCTACACCGAGTTAGCTCACGTAGGCTTAGGGATGCTAGGAGAATATGTTCAACTTCTAGTTTGTTAAATTCAAGCCAAGGTGGAGATTTGTTAAATATGTCTTGAATTTTATATATGGGTCCGGGTTTTTTGACCCGACCCGATATTCTTGTTGGGTCCGGACCAAACCGGTCCGCTAGGGTTTATTTTATGGAAGTATTTTTTTGGGGCGTATATATATATATATATATATATATACGTGTGAAAACTTCTGTAAGGGGTTTGAGACCTTCTCCTCTTTTTGATAATGGAATTTTGTTTGCCTTGCCCGTGGATGTAGATCACCATGATCGAACCACGTAAATTCTTGGTGTTCCTTTGTTTGTTTATTGTTTGATTTGATTTTTGAATCTGATTTCCGCAACACTTTAATATTTTTTTCTATAAAAATATATATAACAAGATGACATAAAAATGTTACCAACATTGATATGATTGTAACTTTAAGATGTAATCCTTTGCACTCAGGTATGCAACAGTAAATTATTTTTGGTTCATGGCAGGCAACTGGGAGAGAAGGCCACATTGGAAGCCATAGAGAAAGCTGGTCATCTGGTTCACATTGAGCGCCCTTGCGTTTATTCTTGGCTTCCGTCCATGCTGATGACGCCCAGTAGCCATCCAGTTCACTTATCCTCTGTTCCTGTTAAATTATGAGATAGTGAGGCTACAAAACGTTATTTAAAGGCTTTGAGGTTCGACTGCAATGTATATATTACATCCTATGCTCATAAGGAAAGGCTCTACCCAAGGATTTTCCTCAAAAATAATGTGGGTTCTTGATGTTATATCTACCTTCAGCTTGTAAAATTAACCTCTGCCCCAAAAAGTGAAGGCCTCTCATCGAATCTTTTGTACTCTTCTTCATTTTATCTCGGTCACTCCAACCAACTTATAATTTATACTGATTTAATAAAATTTGTAGCAAAACTCACTTTCCACACCGTTCCCTTAAAAAAAGAAAAGAAAAAGGTGAAAAGCGTGCATGACTTTGGAAAATTTGGAGACAAAGTTTTTTCCTTTCTTTTTTTCCCTATAGATGAAGATCGGAGAAGAAATGCCAGCAAAGAACTATTTATAATTTAAATGTTGATTTTATCCTGAATAAAGTAAAGTAAAGAAAACAGATTTATATAGCCGACCTCATGTAGTTGAAAAAAAGGCTTAGATAAGTTGAGTTAAGTTGAGTAAATGCCAGCAAAGAAATTATTATAATAGTAGAGCAAAATACAGGGTGGACTTTGAGTTCATGATATTGGCTTGGAGTTGATAGCAATCACTAACATCTAAACTACAAAATCAGCTTAGCATTTTTCTCTGGTCTTATTTTTCCTTCCCCAAAGTTCTCTTTTAAAATTTGTCATTCAAACTTGAATAGAAAATCATTCATACGTATAAAGCATGCATGATGCTATTTTTTGTAGTCATGGCATGGAGGTAATCTCAAGCTAATGGCCAACTTTGGCCCATAGTGCATGGACGAAATAGGAATTTAGTAGCCTGGTAGGTTGAGTCTGAACTACAGCAATTATATGCCAAAAATTATACACTAGCTTACGCTTTGAGGCTCCTGCATCGCATCTCCGTAATTTCATCTACAATCCTTGAGAAATGATCTATATATAGGATTCCCCTAACTTGAAACACAATTCATTTATCTTCTACTTTTATTAACTTATAAGAATTTAATGAGCAAGCTTTGCTATAAGAGTTCAACCTGTAGTGTATACATCACAAATAAAAAGGCAGTAAGTGTGCATGACTTTAAAATTTTGCTGAACATGTTTAGATAGCAAAGTGGCATGTGGGGTGGAATTTTGTCATGACATTGGCTCGGAGTTGATTATAATCATTAGAAATTCATCAATCATAGAATCATTACTGTTGGTCTTGATTTTGATGACTACAAAATAATTAAGTATGATACTAATGATCAATCATAATTTATTTTGTGGTTGAGTTAAACAAATTTCAGATGAATCATCAAGAAGATGGTGTTGCTTCAACCCAAGATAAATTGTGATTCAAAATTAAAGGTAATGTATTAATTCTATGGATATGCTTTACAATTTAAATTATTTTCAAAAGGTTTGAAATGATTAAATTATTATTCAATAATCTTGGATTGTGTAATCACTGGATGATTTTTATATGTTTTATATTTGGACGGTTCACTTGACAAAATGACTTTCAAGTTTAATTATATTTGCATTGTCTTGAACTGAATTTAATTATTTTACAAATCATTCTTACAATCTCCGCAATCAAACTTTGTTCTATAAAGTTTTATTTAGCCTCTACGTGTTGTGAATATTTTCTTGGAGTTAAATGAGTACTAAAGCTATTTTTTAAATATTTATTGGATGACAGAAATTTTGTGTTGGGCTGCCAGATTTTTTAGGCCCTCTGTTGGAAATTTAAGAGCTCTAAATTAGAATGCCAACTTATCTTTGGCATGCTAATTTTTATGAGCTCACGGCTGGGTTTCTTGTGATTCAAAAATTGGAATTCTAACCTTCTCTTGGCATCCCGATTTCATTCGGCTGGTGGCTCTTGGAATCAAGGTTGGAATACCAACTTTTCCTTGGATTGCCGATTTGAGAATTTTAGAATGCCAACATTTTCATTCGGCTGGTGGCTCTTGGAATCAAGGTTGGAATGCCAACTTTTCCTTGGATTGTCGATTTGGGAATTTTGGAATGCCAACATTCGAATTTCATCGGCTGGCTTCCTTTTGAATAGATGATGGAATGCCGATTTTATGTTTTTGGAATGCCAACTTCTTGCTTCTTTCGGCTGGTTTCATTCCCTGGCTTCTAATTCTCATGGATTGGATTTTTACTTCATCTATTGTTACCGTTTGGAATTTCTTCTCTTGGCCGGTTCTTTCTCTCACTCCCTTCTCTATTTCACAACGGTAATGTGCAACGGCTATATTTTTCATTCTTGATTATATATTGACTGTTGATTAGTTATTTTTGAGCAAGAAAAGAGAAAAGAAAAATAGAAGAAAAAGAAAGAGAAAAAGAGTGAAAAATCGTGTGAAAATAGAGTAAAAATCTTGTTGAAAATCTTCGTGAAAAGAATCATTTGAAAGAGAGATTTATTATTTGTAAGAGAGGTTTATTGGAGAGTTGTATTCATTGTTTTAAAGCTACGGAGTTCATTCATTGCTGATTTTTGAAGTGGTCTTAAAGCTCCATCAACCTTTCTTGAAGAGCATTCAAGCTTAAATCAAAGGCTTCATTGTTGCTCCGGCATGCTCAAAGGAAGAAGCTATCTTGTGAAGTGTTCTTCAATATTTTGATAAGTATTTCTTGTTAATTATCTGCTCATTTATTAGGAGCATCTTGTACCAAATATTCTATTACTTGTGCTTAATCTTGTAAGGCTTGCTTGTACCCGTAAACAAGTGTGCTAGACCGGAAGGCTAGTATATAAGGTCCCCTTGTACCCATAAACAAGAAGACTAGCTTGGAGGGCTAGTGTGTAAGGTCCTCTTGTACCCGCAAATAAGAAGACTAGCTTGAAGGGCTAGTGTGTAAGGCTTGATTGCTTGTGCCTGTAAACAAGTTTGCTAGCTAGGTAGGCTAGTGGTGATAGTGGAATACCCAAAGTATTCTTGGGGAGTGGATGTAGGTGCAGGTTGGCACCAAACCAATATAAATTCCTTGTGTTTGGTTGTGCTCTTTATCGTGTTGCTTGCATATTATCTTCACTGCACTATACTTAGTTTATTTGTGAAGAAAATTTAATTGCACATACTTGCTAATTAGTCTAGTTAATTTTTGAGAAATCCAATTCACTCCCCCTCTTGGGTTGCTATATCTGGGCAACAATTGGTATCAGAGCAGATGCTCTTGATTTTAAGCCTTAAAAAGCTTTGAGCCAAAGATCATGACAACCCAAATGAGTTCCATATTGAGTGAGGGGCAATCTATCAATAGACTACCACTATTTAATGGCACTAATTACACTTATTGAAAAGCATGAATAAAAATATTTATTTACACATGATTATGATTTATGGAGCATCATAGTCAATGGACCTCACACACCACTATTAAATCTGATGATATTGTTGTTCCCAAACCAAAACTAAATGGGACGTGCATGATAAGAAAATGGCTCAGCTCAATGCTAAAGTCATGAATGTTTTATATTGCTCTTTAGATGCTAATGAGTTTAATCGCATATCTACTTGTTTATCTGCTAAAAAAATTTGGGATAGATTAAAGGTTATTCATGAGGGTACCAATCAAGTCAAAGAGTCTAAAATTAATATGCTTGTTCATAAGTATGAATTGTTTAAAATGGAATCTTATGAAAGTATTTCTGATATGTTCACAAGATTTACTGATATTATTAATTGGCTGAAAAGTCTTGAAAAACCTATACTAATGTTGATCTTATAAGAAAGGTATTGAGATCTTCGCTAGGTCTTGGAAGGCCAAAGTCACTTCTATTCAAGAGGCAAAGGACCTTAATGTTTTACCCTTGAAAGAATTGATTGGATCGCTGATGACTCATAAGCTTCAACAAAGTCAACATCTTGATGAAGAAGAGTCTAAAAATAAAAGATTTATAGCACTAAAGTGTGCTGCCCAAAAGGATGAGAATGAGAGCTCAAGTGATGAACATAATGATATAGCTCTCATTACAAGAAAATTTAAGAAATTTATGAGAAAAAAATTTTGATGGAAGAAAAAGGGCATTAATGAAGGGAGAATCAAGCTATGAAAAAAATGAAATAATTTGTTATGAATGCAATGAGCCAGGACACTACAAGCCAGATTATCCATATCTAAAGAAAGATCCCAAGAAATTCAAGAAGAAAGCTATGGTAGCCACTTGGAGCGATAGTGACACATCAAGCTCCGAAGAAGAAGAAGAGGAAAATAAAAAGGCTAATCTTTGTTTCATGGCCAATGATAATAAGGTAAGTCCTAGTATTTTAGATGATTTTATATTTGATGAATTGCATAGTACATTTTATGAATTAATTGATGATTTTGCAAAACTTACTTCTAAGAATAAAGAATTAAAAAATCAAGTTAAAAACTTAACTTTGGAAAAGGAAAAGGTTTTAAAAGAAAATGATTCTTTATCACAAGAAAACATGAATTTGAAAAATGAAGTAAATAAGCTTAAACCCTTAGTAATAAGTTTACCTTAAGCTCAACCAAACTTAATATGATTCTTGAAAATCAAAAAGCAGTTTTTGATAAAGCAGGCTTAGGATATAATCCTTTAAAGAAACAAAACTTTTGAAAAATATTTTATTCCTTAAAATGAATTTTCTAATATTACATGTTTTAAATATGGAATTAAAGGTCACAAAGCTTATTCTTATCATTTACATTCTTGCAATAATGTTAAAAAGATTTGGATTCCAAAAGGAACCATCTTGACTAACCCTAAAGGACCTAAGAAGGCTTGGGTATCTAAAGCAAGACTTAATTTTATGGATGCAGGTGTGTCTTG
The DNA here is from genome assembly GCA_900491605.1 of Calamus simplicifolius. Taxonomy (NCBI): domain Eukaryota; kingdom Viridiplantae; phylum Streptophyta; class Magnoliopsida; order Arecales; family Arecaceae; genus Calamus; species Calamus simplicifolius. The sequence continues at coordinate 390,218 of UESW01003970.1, read as the reverse complement.
CAACCCGTGGAGCAAAAAAAAAAAATGATACATTGATAGCGGGTGTTCAAGACACATGATGGGTAATGATCTCATTTCATCACTTTGGATGCTAATGATGGAGGAGTAGTTATCTTAGAGATAATGGCCAAAGTAAAATTTTTGGCATTGGTAAAATTGGTATCACACCTCTACTTTTATTGATAATATCCTGTTTATAAATAGATTGAATTATAACTTGCTTAATATTATCCAATTTTGTGAAAAAGATTTTAAAGGTATTTTGAATTATCTCTTTGTATAGTTATTAATCCTGCTGATAACTGTATGAAATTTATTGGCCATATGTTTAGAAATGTTTATATTGTTGATTTGAATGACCATAGTTTTGATTGTCTAGTTGTCATGAATTCTAAAATTGGTGAATCTAGTTATGACATCGTAGACTTGCTCATGTCAGCATTGTTTTGCTTTCTAAATCATTCAAACAGAATTTGATTAAATATTTGCCAAAATTAAATTTTAAAAAGATTAGATTTGTGATGCATGCAAGTTTTGAAAAACAAACTAGAATTTCTTTCAAATCTAAAAATATGATTTCAACTTCTAGACTATTAGAACCTTTGTATATGGATTTATAATTATTGATGATTTTCTCGATTTACATTGGTTTTATTCTTAGCTAACAAAGATAAGCTTTTCCTGCATTTCAGAAAATTCTTTAAAAGCATTTCAAATAAAAAGGGTTTTCCTGTTTTATCTATTAGAAGTATTCATAGAAAGAATTTGAAAATCATCACTTTGAAAATTTTTTGTAATAATTATAGTAGAAAGAAATGATAGGATATTGAATTCAACTCATATTCGATGAATCTAATGATCTTCCATCAAGAAGAGAAAGGCTTTGAATGATGCAGATGAAATTGATGATCAAATCAAAGAGCTTACCTTGGAAGAGAAAGAAAATTCAACATGATGAACCTCAAGGTAATGCTGAATTTGAAAGAGAATGAAGGTATGTCCATAATTACTCTAAAGAGCTAATATTAAGTGATCCATCTTATGATATTAAGACTAGATCATTGTTTAGGGATGCATGTAATAATTTAGTTTTTGTTCCTTATATAGAACCTAAATGTCATGCATGATAATGGACACTAGTTAGTAGATCACATAATCATCTAATTATTGAAACTAAATGAATATTTAGAAACTAATTGGATGAGCATGGTTATTAGAGATAAAGCAAGATTGGTAACTATAGGATATAATCAATAGAAAGATATTGATTTTGATGAATCTTATGTTCATATTGATAGATTAGAAACTATTAGATCACTCCTTGCATTCACATCTTGTATAATTATATTAAATGATTATTGAAAGCACTTTCCTTAATGAATATATTGCTGAACAAGTGTTTGTTGATCAACCATCCGAATTTGAAAATCACTTGTCTCCAAACCGTATATTTAATTGAACAAAGTTTTATATGGTTTAAGACATGTACTCTGGACGTGGTATGATAGGCTTATTAAGTTCTTGATTAGCAATAAATTTATTAGTAAAATATTGATGCAATATTATTTATTAAAAGTAAAAATGATAATATGTTGATAATGCAAATTTATATATATTTAGTACTACTAATATACCTTGTGCCAAGACTTTGCTAAGTTTATACAGAAGAGTTCGACATGAGCATGATCGATGAATTCAATTATATTCTCGGACTTCAAATCATGCAATCAAAGAAGGAAATCTTCATAAGCTAATCCATGTACATCAAAAAAATCTTGAAGAAATTCGGCATGAAGAAATCCAAATGTATCGGTACCTCTATGAGCTTATTATGTATATTAGATTCAAATGGTACTGATGAAATTGTTAATTTAAAATTTATAGAAGTATGATCGTGCAATAATTGGTATCAACAACTATTGATATCAGTTTGATTTGTATACTCCTTGCTTGACATGATTCTATTGTGAGTCTTGAATCATTAAGTGCATATTTTTAATTGGTATCATTTCTTGATCATATCTTATAATTAATTGTTTATGTGTGAAATGAAAAAGGACTTGATAGAATTGATACAAAATATCTTATGTGATATGTGGTAATTGCTAAAATGTCTATGTATTGAGATTACCATGATACATTTATAAAATGCTTGGATCATATGATATTGGTATCATTTCTTGCATGAAACTCTTATTGCATATAGATCAAATTTAAAATATTTAGGGGAGAACAATGTGAGCATATATGAAATCAAACATTTTTTTTGGTATCTGTTAACATTGTATCTCAACATATTTTTAAATTAGTAAGGGAAAGAAGAATTTATTTGAATAATTAGATACTTTGATGCATTAAGCACTGTGATGTATTGAGTATTAAATGTGTTATTGATAAGTTGCTTTGATGTATGAAAGTGGTTTGATGTATTGAATATTAAATTTCTTAATTGGTATCAACTCTTGAATGATGCAATGATCTAAATATATTTTTCTTTCTGGTATCAAACTATAAAACATACTACCTAGCATTGATATGAAAAAGTGATATTTTGATCCTAAATTTTTTATTGGTATGAAAAAGTGATATTCAAGAATTATGAATGATGATTGTTATTAAATATTGAATCTCTTTATGCCTTAGTTATGCTACTCCTTGTTACTATTGAAGAAAAGACAAACAAAAAATTGTGCACATTCTTTCATCTCTTTTTGATTGATAACAAAAAGGGGAAGAGAATAGCATACAGTTCAATCATGGAAGAGAGAATTCAATCATGGGGGAGAGAATAGCATACATTTCATTCATGAAATATAATAGCATTCATAGAAGAGAATAGCATGCGTTGTGGTATTTTTTTTTAAAAAAAACATACATTTAAAAGAAAGAGAATAGCATGAGAGAAATGCATACATCATGATACTTCAAAGCAATGCATATATTCAAAACCTAAGGGGAAGTTATGCAATGTATTTTTTAAAAATCATATTTTAAATGTTCTTAAAATTTAGAGTTTCGGTACGATACGCTAAATTTCGGCATGCTCCGTCTTATACTTCAAATTATCAAGGATTGGTACGATTGAAATTTTCTATTTCTTGTTGTATACTTAATAGTTTTATTCATCATCAAAAGGGGAGATTGTTGGCCTTATATTAATTTTGATGACTACAAAATAATTAAGTATGATACTAATGATCTTGTGGTTGAGTTAAACAAATTTCAGATGAATCATCAAGAAGATGGTGTTGCTTCAACCCAAGATAAATTGTGATTCAAAATTAAAGGTAATGTATTAATTCTATGGATATGCTTTACAATTTAAATTATTTTCAAAAGGTTTGAAATGATTAAATTATTATTCAATGATCTTGGATTTTGTAATCACTGGATGATTTTTATATGTTTATATTTGGACGATTTACTTTACAAAATGACTTCAAGTTTAATTATATTTGTATTGTCTTGAATTAGATTTAATTATTTTACAAATCACTCTTACAATCTCCGCAATCAAATCTTTATTCTATAAAGTTTTATTAAGCCTCTATGTGTCGTGAATATTTTCTTAGAGTTGAATGAATGCTAAAACTATTTTTCAAATATTTATTGGATGACCAGAATTTTGTGTTGGGCTGCCAGATTTTTGAGGCCCTCTGTTGAAAATTTAGGAGCTCTAAATTAGAATGCCAACTTGTCTTTTGGCATGCTAATTTTTATGAGCTCACGGCTGGGTTTCTTGTGTTTCAAAAATTGGAATTCTAACCTTCCTCTTGGCATGCCGATTTCATTCAGCTAGTGGCTCTTGGAATTAAGGTTGGAATACCAACTTTTCCTTGGATTGCCGATTTGGGAATTTTGGAATGCCAACATTTTTCATTCGACCGGTGGCTCTTGGAATCAAGGTTGGAATGTCAACTTTTCCTTGGATTACCGATTTGAAAATTTTGGAATGCCAACATTTAAATTTCATCGGTTGGCTTTCCTTTGAATAGATGATGGAATGCTGATTTTATATTTTTGGAATGCCAACTTCTTGCTTTCTTCGCTGGTTCCATTCCCTGTCTTCTAATTCTTGGGATTGAATTTCTACTTCAAATATTGTTACCGTTTGAAATTTCTTCTCTTGGCCGGTTTTCTCTCTCTCACTCCCTTCTCTATTTCACAACGGTAATGTGCAACGGCTATATTTTTTATTCTTGATTATATATTGAGTTGATTATTATTTTGAGCAAGAAAGAGAAAAGAAAAAGAAAGAAAAAAGAGTAAAAAATCATGTAAAAATAGAGTGAAAATCTTGTTGAAAATCTTTGTGAAAAGAATCATTTGAAAGAAGATTTATTGTTTGTAAGAGATGTTTATTGGAGAGTTATATTCATTGTTTTAAAGCTACCAAGTTCATTTATTGCTGATTTTGAAGTGGTCTTAAAGCTCCATCAACCTTTCTTGAAGAGCATTCAAGCTTAAATCAAAGGCTTCATTGTTGCTCCGACGTGCTCAAAGAAAGAAGCCATCTTGTGAAGTGTTCTTCAATATTTTAATAAGTATTTCTTGTTAATTTCTGCTCATTTATTAGGAGCATCTTGTACCAAACATTATATTACTTATGCTTAATCTTGTAAAGCTTGCTTGTGCCCGTAAACAAGTGTGCTAGCCTGGAAGGCTAGTGCGTAAGGTTCCCTTGTACCCATAAATAAGAAGACTAGCTTGGAGGGCTAGTGTGTAAGGTCCCTTGTACCTGTAAACAAGAAGACTAGCTTGGAGGGCTAGTGTGTAAGGCTTGATTGCTTGTGCCCGTAAATAAGTTTGCTAGCCAGGTAGGCTAATGGTGATAGTGGAATACCCAAGGTGTTCTTGGGGAGTGAATGTAGGTGCAGGTTGGCACTGAATCACTATAAATCCCTTGTGTTTGGTTGTGCTCTTTATTGTGTTACTTGCATATTATCTTCACTTGCACTATACTTAGTTTATTTGTGAAGAAAATTTAATTGCATACTTGCTAATTAGTCTAGTTAATTTTTGAGAAACCCTATTCATCCCCCTCTTGGGTTGCTATATCTGGGCAACAATTACGTTATGACTTTGTTTTCAAATAATATTTGCACATAAACATAGTATTTTATTCATTTTATTTTATTTTACACGTGCCTTTGGGATATGGAAAAAGAATCAAGACAAGAAAATATGCAGCAATAATTTCATCCCATCCCTTGCAGGTTATTTTCATTTTTTAAAGAAAATGATCCACGTACATAGGCACTCATAAAGCATTACATTTTTTAGGAAGTATTTGATACATGGTGATCCATTCACATTCATCAACAGTTAAATGTAGGTAATTAGATCATCGAGTTTGATTGCACCTCAATAATCCTATAGCATTGTGATCCTAAATTATCTTTATATTTAGAATTATCATCCAATCCAGTGGCTTTATAGACATTTTTGAGCTCAAATATCTAAGTTCATTCTAGATAGAGATAGATATGGGCTAAGCCAAGGTTAAAAAAAAGGCAGCTCAAGGCATCAAATTGAGCCAATAAAAAATTTTCAGAATCCAAGCATAGCTCGCATTTATATTATAATTATATAAATATATATATATAAATATAAAACACTAATCAAATTGAAGATGCAATGAGTAAGGCATAAACTACTCATCCATGGGAGTAGGACATTTATCAAAACTATTTTCATATAATAAATATTATATTTCATATATATATGTGTGTGTGTGTGTGTGTGTGTGTGTGTGTGTGTGTGTGATATAAATAAATTATTAGATTGGGCTTTAAAATTGGGCTTAAAAGTGTTAGCCTCAGCTTGAAAATTATTAGGATCGATGTCCGAACTCATAGATAATGATCTTAACTTGAGATTTAAGAACAAAATAGTTTACTTTTATATAAAAAAATACTTGATATTATTTTTATATTAATATAATATAATTTAATATTAAAATTATATTATAATAATATAAATAATTAATTTATAATATAATATATATTAATTTAAATATTATAATAATAAAATAATATGAAATAATGATAAATATTATGATAGCTGCAAAATATAGTAAAGATAAATTTTATATTATAGTTAATGATCTTAAATTCTCATGATATACAAAATAACTTAATTGTGAAAAATATGCAGAAATTTTTAATCACCACGCATAATACAACATATCAAACGCGATAATAAAGATAAGATTACTTTGAGATAAAAATCACGAGCAACCTTAAATCACCATGATGACCTTATTTTGATTACCAAATGGCCTCTTAATTCCAGAATCTAGGCATGGAAGCAGTTCAAATTGAACCTTAAAGCCTTGCACCCTCGGCCAAACCCTTGCCACAAACGGCATCGGCCTGAGGATAAGGAGTCTGAGATATATGCGACAAATTACGCTAGCGTCCATTATGAGGCATATCTACATCATATCTCTATAATTTCATCCTCGATCCTTTCAAAATGACATAGGATTCCTGACTTGAAATCCAAGCATCGGTTGCAAGCGCATCTAAAGGGAATTGGCCGTGGTACTGCATGCATGTAGGGACCCATTCAGTGCCTTCCTACATGGAGGTCCCCGACACGTGTCACATGCCTTTGAGAAGAAGAAAAGTGTGGCAACTTGTGGTGGGACCTTCTGTCCTTGTCTCATGTGCTTCTCTCTCTATCTCTCTCTCGCTCTCTTTCAATTATTTGTTCTGAAGTTAAGAACCTATTGGAACCACAGAGCTAATTAAGAACATGCAAGAAATAGCAAGAACACTTAGCTTTATATGGGCCATGGTGTGTCAGGTACCTCTTAATTGAAAAAGAGAGCAGAGATAGAAGGAGACAGTGGATGGCATGAGCCGAAGCTAATTGTGGGACGCTTATTACTGTTTGATCTTTTGAAAGTTTTAAAGGCAGTGAAGAGCAGGAGAACACCCTCCTCCTCTTTTAATTTACCACGTGAGTTCAATGTATTGCACTAATTTTACTGTTCTAACATATGATGTCAAAGCATCTGAAAGACCTCGATATCTTGATCTCTTTATATATATATAACATAATATTTCTCAATTTATATCTTTAGGAGATGAGATGGAGACATTTCACAAGGAGTAGACTTGATAAGATTATACAAGATTTGGATAATCTTACATTTGACCAAACTAAAGCATTATTTTATGGGGGGGGGTATGGAATGTCTGTGGGTCTACTCTATGCTTCAAACGTCATCAGCCTTCTAACCACCCAAAATAAATAAATAAATAAATAAAAGGTATGAGCCTTTAGATCCAAGGTCCAATTCCAAGGCAAATGCAATGCCAACCACTTTAACAAATTGTTATTATGTATCAAGGGAGGGAAGAACGTGTCGGCATGTTATAAATAATTGGAATCCATGTGGTGATGGCCAGAAGAATGAGCTAAAAGCATACATGCATGAATGTGCCGTACGTGAGCATGAACCAATTAATGGTGTAATGCAACATCAGTCTTCTATCCCATTTTTCTAGATGCAAAAAAGAGGAGCATATGAAACTTCTCTGTGACATGGTGTTACATCGCATCTCATTTTCCTTTTCATCCACAAAGATTTCTAGAGCTTTTTAATTAGCTTGCATCCACCGCTTTCAACGTTTCATCCAAGGAAAAATATGTGTCTATATATATATATGTGTGTGTGTGCGTGTGTGTGTTTAAACAACTACAATAATCAATGAACGTCTGAACATCAATTGCCCCATACTCATCTATTCAATCACAACCACAGCCTGTTACCATGGACTTCCTTTTTTATATATATCTTGTTACTATTTCTTGCGGGATAACTGATCATTCTAAATTTTGTATCATATTCTACTAACCAATTCTTATTTTCATGAACCTTCTTATCTACATCAATCTTTAATTCATTCTGCCATTCATAGCAGAGGTGGTAAATGAATTAGATTGGAACAGATCGATGGAGACTCAGCCGAGTACAAGGATAGTTAAAAATGTCACCCCTAATTCAACTAGTATGTTAAAAGTAATTAAAATCGAAATTGACAACTATATAAAGCAGATAACATAATTTGACTTGCAATATGTTACAAATTAAACATGTCAAACAAGTCATGCAATGCCTTTTTTAATTCAAAGAGATGAATTATGATTAGCCAATTGAGATTGATATTATCGGTAGTCATTATGCTAGCAAGTAGTTGGCATCCCATCAACGAAAATGTGGTTCTCAGACCACATCATCAATGCTTACAATGATTGGATAGCATCAAAGGAGTATGCCTTACAGAATCCGTAGTCATTTTGCTCATTAGAGCTACAAACCATATACATGCAGCAAAATTGCAATTGGAGTAATTTTGTTTATTGATCAATTCTGCCATAACAAGGCAATGCCATCGCCAAATAAATAGCTCTAGCATTTTATCCTAAGCCTATCTATAAAAAAAAAACTCTATCTGAAAGTATGATGTTCTTTTTCTTTCCCCTCTTCTCCATTCCATTGCATTTGACTTCACTTTACTGGCAATAAACTCTAGAATATCCTACCCTCTCAATCTTTATTTCTCTTTGTAAGAAGGTTACAAAATTCATTCTTGGCTTTCATTTTTTTTTTTTCTTCTTCTGATATAAGCATCGAAGGGTCTTAGTTAGGTATTTCTAACATTCTTCATACTCCTTTTTTTTTTTTTTTAATTTCTTTCTTGTAGGAATGCTTTTCACTGGATTGATGGCTGCCTCAATTTTTATCTCATCACAATCTCACCATCTCCATAAACCGGATTCCAACCCCATCAATTACCAACAATCCGTTTTAATAGTGTCTTTGAGTCACCATCCACCGTTGCTTATCATAACAGCAGCATTAATGTTGTTACTACAATTAGTTGAGTTATTGAAAGCAAAAGAATTGTCGGGCATCATTACTGAACAAAATCAATTTCTGGAAATATTATATTATTTCTCGACTTGGTGCTAGCGTTCTCTGAGAGAGACTCTCTGATAACTCTTCCATGGGCTCCTAAATTCTCCAGTAGAATCCAAATTCAAACTCTTCTCCTCTCTTTGAAAATAAACTAATATCTGTTTATTTTGATTGCACGCGTGTAATGCTAGTTTTCATTAATCAGGTTTATGTCCTAAACTCTTATTTAAGGTAAATAAATCTAAGCTATTGCTCTATAAGAACCGTAAATTAAAATCTTGAGCCCAAGAAAGCAGAAGGGAGCCGAGAAAGAGAGAGAGAGGAACGAGTGCCGAGGCCTCGAGGCACGTTCTTCAAGGGAGCGAAGGAATGCGCGATAAAAGGTTGAGACACGCGTCAGTAATTGAATTGTCGTCTAGTGCCCTGCCATTCCAAGCCCAGTACTGGACTTTATTAACCAATAATCGATGGCTTATGGCTGGTTTTAATGCCATTATTTATGGATAAAGGACATTTAGATAATGCCATCTGCTATGATTGCTTGGAAATCGTAGCTCTCAGAAAACAAGAAAGAAAACGCCAAATAGAATGATCAGGGGCCAAAAAAAAAAAAAAAAAAACGAAAAAGAAAAACTTAGACAGTTCATGTGGTCCTTCTCACTTGAGAGAAGGTGCCGTTTGTGTGGTCCTGGAAATGGGGAATAGAAAAGTAAGCAAAATTTTATTTGTCTTCCATGTGATATCAACAATATCATTGGACCAGGCGGCCTTCAGGCTTCAGCAGACAAAAGTGATACAATGATAGGCATGGTCAAATCAAACAGTAACTTTTTCAGGTTGAAAATTTATATATATATATATATATATATATATATATATATATATATATATATATATATATAATTAATTATCATTTTAACTTATAAAATTAACCAAACGAATTTAGTTCGTTAAAATAAGCTAAATGAATTAATAATATGGCTTGAACTTAGATGCACTTCTTAATTAGATGATGTTGCTGGCAGTTTATGACTTAAAAATTAATAATAACCCACGATGACAGAATTTCTTAGGATTTTTTTTATAAATAAATTATTTTTTTCTTCTTAAATTTGTTATTTATTTTTTTATCAAAATATAATATAAATAAGGAGCAAAAAAATAAAAAATCTAAACTTTTTTTAAAGCTTCTATATTTTCTTGTAATAGCATAAATAATTATAAAAATATCATTATTTGATATTTTAATTATGCATATGAGATTCTTAAATCTTAATATTTCGTACCGCAAATACGGCATCCACCATTGCTTTTGTTTTGAACGATATGAGAGAGATTTATTCTCATGACATATCTCTTGCTTGCTATATATTATCTGCAAGTACTACTATATATATATACAGAGAGACAGAGAGAGAGAGAGAGAGAGAGAGAGAGAGAGAGATTGCCATGCATGATGAAGAGAAGTAGAATTATATTTTGTGATCTCTGCTTGCTTGATTTCATTCCCATGCAATGATGGCAAAGAAGACCCTATTTGGATTTGGATTTGGATTGGACTGCTGATAGGCCTTTTAGCAGTTGTTTCTCAGTAGCTGTCTGTGATAATTGTTAGCCACCAGTTGAGGCCAACAACTATTCGAAACACACTTTACCATTCAACAACAAGTGAGCGGACCAAATTTATTACTTCCCCCAATTGCATGTATCCTAATAGTTGTGATCACCATGAATGGCAATTCAAACCTCATTTCACATAAAGCCTCATGGTGTAATATTACTGTACTTAAAAGCATGCATCTCATTTGGAGTCTGGTTCAATAACAATAAAAAAAATTTTCAACTCTCAAAGTGGAGCTAACTTGTGCATATTAATTGACTAACTATCCATCAACAACAAACCTTTTCTACTCTTAGAGTGGAGATCGTAAAAAGAAGATGCTATTGGGTGATATTCCTTTCTTCTGCCACTCATATTCCAAATAGTTGGTCAGGCCAAAATAGTAACCTAGTCGATCGGTGTTGGGCTAAATATTCAATTGGCAAACAATGGTGGCGAGTTGGGCAAAGTTGACCATGACAATTGACAATGTCTCCTTTCTCTCTTTAGCAGATTCAACAAGGAAGGGCATATATAGTGAGATTTGGTAGCAGGTTTGGTCCAAGTTAATAATAATGAGTGCGTCTATAAGACTGAACGAAGAAAGAAGAAACAATGATTTAATTAAGTCAACATTAGATATCCACCATTCGACAAGCATCGTGACCAAAATAAAAAGTGGATGGCCATTAACTTCAACATTGATTTTCTTTTTTCTTCTTTCACACATTTGGTATAGTATAGATATGTACAACAACTTGTTATCAAAAAGCAAGGAATTTATTAACAGACTTGATTTTCTTAGGTTTTCTCCTCATAAAAAATCTTAAAAATAGTAAAACTAATATATGTGATGGGTTAGCCAAGAACGATCTACGAACTAAGGCTGTATATATATATTTCTATATCTAACAATTAGGGATCGATTCTCCATTAATTAATTGTGCTATCAAAGAGTTCATCTCCAAATACTAGGACTCGAGCAATTATGGTACTAGTTAAGTCTCTCTTTCTTTCCAAATTAATACATGGAGCCAGATGAATGGTCGACGAAACCCAACAACAACAAAAAAAAAAAAAAAAAAATTCAGCTCAAGGGGAGTGCACCGGCATGGTGGACCCTTCAAGTGGGAGAGACTGACACACCAACAAGAGTTGTTCATATGGTGTGGAGGTCCCATCATACGCCAAGCTAATGAAAGAAGTTTGCCAATAAACGAAGCGACCCTTCCGGCTTGTGCCAATGGGGGAAAGGGAACGCAACGCAACGCAACGCAACGCGGAGAAAACCAAACACTCTTCAGGAGGAGTTAAGAGTTGGATGAATGAATCTGAGAGAGTTTACTACGTATAAAGGCAAAGGACATAGCAGGAAATTAAGTTCCACACATGTAAGATAATAATAATAATAATAATAATAATAATAATAATAAAAAACAAGTAAAAAACTGAGAGAGATGATGAGCAGCAACAGCAAGAAGATCGAGTGCTGGGTCCTGCTTGCAGGGTATGCGAGGGGTGAAACATGACCCTGTCGGTTGTTTGGGACTCCCTTCCCATTAATCCCTTCAATCCCTCATCTTATCACCTCCTTTGAGAATGAATGAGAGAATCTCTTCTCCCCCCCTTCTCCCTCCCCTCCCCTCCCCTCCCAGTCCTACTATTAATTATTCTCCTTGTTTAGATGATTATTAGGAAGCGTCTCGCCTCTTGCCCTTTCGGTGCTGGGCTTGCATGTCAAGTCCCTCTCGCTGTCTCCCCCATCTCCCTTTTATATTTCATGGGTTTGGATTGATCATGGTTGTGTAGTAAGTGAAGGGAATAGATAATTGGTTTAACTCCATGGCTTTCAGAAGGCAGGATGACGAGGAGGAGGACAGCGACCACCACCTTCCTCCTCCTCCTCCTCCTCCTCTTCCTATTAGAGAGCCGATCCTTGGCAGGCCGATGCTCTCCCCCTCCTCGTCCCTCCTGATCTCTCCCCGAGGAGCCGGAGGAGGAGGGACACGAAACGGGATGGGGTCCCTGAATCCCCATCCCGCCTCCAGCCGCGAGCCAGCCCCGGCGACCGTCTCCTCCGCGGGTGCAATTCGTTACCGGGAGTGCCTCCGAAACCACGCCGCCAGCCTCGGCGGCCACGTCCTGGACGGCTGCTGCGAGTTCATGCCGAGCAGCGACGACGCCTTCAAGTGCGCCGCTTGCGCCTGCCACCGTAGCTTCCACCGCATCGACGGCGATCTTCCTCCCTCCTCTCTCTCCACCACCTCCACGACAGCGGCTCCCATGGAAGAGCCCCCCCCCTCTTGCTTCCTCCTCTCCATCCCACCACCACCTCCCATCATCACCACCACCACCACAAGCAGCCGCCCATCTCGCTGGCGGTCCCGGAAGTATTTCGCAGCAACAGTGCTGCTGCTAGTGGTGGCGCGATGACGGATTCTTCGAGCGAGGAGCTGAACGCTGGGGCCGGCCCACTGCAGCGGCCGTATCCGGTGCCGAGGAAGAGGTTCAGGACTAAGTTCACCGTGGAGCAGAAGGAGAGGATGTTGGAATTCGCCGAGCGCCTGGGTTGGAGGATCCAGAAGCAGGATGAAGCATTGGTGGAGGAGTTCTGCGCCGAGGTTGGGGTCAGCAGGCAGGTCCTAAAGGTCTGGATGCACAACAATAAGCACTCCATTAGGAAGCAGCAGCAGCAGCAGCAGGAGCAGCAGCAGCAGGAGCCGCAAGATATGTGACAGCGTCGCCAAGGGTACGAGAAGATTAGACTTTGTACTCTACTTGTGTCTCTCATCGCTACTGCTTTATATGAATTAATTAATTAATTATTAATGGTTGGTTTCTCAAAATTGACTCACATTAGAAACTATATACATGATATATATATAGCTAGCTGTTATGATGTGTGATCTTTCTTCTAGTACTTGTTTCTCTTGTAGCTCTAGCTAGCTTGATGACGAACAAGACGAAACCCATCAATATTTAATTTTCTTCTCCTCCTCCCCACTAATATCGTCTTACCTTTCGATATTGTCCTAGTCGGGAACATAATATCGTCTCTTGTTTATTTTATGCCTCTGTGCTCCCACTCTAATATTTAGTGGTACGGCCACCTCCCAGAATTTGTCAAGACTACTCTTGTTACAATGCGGATGGATCAGTGTAGCAACGTACTATATATCTCGAAAAACATTTGCAACAAATTAAAGGTGTTTGCAGCGGAGCAAGGATTGGAAAACCCATCTCCAAAAGACTCCCATATCATTGGGAAAAATGAAATTTTTTGGATTTTGTGGCCTACTACGTTATACGTAACATAGTATTAGCAGGTGAAAAGCATTTGATGGTTGCCCCCAACTTTTGCTTTTCCTTGTTTTTGGTTCAGTGGTCTTTAAGCAAGGCATTACCTTGAATTGGGTGATATACCTTCTTTGTAACTCAAGAGGAATAACGCACATTAAGTAAATAAGAAGCTCATTAAAGGATCAAACCCTTTCCTATTAGTACTGATTCTTCTACTCGCTTACCAGGCCTGCGGCATGGCACTCTTTTGACCTAGAAGCCTTTTTTAAGAGGCCATGGTGTCAGATATGAGAGAGGATCGAGAGGCGTGGATGTGGCCTTGTCACTAGAGTTACTCCTCTACTGTCAGAAACCTATGGACCTTAGGGTAGCCTCTGTCAAGTGGGAAAGAAACAAAACAAAAAGCTATGAAAGATGTGATTGCTCAAAGTTAAAAAAATGGATATAAATAACAAAATAGAGAGAAGAAATGTCGATAAGATACAGCAGTTCACTGCATTTCTAGGTGACTGGCCTAACTTTTGATTTCCTCCATCACTTGCTTCTAATTCAGGTGAGAGGGAGATCTCACCACTCTCTCTTCATGTCACTTTATTCATTACCTAATATAATCCATCACTTACATCACTTGTTCACTGCTCTATTTTCCATGCGTTACACCTATCTATTTATGTAGCATTTTTTCTATATGTTTTAATCTAAAGTCAACTTAATTTTTAATTTAGACACATAGATGACATTTGTTGTTTTCTATACTTGTTATGATTAAATGGACTTTTATTCTCTCCATGTTAACTAGGATCATTAGGTATGACTGAATGTGGATGTTTATTACAGGATCCACGTATCGAAAATATATATAGCATGCGTTTGGTATTATATTTTATGTAATGGTTTCAACCTAAACTGTGCATGGCCTTTTAACATAAGGAACAAAAGGCGATATATAAGTTCAGTATTTGATTACCGTCTGATAAGTGATCTGGGCAGGATGATAAGAGGATTGATATTGGTCTTACCTTTCGAACAATTAATGTAGCTGAGCCAGAAGATTGTTTTAATGAATACGCTTCCATTTCACTTTAAAAAGTAAAGCTAGAATTAATCTAGATTTTAATAGAATCGTCTCGCCCATTTTCACTGCATATATAATGGAAGGCTTCCTTAGACATGATGGATCTCTGAAATGAAACTTTGTTTGGAGAAAACAAATCGACTATAATATATTATTTTCCTTGTAAAAAGTCAATTTTAAGTAATTCAATTTGTTATCGCCTAACTTGTAAACTGAATTACACCAAAAAAAAAAAAGGAAAGCCAGTGTTGATGTTGGTAAAACAAATGAGATAGTTGATATATTTCCACATCCTTTACATTCAAAAAGAAAAAGTTGAAACTATTAAGCATGTCCTTTGCTTTGGTGGGAATAATCATTGGTAGAACAGGTATCCTGGTTTGGAGGCTTTTTTTGTTGATGGACAGGAAAACAAAAGGAAGGTGCAAAAAGAGGGTGCATATTATTTTTAGCTGTTGATAAAATCTAGCAAAATACCTACCAAAGATCAACCTGGCGTGACATAAATTTTTAATAAAGCAATATATAGTCCATAATCATATGTTTATTAGATTGCATCAACCAACTTCAATTACTAACCATGATTTGGAACAATATTGTTGGCAAATGTATTCCTTTTTTATTTTTTTATTTTTTTTTGTTGAACTTGTGATTATTTGATAGTTCACTTTAGTTGAGATTAATGGCCCTTTTCAGAAGCCATGCTTTGGAGGAATTGATAAATTTAAGAGACTTGCTTGATTTTTAATTAACATACATAAGAAGAGAGAAGAGAAGTATTCATGTTGAATAGCAGTTTGTTATTTTGGTTGCCAGTAAAATCTTCTTCTTCTTCTTCTTCTTCTTCTTCTTCTTCTTCTTTTGACGAACCAATGGTTATTTATGTTCAGCTGCAGCGCTACATGGGAACTACAGTAATGTCCTGCTAACATGCTCTCCCTTTTGTACGTGGTTAGTATACCTTACAAGATCTAGACCCAAAAAGGCGTGGCCCTGCCATGTCTCCTCGCAGACAAGTACTATATATAAATTTTATTGACCACGGTGAACATAAACTGGGAATCAAACGACATTTTTTTCTGGGGATAAAAATGAGATCAGCTTTACTTTTTCTGAATTTATTGATTATTATTAATTATTGATTTTTGGACGGCCGTGCATGAGATTCTTTGTGATATAAGAAAACAAAGAACAAGCCAAGTTGGCTACTGTAGATACCCTGTAAGAAAGCTGCAGTGTTCCGTTGAAGCCCTTGTAGATCCCACGGACGTTCCATATATTTTGGGGTTGACATGCAAGAAAAGACCGCTAAACAAGCAATCCCCGGGCTTAACATGCCTTTTGGGTCAGTTTAAGATAAAACTAAAACCGAAGGAAAAAAAAAAAAAAGAAACCCAAGGTGGCAAAGAGTTCTCTATTACTCTCTAATTTTGGTGCTACAGTTGCCATTTTAAATGAAAGAACAAAGAGTTATTAATGTACTCATTTTGCAACTTTGTGGTGTCAAATATGCTTATTCTTTTGATCTCTTTGAACAACTTCATGAGGTCTGTATTCCAGAAGGGGTTCATATGGCCATAAACATCATGATCTCATCAAGGTATTAAAGAAACCCAAGGTGGCAAAGAGGTTCTTGTTACTCATAGTTTTGATGCTACAAATGCCATTTTACATGAATTCATTTTGCAACTTTTCGGTGCCAAATTTGCTTATACTTTTGTTCTCTTTGATCAACTTCATGAGCTTAATATATTGAACTTCTATTGGCAAATATAATGAAACCATCATGGACGGGCCGGGATATTATGTTATTCTTGTGACTCCTCTTTATGCAGCATGTGAGTCGTGCATGTTGGCTAATGGCTTGTGCATCCATCTACCTTAGAAATTCTTAAAGAAATAATTTAGACTGCCTTCGATTTTGGAAAATATTTTATGTTTTCATTCTTTTTAATTTCTGAAAACTATCAATAGAAACTCTAATCTGAATGCAGATTGTGCGTTGAGCTCGCAACGATCTCCGTTCCCAGTTCAACATTCTCATCAACCATCGTTTGACTACATCTTAGCCTTGTTGTGGGCGGATCAAAGGTTGAACAAACGCATTGATGGATTTCATCGACAGGCAATGGAATTTCTTTTGCATGGGGAAATCTTCACCAGGCTCTAGAGAATTACATAGCTTTGACTTGTCCATCTGATAGAAGACAGAGGCCCATTTTCCTTACGATATAAATGGCTGATTTTTATGAAAATTGTGAGATGGGTATCTTGGGTTCTAAGTTCTGTTGCTGCCTTACATAAAATTTCTAATTTTTCTTGAAAGAAATTTAAGATTTGTGTGCATGTGTTTTGTGCTCAACTTGAGTAAAAGAACTCAAATCAAGCAAAATTTGAAATTAAACAAATTAAAGTTGACTAAAAAATTTAATAAAAATTAATTTTAAGCCAAATCAAACATTAACCTAAGCTAATTTTACTTTTCAATAGATTTATAAATGTAGATAATAGATGGTTAGAAGGCTATCATTATTTTATTTAGTTTATTCTTTCAAGAAATTAAATATTAATACATGCTTGAAGCGTGGTTGAAATGAAGAATGATCCTAGCTTGAATTATTTTTAACTCTCTTTGAGATTATCAAGTTAATCAATCTCATGGCTTGGCTTATGATTTAGCTTGGAATAGCAGTATAAATCAAAGCTAATCTTAAAAATCTAGCTTATAGTTAATATTAGACCAAATATGATAAGATATAAGTTTGGCCAAGTTTGACTTAATTAAATAGTCTCATCTAACAATCGACTCCATCATGATGAAGCATGTGTTCACAACCTAAACATCTCATTGTCATACCTCAAGATCATCTATAAAGGAATAGCCCCTTCAAAGATAGGGGGCTCTCTTTTCTTTCTCCTCTTTTACTTCTTGACCTTAAAATTAAAAAAAAAAAAAAAAAAAAAAAAGCTACAATAAGCTCCGAACATTCCCCTTTCTTCAATTTTCTTCATTAGTATAGTAAGCTTCAGTAACCCTTACGCTTGTCTTCTATCGTCGAATGAACTTCAATCTAAATACAAAGTCTTTATTTACTGGGTTTGTAGTTACCTTTGTTCTTAGTTCAACATCCTCGTTATCATCCCATTTGCAGGTTGCCCTACTTTCTTGTTATGGATCCTCACATCCAGGTTGTCTACGAAGTCTACATCTTGAGGACTTTGTTGCAACAAAGTTGGATGCATGGGAAGCATCAGTTTTGCCAATTAGGGGACAAGAGTCCAAACTAACATGGAGAGTGCTTTGAGTTGCTACCACATTTAGTGAACTACTTGATGATAAAGAGTTTTGAGGGTGCTAGAGAAGGAGTTTAGGTCCTCAAGCCCATTCAAACCATGCCATTTTAATTAGCAAGAGCCTTCTTGTTAGGTTTGGGTGATATGGCTTTCATCTTGTTTATGAAAGATCATCCTCTAAATGACTTTGGCCTAAAGGTCATCCCCTCCTTTATGAAGAGAGTCATGAGAAAACCCCTTCCTCCAAAGTTCAAAATGCTATTACTAGAGTAGTACAACAACCTAAGTGACCTCAAGGACCAGTTAGAGACCTATAAAAGTTTGATGATGATCCAAAAAGTTCTGGATGCTATTATGTATGGAGTGTTCCCAACCATCCTCAACAAGGTGGGCCGAACTTAGCACTTGAGCCTCAAGCCGAGATTTACTACTATCTTTAAAGAGTTGAAAAGGAAATTCCTCAACCACTTTATCATCAAGGTCAAGCGAAGGAAGACAAACATAAGCTTGATAGCCCTAAAGCAATGTACTGCTTTATTTCTCTCCTTCCACCTCCCTCTCTACAATCATTCGGTGCTTACATGAAAGCTAAAGTGGTATGAGAGAGGTAGACAGAACCGCATGGTACACTTACAACACACCACGCCTAAGTTCCATCTTTTTTAGTTCACCTTATAGTCTATCAATCTAGTATCATATTTCCACATTTTTGGTGCCCAAGATCAGCATTAACTAGGTTGTTGAAATTAAGAGAAATGGGAAACACATTAGAAATATGAGCTAGCAAAGTAGTAGCATCTTGTAGAGCTGGTAATCGCATCGAGTCAGACCACTTTGGGTTTAAGTAATTTTCAGATTCAATTACTTTCAGGTTTGGGTGATTCAAGTTAAGTCCTAACCCTAAATGACCATGTTAGGGTTAACCCATGGGTTATTTTGAGTTGGCTTAGTTTTTTTTTTTTAAGCATTCAATACGTTTTTTTTTCCTTTTAGTAAGCTATCAATGATCAATTCAATAGTTTCTTTTCTTCTTTTATCTATTTGTTACTCTAGACATTAGAGCAAATGAGCATAAAATTATAGCATGATTAAACATGATGCCTAACAGAAATAATAGTTGTAAACTTATAAAATATTAAAATAATTTATTAAGAAATAGCTTACAAAGATATGTTTTTAAGATTAAATAAATATAAATATTATATTATTAATAAAATTACAAAATTAGATGAGCCCAAATGTTAGAAATACTTAATCTTATAAATAAAAAAAAGAGTAAAGTAATGCCTAATTTTACTCATTCTTCTCCTTCTTAAGGTGTTTTGAAGTAGCTGATGTCATTCCTTTAATGACACTCAACTATATTTCTAAACTTATCATTTATTGAGTTACATTAGCATAAATTATTTTTATATCAAAAAATATAAATATTTAAATATTAACTAAGTAATTAATTTAATTAATAATTCTAAAATTATATAGTGTCATTTAGATAAAATTGAAAGATTTAAAATAAATAAAATTAAAAATATCTCTTATCTTATTCATACAATAAATTATGAGTAATAATCAAAGCTCACCCATTTTTTTTGCAAATATCATTTTGGATTATCTATGATTCGATCGGGACATTTGCTTTTGGATTATTTTGGATTATCCATGATTCGTCTTAGAGGTGGGCACTGGGCCGTGCCGCCCATGGGCCGGCACGATCCGGTACGAACCGGGCCATGCTTGGCATGACCCATTAAACCGTGCCGTACTGGGCTCGAAAAAAGATTTTTAAGCTCAGCACGATACGGCCTATGATGGGGTCTGGCTCGGCCCGTAGTACCGGCATGGCCCGGCCTGTCATGCCAACACGGCATGGCCCGTTATGCCGGCATGGCGGGCCCATCAGAGCCTAGAAATTTTTTTAAAAAAAATTAAAAAATTTATTAAAAATAAAGAAATTTTTTAATATGAAGCAACCTTAATAGTGAGAGATTTGGCATAGACCCCTACAAGCTTTTTAATTTAAAATCAAAATAGGACATGAAGGGAGGAGGACTAGGCCTGACCTCCAGAATACAATAAGAAAGGAGAAAAAAATAGAGATGACTCACTTTAACAATTAAAAAATAAAAATATATAATTATAAAATAGAGATAACTCACTCATCAGTAGTATTTATGTCATATCATCTTCGATGGTTAAGTCATATCCATCTTTATCTTGAAGCCTCATCTCAGCATACAACCAATATTTGAAGTAGAAAAGCATCTCAACCGTCTCACCGGTCATTCTACTTCTTTTTCGTCCAGAATACATCAACTTATACTGAAAGCGGATTCCGATGCTATCGTGGACATCGACACAGCTAAAATATCCTGTGCAATGGCAGACATAATAGGATATTAATTTCTAACACTCTTCCACTAAGCTAATATATCTAGACTTTCTATTTGATCTTTATCATATACAAAATGAAGATCATTTCGTAAATAAAATTATAATTCATTACTTAAAAATGAAGAAGATAAAGCATGTGCGTGTCTTTTAATGAATGAAAAAATAGATGATGAACGAGATCTAGAAGAAGCAGAGCTTTGAGCAGGTATTCTAGATCCATAAATTTTATCATTATATAAAGCATAAATATCATTAAGAAGTCGTGTTACCTTATCATTAATAGGTTCGAGATTTTGATTCATATTTTCACAATATTGATCAATTAAAAAATTTACGTCATTTAATTTAACTCTAGGATAAAAAATAGCAGCTAAGTTATGCAAATGACATATCCTATTTCAATATTAATTCCATTTAGTTTCCATATTACATATAATAGGCATTAAAACTTCATGATATCTATATTCTTTAAATTTTTTACTAATTACATATGCTTTTTATAAAAATGAACAAGAAGTTGGATAATAAATATCTGAAAGAACATTTGTAGCATCATAAAAAGTAACCAAAAATCTTCTAAAATTTTACCTTGATGCCAATCAGATTCAGTCAATTTAAATCTCAATCTACGATCATAATATAAGTACTTAATAAGTTCTTATATGGATATGCATCATGTATCATCGTATAGGTACTATTCCAATGAGTAATTTCATCAAGTTTAATTTTTTAAAACGTTTACCATGATATACACATGATTGTTTAAATTCTTGAAGTCTTGACCTTGAAGCATGAATAAAAGAAACTACATTTCTAATTTTTGAAATAACTCTTTGAATTATGTCCATGCCAGATTGAACAAAAGATTTAATATATGACATGCACATCTAATATGAAATAATTGTCCATTTAAAATGGGATACAAAGAGTCATTTAATAATGCAACAGCAAAATTATTATTAGATATATTATCAAAAGTAATAGAATTATTTTATTATTAATATTATATGAGCATGCAGTTTGATAAGTAGCTTTTGAAATTTGTTGTTCCGAATGCAAAAAATCAAAAGCACGAAAAGCAAAAATTTGTTTATTTAGTTGCCAATCATTATCAATATAATGAGCAGTAATAGCAATAAAACAATTACTACCTACAGATGCTGACCAAATATCAGAAGTTAAAGAAATCTAGCATTTAAATTTGAGAGCGTTTCAATTAAAGTTTGTATCATTGCTAAAAAGTTTATCATAGCCACTCTTCTAAATGTACGCCTACTAGTTTTTCTATAAGCAGGTTGTAAGCCTAATTGCACATATCGTTCAAAATTATAAAATTTAGATAAACTAAAAGGTAATTCATCCTGAACTATCCATCTTACAAGTAATTTCCTCTGATTTTCATGGTTATATGCAAAATTACCTACAAGTGATCCCTCTTGTATATTAAGGGTACGTTGCTGATGGGAATCATGCATCCTATGAGTCTTTTGATGTCTTTTTAAATGCCCTGTTCCCCTAGTACTAGTACAACTATAAAGTTTTGCATATTTTCTATATTTTGCTTTGTAGACTCCATCAACCATAATTTTATCAAGATCATTCCAAACATCACTAGTCCTCTTACGAGAAGAGGTTTGACATTCACCGACACTTGCTCTAGAGGAAACTTAGGGTTGGGGTTAGGGTTGGCGATTAGTTTCCTCACCCTCAGAAAAAGAATGCATGTTAAAATTACTTTCGTCAAAAGATGTCATATCTAAATTTTTTAATTATTGAATCAAAAAATAAAAACTAACCAGAAGAAGGAATTGAGAAGAGGATCAGAGGTGGAGGCATGGAGCCGAGATTTGTGAGCTTTCTCTTGTGCTCTCGCCTCTCAACAAGAAGTGACATCCTTTCTCTTGTACTTCTCAACAAGAACCTCCTCTTGTGTAGCACTTGAATACTTGCTAGAGCACTTGCCACTTGCCAGAACACTTGTAAACTAAAAATTAAATTGCTAATATGTTAGAGCACTTACTAGAAGAAAGAAATAGTAGTAGTAGAGAGGAGAGAAGAGTTAATTTGGTGTGGTGAGAATGAGGAAGGAATGGACTATTTATAGAAGTCCCAAATTTTTTTTCGAAAATACCCTTCAATATAGCTATTATATAGTTGTTGGGGGGATAAAATGGTCAAAACCCCTCTAACGGGGCCATGCCTGGCACGGCCCACCATGGGCCATGCCTGGCTTGGCACGGCATGGGCCACGGCCCGTGCTATATCTAAATTTTTTTTTCATGTCATGCACGACACGGCCCATTTGTTATTAGGCCAAACGGGCCATGCTAGGCACGACATGGCTATGGGGCTGCCCAGCAGGTTTGGGCCATGCCATGCCAGGAGTGCCCAACTCTAAATTTTGACTTGTACATTTGTGGGTTATTTCGGGTTATCTGATCTGATTCTAAAATTTTTGTATTAATTCATATTTTTGTTTAAAAGAAAAAAGTAAAATTTTAATTTTATTTGTTTGGATGGGGTTAGAGGCTGTCGTACCATCGTTTGTAGGGTGTAGCTTCTCAAACTCAGCCGTCGGCACTGGAGACAAAATTGCATATTATTTACTCTACAGGAAGCTGACCCGTGGCATAGCTTGGATTTCATCCTAAAATTAATAATTCGGGACTACTACTTGGCTACGCTTTCAATCCTTAAGCAAACAGATAGGACACCTGCCATCCGCGAGTCTTATTACCGAGTTTCTGGTCAGAAAATTAATACTACTAAATTCATAATATCTTTCAATCTGAAGACTACACCTGTCATCTGCGAGTCTATTATACTAATTTTGGGTATTTCAACCCGGACGGATAACCTCTCTTATCTGAGGGTTCCTATTACGGGCAGGCGGCCTTGCTGCTCAGATTTCAACGAACTGGAGTGCCGTGTTCGTGATAGATTGGATGGTTGGCAGGTCTCTGGATTGTCCATGATGGCTAGGCTTACCCTTATCCGTTCTGTTCTCACTGCTTTTCCTCTCTACATCCTTTCTAATGCTTCCATTCTGACAACATGTTTAAAAAGGATGGAGAGATGGTTCAGAGATTTCCTCTGGGGCTCTGTGCAGGACGGCCATGGGATCCACTTATTGGCTTGGGACTCTGTGTGCATGCCCATTTCGGAGGGGGGCTAGGGATTCAATCCCTCACTGTCAAAAGAGAGGCGCTGATGATTAGGCACGTATCACAATTCTTGTTGGATCCGGAATGCCTGTGGAGCTTGTTCATGCGTGCCAAATATGGTGATTGATCCGTCCAGAGTCATCCTCAGTCTATTCGCAGCTATTCTTTCTTTTGGAAAGAGGTTTGCCGTCATGCTTCAGATGTTATTAGCCGTACGTCGTAGATAATTGGAGATGGTAGCTCTGTTGATATCCTTAGAGACACCTGGTTGGCTGAGCTCCCTCTGATCCATTGGCCCACCTTTGTTAGTTCAGACATTCCTATTGGTCTGAGGGTCTCGGACCTTATTACTCAGGATCACAAGGCCTGGAACGGCTCCCTTGTGGCCTCTTTTTTCGGTGAGAAGCTCTTTCAGCGCATCTTCTCTATCCCTCTTCTCCCTGATCACACTGAGGATATTAGATTATGGAGGAGGACCTGCTTGACCCATATGCCCATCAGGGACATCATGCAGGATTTCAGACCTAAGACGGGTCACACTATGGATGGATCTTGGATTTGGCGGCTTCCCATCCATCCTAGAGTCCGTCTATTTATATGGAAGATGGCTTGGGACTGTCTTCCTACTGTTCCCTTCTTTCTGGGAGGGGCATGGCGATCCCTCCTACCTGCCCGCTTGTAGGACCGTCGATGAGACCGCTAGTCATGCTATATTTACTTGTGGTAGAGCGAGATCGGTGTGGCAGCTTGCGGGCTCTCGTCGAGGGGGTGTGAGTATTGCTCAGTGTTGCTCCTCCTTTCTATCGATGATTCGTCGGGATATGCGTAGGGATTTCAATCGCTCAAGTTCCTTGGTTGCTTATATTGTCTATCAGCTCTGGTTGTCCCGGAACCGTTATATTTTTTCTGATGTCTCTGATTCTCCTCACCGGATTGTCAGGACTACTCAGCTCCTCTCCGATGAGTATATTCTCCACCAGTCTGCCATCGACTATGACAGCACTAGCATATGGGGTTCCCCTGTTGCCCATGCAGCGCACCGGCATACGGTTTTCATTTCTTGGGAACCCCTCCTATAGGGTTTGTCAAAGTCAATTTTGATGGCAGTGTTCGTGGTCGTCTGGTGGGTTCGACTTTTGTGATCCGTGGGTTTGATGGAGATCTGATGGCGGCTGACGGGTTGGCCTCCTTGACCTTTCTGTTCCGGCTGCCGAACTGCATGCTGCGTGGGCAGGCATCTCCCATGCCATTCGCAGTTTAGGTTGTCGCAGGCTTATTATTGAGGGGGATTCCATCACTATTATGCGCTGGCTCCGCCAGGATCCGGGCAGTCCTCCTTGATATACAACATTCGGTCGATGCTTCAGCAGGCTGACATGGTTCAGATTCGGCACATTTACCGAGAAGTTAACTCAACGGCGGACTGGATTGCTGTCCGGGTCCCGCATCACTCTAAACCGTAGTTTTGGATTGATGGTGATCCATACCAGCCTATGCTTTCCCAACTTTTGTATTATGATAAACTAGGTTTGACTCAACCAAGATTGGTTTGATCGCCCGTTTGTAACCAAAAAAAAATAGATAGGACACAACCCAGCAATAGCCGCGTTTAAAGCGTTCACCTCAATTCGATTCGACACCTGGACTTAATTAGAGTAGCAGCTAGCCTAAGAATTAGTTAATTTCTAAGATTAGTTTAATTTAATTTACAAGTGTTTTAACATTTTCTGATAGCAAGTTCTGGAGGCATCTTTAAATCACCAGATTTTAGCAAAGGAATATTTCTTGCTCATGCTTCTGACACCATCCCAGGTTTTCCCATGCAGGTGTTCATCTATCTGAAACAAGACAAATAATTGATCTTTATCCCACGTTCAAAAGCGTATCCTAAACCTTTTGATCATGGGTGGGTGCCCCCTAGCCCAAATGCATGCATTATCTCATCAGCATAGTTGGACTATGATGAGCCTGTTTGTATGTCCATCGCACACCGCAATTGTTCATCCGGTTACAAGTTTTATCCTTCCTTCACAGAATCACAATGTAACACCATATTAGTTGAGAGAGCAAAAATATATATATATATATATAAAGGGGTACAAACACAAACATGAAGACAGAAAGGAAATTCACAAAATTGGGCAATCTATTCTCTGGGCGTTTCCTATCCTTATTACTGATACACGAGCCTCAACAAAATAATCCTCATGAAAAATGGGTATTAATTGCAATAAATTCTTTAGTAAGCGGGGAAAACCACTGAAACATAATAATGCATAGAAATCAAATCAAATGTTTCAGTGTATAGCTTCAGGCGCTGCATGCAAGCTTGATGCGCTGTTGGTGCTCCGCGACCTTATAATCCACTATTTCCATAAAAAGTTGGGGGTCCAACACACAGTCAGGGCTCCCATACACGGCCGCTTGGATGCTGGCCATGAGCTTTGCAATCTCTCGACCGGAGAATCCCTCCGTCTTGCGTGCAGCCACTCGGAGCACATCCTCTGTCACATCCTTTACAACTATCTTCTTCTGCTGCTTCCTCTTGAACAAGGAAGCCCATCCAGATTCACCATCATCCCCGCGTGACATGTATCGCTTCAAGTAGAGCTTTAGCAGCCTGAAACGCTCCTCCTCCCCAGGGAGTGGGAACTCAATCACTTCATCTATGCGGTCTGTGATTGCCGCATCCAGGTCACCAGGTCTGTTTGTTGCAAGGACGAGGACTGTATCCCTTGATTGGTCACCAGTTCGGAAGAGCAGTGCATTCAACGCACTCCGCTGAGCCTCGCTCATATGGGAGCTGTTACGCCTGATAAATGGAGAATTTAGAGAAAAGTCAATGAGAGAATCGATTAAAGCAGTTGCCAATGAAATCAAGATGCTAGTGTTGTTTCTGGTGTTCGGTCATATTCCCAAGATAAAGAGAATATGGATGCAGGCACAAATCCCTCCATAAACTTAGCAGCGACTGGAGGAATTAAGAGAAGATGTTGCAAGATTATCAACCATTTCCAAAAGAATATTAGTGAACCAATAGTATGCTTTACAGGCTGAAAATTTTCAGCCACATCATATAGAAGAAATTGGTGAATAGAACAACAGCAGCAGAGTCTACATTAGAAAATTGATGTCTAGAATCAACAAACAACGAGAGCCAACTAGGTAAAGAAATACAATTGGGAAGAGGATATTGCCTCAACCAAGGGCCTTTCAGATGTTGATTACTCGGTTAATAAGATTACTCCATTGCAGGCATGAGTTTCAAAATAGACCAAAGGAAGATAGGAAGAGGAATCGTTGCTCCCCAAATCTCTAGTTTTGAGGATGATGGCATCCATCTAAAATGACACTCTCCCAGCTCTCTAGTTTTTTAGATGATGGCATCCATCTAAAATGGTGATTATTTCGTATTTCAAACCCACGGATTCTGGGTTCTGTAGACTCCTTCGATCCCATCACTAATTTAAGCTAACTACCTCATCTCTTCACACCTTCCACTCATTTAGGAGATATCACATGAATTAGCTGCTTGGACATCTAAACAAACTCTAAAACCTGCCGTTATCAAGACAACTAATTAATTATGGAAGCCTTTTCATCATTTTATCTGAGAGATTATTATCATAGAAAGATGCAAAAGAAAATACAAATTATCAGCAGCTTGCTAAGTGGAATGAAGATAAATCATGAAGGCAAATATGTTTGTTCACACAAATCAACCCATCTTACTTTCTTGCCATTATTCTTTAGCAAGAAGTTCACCACGTTAATAATAATATGAAAACCAGACCAAAAATCAAACCGAAAGGGCAACTAGTGCAGTCCACAATTATTACCTTAAATTAGAAAATAGAGGGATATTCCCTCAGCCTTCGTAGCAGCAGAGGCGCTGGTGGACTTTCGCAGCGCTATTACTTCGGGCAGTGGTGGCCAGGGTAACGGCAAGCGCAAGAGTGCGTCACCACCGCGTGGTCGAAAAGGCAAAAAGGAAAGTATTCCACCACGTGCATCAGCAAAACCAAAGGGACAGGCAACTTTCGCAGGATGCTTCATATGCGGAGGGCCGCATCTCGCACGCGAGTGTCCACGGAAGGTGGCGGTAGCGGCCGTCACTACCCAGGGAGACAGGTCGTCCGAGAGTTCGAAGGAGGAGCCAGTAGCGAGGTTGGCCCCACTACAATCCATCAACACTTTGGCTGTGAACGATCAACGCCAAGGTTTGATGTACATGAGGGCTCGGGTCAACGGGAGGACCGTGCGGGCCTTAGTTGACTCTGGCGCGGCACACAATTTCATGATCCAAGGAGCGGCGCACATATTGGGTCTTGGAACGCTATCCAAGCCTTGTAGGGTGAAGCTAGTCAACTCCGAGGTGGAGTCTTTGGGCCAAGCGGAGGCCACATTGGAGGTGGGCTCATGGACTGGGCGCTGCAGCATGACAGTCTTGCCGATCAACGACTCGAACTGTACTCGGAATGGACTTCTTCATCAAGAGCAAGGCCGTGGTCATGCCTCATCGGAGGGGCATCTTAATACGGAGAGGTAGGCATCCTTACTTCGTTCCAGTGGAGGGATGGCGTAGGATCGTTGCGAAGGGTGGGGGCAAAAAACCACCCCACCATCAGACTTGAGGTTGTGCCACAACCTCATGCCTAGGCATCGCATGGGAAAGCCTAGGCATGGAGGCCTGCTGCAGGCGGCAGACGGGATGGCTCAACGAGTGGGCTGTCCAACCGAGAAGGCATCAGGGGGTGCGCATGGTAGGTGGCCGCGTTGGGACTCGGGAGCTTTTGGCCAGGAGGGCCAAGGCATGTGACGACGAGGTGCGTCAAAAGGATGCTTTGCGCAGCGGCATGATGGTCGACAAGGGCATCGATATTTCAGCGAGGGAAGGATTGTTACGGCCTTGGCTATGCGGCACGCGGTGAGATTGCGCGCAGGCCAAGCCCTGCAGCACGTGACCCGATCGTTGGCCAGGCCAACCTTATCCGCTTGGCATGCGTACGCAGGATGGACGCGGTGCCAACGGGGCAGGATCACGCAGAGGATACCGAGATCTTCGGGCGGTTGGGCGCGGAGCCAGCGGGCGGAGACACTTTGTCACCGGGCTTTCAATCGGCACGCGCAAGCGCTCCCCTATGGCCACTAGGTCCTTGCGTCTACCGGTGATGGCGTTAGAGAAACCCTTCCCCTAACCAGCCTTACCCCAGAACAATGAATAAAAATCCCCGAAGAACAAAGTCCTGCCCAAACACAAAGATATACGGGAAGCAAAGCCTTCCCAACCAAGAACTATCCACTAAGTAACTTGGAAAATAATAGGCTGCCCAAAGGCTACAAAGACACTCCTCTTTGTCCCTAACAAAGATCTCTCAAAGTGCCCGCCCCAACCTCACTCAATGAAAACTGACCTGTGGATGCCTCGCACACGCGCACTGCTATGCGTATCGGTCACGTCCCGTGCTCGCCTAAGTCCACCTGACTTAGACCTACGCCGCTGCAATCTCCACTGATCCAGCGCTCGCCAACCTCACGAAGCCTTCTCTGGTCGTTTGGTAGCACACCCGAACTCCTCTCGGATGCCTTCTTCCCTTGGAAAGTTGGATTTCTTTCCTTTGATCAGATCTCATCCAATTGCCAAGGCCTAGGGTCCGCCCAGCCTTATAAAGGCCCGCCCAACCGCCTTAGCCACCGCCTCATCCAGTGGATAAGCCTTATCCAAAGGCTATCTCAACAAATCCTAAAATACCGGATGTGTCCTCCGCCGAACCGTCCTGCAACCGCCCGCCAACGGTCCGCCCAGCAGCCCAGGCGTGCGCCCTACTCTATGCGCGCGCGCCACAGCCATGTGGCTCTGTGTCGCGGACACGTCTGTCGAGCTGGCAGTGCGTCCGCATGATCCGCCCGAAATCCTCGGGATAAGCCTCCAAAAATCCCGACGCAGCCCTCCGAAATCTCCGCCCCCTGGCTCCGCGCCCAACCGCCCAAAGATCTCAGGATCCTCCGCATGATCCTGCCCCACTGGCACCGCGTCCATCCCGCGTAGGCATGCCAAGCGAATAAGGTTGTCCTATGCGCTTGGCGCATGCGCCCGCGCAGGGCAGCGCGAGCCCAGCGCCCGCTGCTAGCACACCTAGCGACCGCCACTGGCCCGCGCGCGCCTGCGCCCACGCACGGTAGCGTGTGCCCAGCGCGCAGCCGTGCGCCCGGCGCCTAGTGCCGACTCGCGCATGTGCTCGCGCGCATCAAAGGGGCTTGCAACGTGCCAAAGCCCTCTCCGCATGCCTAAAGGCGGCGTGCCGTCCCTAAAGTGGCCCGGCATGTGCGTGCACCAGCCACGCACCGTGCGACCAAAGCCCCTCTCACCATACTTGCGCAACATCCTGCACTGTGCCACCCAGGGGGTTCTGCAGACACGAGCAGCCTTGCAGACATGGCACTGCCCATGTGCAGGGCTTGGCCTGGCGCAATCTCACCGCGCGCCGCATGGCCAAGGCCGTAACAATCCTCCCCCGCTGAAATATTAACGCCTCGTCGACCACCATGCCGCCATGCAAAGCATCCTCCTGACGCCCCTTGTCGTCGCATGCCTTGGCCCTCCTAGCAGAAGCCTCCCAGTCCCAACGTGGCCACCTACCGCGCGCACCCCTTGATGCGTCCTCGGTTGGATAGCCCACTCGCTGAGCCATCCTGCCTGTTGCCTTCTGCCACAGGCCTCCGTGCCTAGGCTCTCCCACGCGATGCCTAGGCATGAGGTTATCGCACAACCTCAGGTCTGGTGGTCGGGCGGTTTCTTGCCCCCACCCTTCGCAACTATCCTACGCCATCCCTTCACTAGAACGAAGTATGGACGCCTACCTCTCCGGATCAAGATGCCCCTCCGATTAGGCTTGACCACGGCCTTGCTCTTGATGAAAAAGTCCATCCCGAGTATCAGGTCGTAGTCGTTGATCGGCAAGACCGTCATGCTGCGCCCAGTCCATGAGCCCACCTCCAATGTGGCCTTCGCCTGGCCCAAAGACTCCACCTCCTCGGAGTTGACTGGCTTCACCCTACAAGGCTGGGATAGCGCTCCAAGCCCCAATCTGTGCGCCGCTCCTCGGCTCATGAAATTATGTGTCGCACCGGAGTCAACTAAGGCTCGCACTATCCTCCCGTTGACCCGAGCCCTCGCGTACATCAAACCTTGGCATTGCTCTCTCGCTGCCAAAGTGTTGATGGACTGTAGCGGGGCCAACCTCGCTACTGGCTCCTCCTCCGAACTCTCGAATGCCCTATCTTGGCTAGTGACGGCCGCTACCGCCACCTTTCTTGGACACTCCCATGCCAGATGCGGTCCTCCGCATATGAAGTATCCAACGAAAGTCGCCTGTGCCTTTGGTTTTGCTATTGCACGTGGTGGAACACTCTCCTTGCCTTTTCGACCACGCGGTGGTGACGCACTCTTGCGCTTGCCCTTGCTCTGGCCACCGCTCCCCGAAATAGTAGCACTGCGAAAGTCCACCAGCGCCTCTGCTACTATGAAGGCTGAGGGAATATCCCTCACCTCCCTCCTGCGAAGCTCGGCCTGCGCCCACCCCTGTAGACCAGCGAGAAAGTTAAATAACTTATCTTCCTCGGACATGTTTGGACACCTCCAGAAGCATGTTGCTGAACTGCGCCACGTACTCCCGGATGCTCCCTGTCTGCCGCAACTTTCTTAGGTTTTCTTGAGCAAGCCATCTTGCGTTGCTCGATTGGAACTGAGCCTTCAGTTCCCTCTTGAAGATATCCCAGGTCTCGATTATGGGACACACCGCACGGTCATCCTCGGCCGTCCTGGTCCTCCACCAGAGCTTGGCGTTCCCCTCCAGATATGTCGAGTCCCGATCCACCTAATCGGGTGTTGGGATCTTCGCCGCACAGAAGTCTCCATATCCCATATGAAGTTCTCCACTTTCGTCGCGCTCCTGACTCCGTCGAAGGCCTTTGGCTTCCTGACCTTCGCTTCCTTTGCCGAAGCGCCCGCCATGTGGACTGGACTCCACGCCTCCTACCTCAGACGGATCACCTTCTGCTCCAAAGCATGGATCCGAAGCTCCAACCTCTCCTCCATGGCCAAGTCTGATCGCTGTTGTTGCATGCTACAATGCTCGAGGTCGCGAAGCAGCTCCTCGTGCGCCTCCATCAACTAGTTATGTGAAGTCCGCAACTCAGCCAACTGCATGCTCAACTCCGCGCACACAGCTACAAGATTCATGGTCAATCCCTCTCCTAGATCTCCCACAATACCCTCCAAATGGGTCATGCGGCCCCCTACCACTCTCGCCATCTGCTTGGACTTGCTTGGAACTTGTCTTCAACCAGGCTCTGATACCACTTTGTCACCGGGCTTTCAATCGGCACGCGCAAGCGCTCCCTATGGCCAATAGGTCCTTGCGTCTACCGATGATGGCGTTAGAGAAACCCTTCCCCTAATCAGCCTTACCCCAGAACAATGAATAAAAATCCCCGAAGAACAAAGTCCCACCCAAACATAAAGATATACGAGAAGCAAAGCCTTCTCAACCAAGAACTCTCCACTAAGTAACTTGGAAAATAATGAGGTTGCCCGAAGGCTACAAAGACAATCCTCTCTGTCCCTAACAAAGATCTCTCAAAGTGCCCGCCCCAATCTCACTCAATGAAAATTGACCTGTGGATGCCCCACGCACCGCCTGTATGTATCGGTCACGTCCCGTGCTCGCCTAAGTCCGCCTGACTTAGACCTGCGTCGCTGCGATCTCCACTGATCCAGCCACTCGCCAACCTCATGAAGCCTTCTCTGGTCGTTTGGCGGCACACCCGAACTCCTCTCGGATGCCTTCTTCCCTTGGAAAGTTGGATTTCTTCCCTATGATCAGATCTCATCCAATCGCCAAGGCCTAGGGTCCACCCAGCCTTATATAGGCCCACCCAACCGCCTTAGCCACCGCCTCATCCAGTGGATAAGCCTTATCCAAAGGCTATCTCAACAAATCCCAAAATACCAGATGTCCTCCGTCGGACCGTCCTGCAACCGCTTGCCAATGGTCCGCCCAGGTGCGCGCCCGGCTCTGTGCGCGCGCCGGGCCGTGCTGCCCGCACGGCCGCGCAGCCCTATGTTGCGAATGCGTCTACCAAGCTGGCAACACATCCGCGTGATCCGCCCGAAATCCTTGGGATAAGCCTCCGAAAATCCCGGCGTAGCCCTCCGAAATCTCTGCCCGCTGGCTCCGCACCGAACCGCTCGAAGATCTCGGGATCCTCCGCGTGATCCTGCCTCGCTGGCACCGCGTCCATCCCGCATACGTATGCCAAGCGGATAAGGTTGGCCTGGCCAACGATCGGGTCACGTGATAGGATGGCACGGACTAGCCTGCTGGCCAACCGCCCAAGTCACGCGCCGCAACGGCCAACCGTCGCGCACCAATGGCCAAACTGCTACAACCGTCACGCGCCCGCGCACTTGACCGTGCCTTATCCAGTGGATAAGCCTTATCCAAAGGCTATCTCAACAAATCCTAAACTACCGGATGTGTCCTCCGTCGAACCGTCCTGCAACCGCCCGCCAACGGTCCGCCAAGCCATGCGCCAGGCCATGCCGCCCGCACGACCGAGCGGCCCTATGTCGCGGATGCGTCTGCCGAGCTAGCAGCATGTCCGCGTGATCCGCCCGAAATCCTCGGGATAAGCCTCCGAAAATCCCGACGCAGCCCTCCGAAATCTTCGCCCACTGGCTCCGCGCCCAACCACCCGAAGATCTCGGGATCCTCTGCGTGATCCTGCCCCGCTGGCACTGCGTCCATCCCGCGTATGCATGCCAAGCAGATAAGGTTGGCATGGCCAACGGTCGGGTCACATGCCAGGATGGCACGGACAAGCCTACCGGTTAACCACCCAAGTCACGCGTCGCAACGGCCAACCGTCGCGCAACGCCAAGGAACTGGAGAACTTCGTATGGGACGTGGAGTTCTTCCTAGCAATGAATATACCGGAAGCGTAACGTATCCGCCTCGCCAGCGTGTTCCTTGCTGGTGACGCCAAGCTATGGTGGCGCACTCGCAGCACGGAGGATCGAAATGCCGGTAGGTCAGGAATTGCAACTTGGGAGGCCCTCAAAGAAGAGTTGAAGGTTCAGTTTCTCCCTCACAACGTCACATAGATGGCGAGGGACCAACTGAAGAAGCTGAAGCAGACGGGTTCCATTAGAGACTACGTTGAGGAGTTCAGCTCATTGCTACTCGACATACCAGACATGTCCGAAGCCGACAAGTTGTTCAACTTTCAGTCGGGGTTACAAAATTGGGCACAAGTGGAACTGTGAAGGCAAGGAGTGAAAGATCTCAATTCGGCGATGGCTGCTGCCGAGAGCTTCATCGATTTTCGTACCACTACGCCTACCCCCGCTCCTGGCAAGCAGAAGGCTAAAGCCAAGGAGGGCAAGAAGTCTTGTCACAAGAAGCAAGGGAAGAAGAAGAAGACGACAGCCCGAAAAAAGAAGGGAACTACTCAGCAGTCTAAGGATACCACGGCCAAATCTGAGCGGCCCCAAGGCTGTTTTATCTACGGAGGTGCACATTGGATGCGCTACTGTCAGAAGAAGGGGAAGCTCATGGCCTTGATCTCCCAACTGGTCGAGGAATCCAGTGACTCAGAGGGATCCTCCCGGGTGAACCCGTTGCAAGCGATTAATGCGCTTGTCACCAGAAAGCCGTCATCCTGCAAAGGGCTTCTTTATGTTTCGGTGAAGGTCAATGGCCGCCAGCTGAGGGCCATGATTGATACAGGTGCCACCGACAACTTCATCGCGAAAGACATAGCGAAGGAGTTAGGATTGCAGATTTCCACCGCTGCAACCATGATAAAGGCCATCAACTCGAAGGCAGTGAGGGTGAATGGCCTTGCAAAGGCTGATCTAAAAGTTGGCCCTTGGAGAGGGCCGTGCAGCTTTTTGGTAATCCCACTTGACGACTTTTAGATCATACTTGGCCTGGAGTTCAAGGCAGCCAAGGTAATGATCGTTCCACATCTCAACGGCATGCTGATAGAATCAGAGGACAGCACCGGGTTCGTTTCAGCATTGCCACCAGTCGCTAAGGAAGAAAGCAGCGGTCAGTCAACCGTTGCAAAACAGAAGACGGGCAGCACCAATTCGCGCACAGTTCCATATAGCAAGCTGATATCTGCTAAGCAGCTCAGCAAAGGCCTAAGGAAAGGAGACCAGACATGTCGCGGCACTAGTCTAGGTTCAGCCCGAATCGAAGGATACAGAGGTACCCGCGTAGGTGGGGGAGATATTAGAAGAGTTCACCGATCTTATGCCCGACAAGCTACCGAAGGAATTACCGCCACGGCGCACGCATGACCATCGAATCGAGCTGGAGCCCGGAGCATGTGCCCCGGCAAAGGCCCCCTACCGTATGAACCCAGAGAACTGAAGGAATTGCGCACTCAACTGGATGAGTTACTGGCCGCGGGACTGATTCAGCCATCTCGCGCCCCTTTCGGAGCACCGATCCTTTTTCAGCGTAAAAAGGATGGATCTCTGCACATGTGTGTGGACTATTGAGCCCTCAACAAGGTCACCGTGAAGAATCGCTACCCGGTGTCTAACGTAGCAGATCTGTTCGACCGACTTTCAAAGGCGGAATACTTCAGCAAATTGGATATGCGCTCTGGATATTGGCAGGTGCGTATTGCGCCAGGAGATGAATCAAAGATGATGTGTGTGACCCGGTACGGCTCATTCAAGTTCCTGGTCATGCCCTTTGGCCTGACAAACGCACCAGCTACCTTCTGTAATCTCATGACAGACGTCCTATATGACTTCCTAGATGACTTTGTCGTAGTCTATCTGGATGACATAGTAATTTATAGCGGTAGCCTGCAGCAGCATGTGGAGCACTTGAGGCGAGTTATGCAGCGACTTTGGGAGCATCGCCTCTACGTCAAAAAGGAGAAGTGCGAGTTTGCACGCACCGAGGTCCATTTTCTTGGACACTCTCTTGGACACATCGTTGGCCATGACGCGATACGGATGGACAGCGCCAAGGTCCAGGCCATCCTGGACTGGTCGACACCTACCACAGTGAGCGAGCTCCGATCGTTCCTAGGACTCGCGAACTATTACCGGAGGTTTATCAAAGGGTACTCGGCCATCGCAAGCCCTTTGACCGATTTGCTCAAGAATGAGCGAAGGTGGAGTTGGTCCTCCAACTGTGAGGAGGCTTTCGGTAAGCTGAAGATGGCGCTAGCTACGGAGCCGGTCTTGCAGTTACCCAAATTTGAAAATCCTTTTGAAGTGCACACGGACGCATCCGACCGTGCGCTTGGAGTCTTGGTCCAGGCAGGACATCCAGTAGCATACGAGAGTAGAAAATTCAAGGACATCGAGACGCGGTATTCGGCGCACGAGAAGGAGATGACTGTTGTGATACACTGCTTGGAGGTATGGTGCCATTACTTGCTCAGAACCAAGTTCAAAATTGTTACCGACAACGTCGCCAACACCTATTTCAAGACCCAACGCAAGTTGACTCCCAAGCAAGCTCATTGGCAAGAATACTTGGTGGAGTTCGACTTCAACTGGAAGCATCGGCCAGGACGTCAGAATCAAGTGGCCAACGCCCTCAGCAGCCAAGCAGTGCAGGAGTACGTGGCCGCGGTGGCGACCATGTAGCAACATCCGCAAAGTAGCGCAAGCAGACGCGGTATACGCCAAGCTAATGCGTGACGTAACGAGCTGATTGGTGCAGCGCTTCTGAATACAGGACGGCTTGCTTCACGCACATGAAGGCAGGCTAGTCGTACCAAAGAATGAAGCTTTACGGTGCGACTTATTAAAAGAGTCCCATGACTCAAGGTGGGCAGCACATCCGGGCATGGAGCGGATGTATGCCTTGCTCCGAATATGTGGAGAGACGTGGAGGCCTATGTGCGGAGTTATCTGATTTGCCATATGGACAAAGTGGAACGCAGGAAGCCGGCGGGACTACTGCAATCGTTGCCCGTCCCGAGCCGACCATGGGCATCTATTTCCATGAATTTCATAATGGGATTTCCGAAGGTGGACCGCAAGCGGACCATATTTGTAGTGGTAGACAGATTTTCCAAGTATGCTATCTTCATGGCGGTACCGTAACCATGCACAACCGAGACGTGCGCGACACTTTTCTTCACCAATGTGGTCAAGGTCTTCGGTATACCCGGAGACATCATCAGCGATCGCGATGTCCGATTCACGGGTAAGTTCTGGACCACGCTTTTCCAAATCATGGGGGCATGGAGCTTAAATTCTCTACAGCATATCATCCTCAGACGAACAGCCAAACCAAGCGGGTGAATGCATTGCTCGAGGAGTATCTGCGGCACTTCGTCACCGCAAGACAACGAAACTGGCTTGAGTTGCTGGACGCGGCACAGTTTTCCTACAATCTAAACCGATCATCAGCAACATATCAAAGTCCAGCGGAGTAATGCCTAGGCTACCAGCCTAGGATGCCCTTAGAGGTTGCACGACAATACGACGGCCCATGTCCAGCGGCGCATCTATTTGCAAGGGATAGGACCAAAAATATTGCTAAGGCGCGTGACAGCCTTGTGCGGGTGGCTATGCAGATGAAGCTACGCGCAAATGAGCATCAACGACCAGTGGAGTACCAGGTGGACGATCTTGTTATGTTGAAGATAACGCCCTATCTTTGGAGGAAAGCAACCAAGCAGAAGTTCCATAAAGGCCTTTTGCCAAGGTATGACGGACCCTTCAAAGTACTCAAACAGGTGGGAGAAGTAGCTTACAAACTGGCCTTGCCGGCTAGACTGAAGATTCATCCAATCTTTCATGTTAGCTTCCTCAAACCATACCACGGAGACCTGTATGCAGGCGAGTTAGAGAACCCAGGCAGGATGCGCCCTGCCATCCGACCCAAGTTCGCAAGGAAATTGTAAGAATTTTGGCGGACCGAAAGGTGGATACGAGTCAAGGACCCCAGTACATGGAGTATCTGGTACAGTGGCATGGAGAGGATGTTTTCGATGCCACCTGGAGGTGAGCAGAAGAACTTTAGCAGTTCGAGGACATTTAGGCCTACGTAAGGGCAAGCGCGACGGGGACGTCAGCGCCTTCAGGTGGGGGAGGATTGTCACTGCCCTAGTAATGCGCACAGCCAGGAGGGCCGTAGCTAGCCCACGGCGCGCAGCATGGGCAAGGCAGTGGCCAAGGACCTACCAGGACGGAGTTTGACCGTGCAACGAGATGCGCACGTCCGTTCGAGGGGCCGGCGAGCCCCACACTTAGTCAGATACAGTGGCGCGAGGTTGGTGACCAAGCGCCAAGGCCGGATGTGGACTCATCTTCCAGACGCGACGGCATGCGGAGTCAGCATCAGCAAGCTCAGATTCAGCAAGGCATGCGCGGCTGAAGAAGACCGGAGCCATTCCTTAGCGGCGCGGAGGTTGGCTAGGCCAAATGCACTCGTGCACGCAGGCCACCTAGCTGCGCAGGAAGGCGCGCACAGGCCAGCCCTACCATGCGCCCAGGCGTGCGCAAACATCCACGTGCCCAGGCATAGTCGATCCCTGGCGTGCGCGTGCGCCACGTCCACCTCACGCGCGCGCCCGACTGGCAGGCGGTCAGCCAGGCAGCGCGCCCGCATGCGAGCGGGCGGGCTGCCCGTCGATCGTTGGCGTATGCCAGCAGGCGCACGCCGAACGGCTAGCGGGCGGGCAGGCGATCCGCCTGACCGTTGGCGTGCCCGCCCGACCGTTGGCGTGCGCCCAACAGCCAGTGCCCAGGCACGCCCAGATAACTGCCCAACTGCCTGCAAGCGATTTATGGAAGGGCAAATCTGCCATTATCATAAAATTTGAACCTTATCTTATGGATAAGATTTGGGACTTCCAGCCAGCGATTTTGAAGGGGCAAATCAGCCATTATCCAAAAGCAACAAACATAAGATTTGGATAGATCTTTGGGGCGTTATTTGAGGGTGTTTTTGGCCATTATCCAAAATCACCGATGGGAGCTTTTAGATAAGGATTTGAGGCGTCAATTCAGCTGCATCTTGAACCCTTCATCAGCCAATCCAACGGCTAGGAAGAAATAAGCTTCAAGGGAGTTTTGGGCGGTAGATTATTTGAGGCGGTGCAAAGGATAAGGATAAGGACGGGATAAGCAAAGGATGAGGCGGTGGCTGCAACTTATAAATAAGGGGCAGAGGCCTTCGGAAGAGCATAACGGAGGGGAGTCAAATAGAATCCAATCCAACAAAACCATCAAGAAATTGAAGGCGTCTTCTAGTCTCCACCTTGGGCGAGAAGGAGGAGAAGGAGAAGGCATGATCGGAGCCGTTGAGGAGCTTCCTACGGGCGATCATCTACAGGTTACGGGCGAGTGATCTTGTAGCCTAAGGCAAGGTGGGGAGAGATCAGTGAGAGATTTCTTGTAGTGCTATGGCACAGATTCATCTTGTCTTCCTCTTGGGATTGTTATTAATCAAAGGGGTTGGGATAGTTTATCATATACATCTTGTGTTGGGCTGGTCATTGATCTTGATTTCTCATTGGGGTTCTTGGGGTTCCTATAGGGGGAGGTCTCGATCAACCTCACCCTAGCCTATTGTGCGCAATTACTCTGAGAGAGAGATGCTGACTTAGCACGAGGCGTGCTAAGGCCGGTCCCTTGCTAGGACGCTTCCGTACTTAAAGAAAAAAAATAACCTATACCTAGCCGGGTGACAAAAGGGTATCAGAGCGCGTTCAATACAAGAACCTAAGGAGCGGATTTTTTTTCTTCTAAAAATCACAACCATGGTGAACCACAATGATCGAATAGCAAGGCTCGAGGCTATTGTCGGGATTCCTCCAGAAGACGGGTTTACTGATCTTATCACCCGATCCCTGAAGCAGCAGCAGATCAATCAGATCCAGCAGGCGATCCTGGCACAACCAGATCATGGAGCCGGGCCAAGCTCTTCCAATGAAGGCCAACAGGACGGGCGAGATGTCGTTCTAAAGGAAGTTCTGAATCGCATTAAGGAGCTGGGAGACGAAGTGGACGCCCTCAAGAGAGAGCGCACACGCCAGTCCCACGCGAATGTACTACATCCATCCCAGATCCGCGTACCTGATCCGAAGCCCTTCAGCGGCGCGCGCAACACCAAGGAACTGGAGAACTTCGTATGGGACGTGGAGGAGTTCTTCCTAACAATGAAAATACCGGAAGCGCAACGTATCCGCCTCGCCAGCATGTTCCTTGTTGGTGATGCCAAGCTATGGTGGCGCACTCCCAGCGCGGAGGATCAAAACGCCGGTAGGCCAGGAATTACAACTTGGGAGGCCCTCAAAGAAGAGTTGAAGATTCAGTTTCTCCCTCACAACGTCACATGGGTGGCGAGGGATCAACTGAAGAAGCTAAAGCAGACGCGTTCCATCAGAGACTACGTCAAGGAGTTCAGCTCATTGCTACTCGACTACCAGACATGTTCGAAGCCGACAAGTTGTTCAACTTTCAGTCGGGGTTACAAAATTGGGCGCAAGTGGAGCTGCGAAGGCAAGGAGTGAAAGATCTCAATTCAGCGATGGCTGTTGCCGAGAGCTTCGTCGACTTTCGTACCACTATGCCTACCCCCGCCCCTGGCAAGCAGAAGGCTAAAGCCAAGGAGGGCAAGATGTCTCGTCCCAAGAAGCAAGGGAAGAAGAAGAAGACGACAGCCCGAAAAAAGAAGGGAACTACTCAGCAGTCTAATGATACCATGGCCAAATCTGAGCGGCCCCAAGGCTGTTTTATCTGCGGAGGTGCACATCGGATGCGCGACTGTCAGAAGAAGGGGAAGCTCACGGCCTTGATCTCCCAACTGGTCGAGGAATCTAGTGACTCAGAGGGACCCTTCTGGGTGAACCCGTTGCAAGCGATTAATGCGCTTGTCACCATGAAGCCGCCATCCTGCAAAGGGCTTCTTTATGTTTCGGTGAAGGTCAATGGCCGCCAGCTGAGGGCCATGATTGATACGGGTGCCACCGACAACTTCATCGCGGAAGACGTAGCGAAGGAGTTAGGTTTGCAGACTTCCACCGCTGCAACCATGATAAAGGCCATCAACTCGAAGGCAGCGAGGGTGAATGGCCTTGCAAAGGCTGATCTAGAAGTCGGCCCCTGGAGAGGGCCGTGCAGCTTTTTGGATCCCACTTGACGACTTTCAGATCAAGGTTTGGCTCTTGAGTTCCTTCGGAGGCAGCCAAGGTACTGATCGCGCACATGCTCAACGAATCATTGCAAAGCATGGACCGAAGCTCCAGCTCCTCCATGGCCAGATCTAAGCTGTTGTTGCAGCTTCAGCTCAAGGTCGCGAAAGCAGCCCCTCGTGCGCCTCCAGGTTCATGCGAAGTCCGCAACTAGCCAACTGCATGCTCAACTTGCAACACAGCTACAAGATTCGGTCGATCCCTCTCCTGGATCTCCCACTATACCCTCCAATGGGTCATGCGACTCCTACTGCTCTCTCCATCTTGGGACTTGCTAAAACTTGCTTCAATGGTTGCAGGACGGTTCGGCGTTCGGAGCCAGTACCGAGGTGGCCCCGCACGAGTCCATCGACACTTTGAGCGAGAAGCAATGCCAAGATTTGATGTACATGAGGCTCATGTCAAGGGAGGACAGTGCGTAGTTGACTCCGGTGCGACACACAATTTCGTGAGCCGATGAGCGGCACACAGATTGAGGCTTGGAGCGTTATCCCAGCCTTGTAAGGTGAAGCAAGTCAACTCCGAGAAGGTGGAGTCTTTGACAAGGGGGAGGCCACATTGGAGTGGGCTCATGGACTGGGCGCTGCAGCATGGCAGTCTTGCCGATCGACGACTACGACCTAATACTCGGGATGGACTTCATCAAGAGCAAGGCCGTGGTCATGCCTCATCGGAGGGGCATCTTGATCCGGAGAGATAGGCGTCCATACTTCGTCCAGTGGAGGGATGGCGTAGGAAAGTTGCGAAGGGTGGGGGCAGAAACCGCCCCACCACCATCTTGGACTGGTCGACACCTGCCATAGTGAGCGAGCTCCGATCGTTCCTAGGACTCGCGGACTATTACCGGAGGTTTATCAAAGGGTACTCGGCCATCGCAAGCCCTTTGACCGATTTGCTCAAGGAGAGAAGGTGGAGTTGGTCCTCTAACTATGAAAAGGCCTTCGGTAAGTTGAAGACGACGCTAGCTACGGAGCCAGTCTTGCAGTTACCCAAATTTGAGGATCCTTTTGAAGTGCACACGGACGCATCCGACCGTGCGCTTGGTAGTCTTGGTCCAGGCGGGACATCCAGTAGCATACGAGAGCAGAAAGTTCAAGGACGCCGAGATGCGGTATTCGGTGCACAGAAGGAGATGACTGCTGTGATACACTGCTTGGATGTATGGTGCCATTACTTGCTTAGAACCAAGTTCAAAATTGTTACCAACAACGTCGCCAACACCTATTTCAAGACCCAGTGCAAGTTGACCCCAAGCAAGCTCGTTGGCAAGAATACTTGGCGGAGTTCGACTTCGATTGGGAGCATCGGCCAGGACGTCAGAATCAAGTAGCCGACGCCCTCAGCCGCCAAGCAGTGCAGGAGTACGTGGCCGCGGTGGCGACCATGCAGTCAAGCGCTATAGAGCACATCCGCGAAGCAGCGCAGGCAGACGCGGCATACGCCAAGTAATGCGTGACGTGACGAGCGGATTGGTGCAGCGCTTCTAGATCCTGGACGGCTTGCTTCGCGCACATGGAGGCAGGCTAGTCGTGCCAAAGAGTGAAGCTTTACGGCGCGACTTATTAAAAGAGTCCCATGACTCAAGGTGGGCAGCACATCCGAGCATAGAGCGGATGTATGTCCTACTATCTCGTGACTTCTACTGACCAATATATGGAGAGACGTGGAGGCCTATGTACGGAGTTGTCTGATCTGCCAGATGGACAAAGTGGAACGCAGGAAGCCGATGGGACTACTGCAACCGTTGCCCATTCCAAGCCGACCATGGGCATATATTTCCATGGATTTCATAGTGGGATTTCCGGAGGTGGACCGCAAGCGGACCATATTTGTAGTGGTGGACAGATTTTCCAAGTATGCTATCTTCATGGCGGTACCGGAACCATGCACAGCCGAGATGTGCGCGACACTTTTCT
Source organism: Calamus simplicifolius (assembly GCA_900491605.1). Taxonomy (NCBI): domain Eukaryota; kingdom Viridiplantae; phylum Streptophyta; class Magnoliopsida; order Arecales; family Arecaceae; genus Calamus; species Calamus simplicifolius. Next base: position 347,302 of record UESW01003970.1, on the reverse strand, counting down.
TCACCAATGTGGTCAAGGTCTTCGGTATACCCAGAGACATCATCAGCGATCGCGACGTCCGATTCACGGGTAAGTTTTGGACCACGCTTTTCCAAATCGTGGGCACGGAGCTTAAATTCTCTACAGCATATCACCCTCAGACGGACGGCCAAATCGAGCGGATGAATGCATTGCTCGAAGAGTATCTACGGCACTTCGTCACCGCAAGACAACGAAACTGGCTTGAGTTGCTGAACGCGGCACAGTTTTCCTACAATCTAAACTGGTCATCAGCAACAGATCAAAGTCCAGCGGAGTTATGCCTAGGCTACCAGCCTAGGACGCCCTTGGAGGTTGCACGACAGTACGACGGCCCATGTCCAGCGGCGCATCTATTTGCAAGGGACAGGACTGAAAACATCGCTAAGGCGCGCGACAGCCTTGTGCGGGCGGCTATGCAGATGAAGCTACGCGCAGACGAGCATCGATGACCAGTGGATCACCAGGTGGGCGATCTTGTTATGTTCAAGATAACGCCCTATCTTTGGAGGAAAGCAACCAAGCGGAAGTTCCATAAAGGCCTTTTGCCAAGGTATGACGGACCCTTCAAAGTACTCAGACGGATGGGAGAAGTAGCTTACAAACTAGCCTTGCCGGCCAGACTGAAGATTCATCCAGTCTTTCATGTTAGCTTCCTCAAACCATACCACGGAGACCTGGACGCAGACGTGTTAGAGAACCCAGGCAGGATGCGCCCGCCATCCGACCCAAGTTCGCAAGGAAGATTGCAAGAATTTTGACGAACCAAAAGGTGGGTACGAGTCAAGGACCCTAGTACATGGAGTATCTGATACAGTGGCACGGAGGATGTTTCTGATGCCACCTGGAGGCGAGCAGAAGAACTTTGGCAGTTCGAGGAGGACATTCAGGCCTACGTGAGGGCGACGCGATGGGGACGTCGACACCTTCAGGTGGGGGAGGATTGTCACCGCCCCAGTGATGCGCACGACTAGGAAGGCCGTAGCGTAGCCCGCGGCGCGTAGCGTGAGCAAGGCAGGTGGCCAAGGACCTGGCAGGACGGAGTTTGCCCGTGTAACGGGATGCGCCCGTCCGTTCGAGGGGCCGGCGAGCCCCACACTTAGTCAAACACATGGCGCGAGGTTGGTGATCCAAGCACCAAGGCCGGATGCGGACTCATCTTCCAGACGCGACGGCATGCGGAGTCGGCATCAGTAAGCCCAGATTCAGCAAGACGTGCGCAGCCGAAAAATACCCAGAACCATTCCTTAGCGGCGCGGAGGTTGGCTAGGCCAAACGCACCCGAGCGAGCAGACCAGCTTAGCTGTGCGCGCAGGCGCGCGCAAGCCAGCCCTGCCGCGCGCCCAGGCGTGCACATGCTCCATAATGAAAAGAAGAATTCTCTCCTTCAAAATCTAACGTACAATGCTGGTTTAAAAATGTATATGTTGGGAAGAAAGGGGTGCCTCTAAATCCTGAATAGACTCCTTATAAATACTCAAACGAACACCATGAAATGAATTGAAATCTCATATGAATCCACAATTCAAAGTGAGAACCATAAAGACTAGCTCAACGTCCTTACTAGGAAAACACCTTCTACAATTTTGAGATTCTCATCTCCAACGTTTCCTTGATGACATAATATTAGCAGATAAAATAAAACGTATTTTTCCTGGCTGAAGCATTACAATTGGAGAAGACAAACCTCTAGCTACCAAGTCTACCAAGGGGATATTTTAGATAAAGGTTAAAAAATGGATAAAACATATCAAGTCAATAACTTACTCGCATAGAAAAGCATCAGCCTCATCAATAAAAAGCAGTAGACCCTTTTTGGATTTCTTAGCCCAATCAAATATTTCATGGATCTTGGTAACAGCTTGTGAACCCAATGGTGCAACATCACCTCCAGTCATCATTGCATAATCCAGACCCTGTAGATAATCATGACAAGGCAATCAAAAAGACACTTCAAGAAAGTCGAATCATTTAAGTTCTGTGTTTCAAATTGAACAAATATTCCATTATCACAACTATAATTAACAACTTTGTGAATAAGGGAAAGAAGTTGACTAATAGTAAAGTGAGAAATAGAACTGATATGGCATTCCATAAGTAGTAAGTAACATGCACCATACCGATTTCCGAGCCATCTCCTTGGCAACCAAAGTTTTACCAGTACCAGGTGGTCCATAGAATAGCATGTTACGGAAAGGTGCTTGATGTGACTTTGTGTTTTCTGTTGCTCGAGCAAGTTGTTCAATCCTCTTATGCAATGATGGATGAAGAATTATATTCTCAAAGCTAGTCCGATTTTCTGAAGATGCCAACTTCCCAGATGCTGCATCAGAACCAAAAACCTTAAGGCGTGAAGCAATTCCTGACCATGGAAACTTGGCAATTGATGATTCACGAATCAGCGAAGGCTGGCCCAGTATTCTGTTGATGTAACCCCACATAACCCTAGCACCTTCCCTATATGTATATAATAACCAAATAATGTAACAATATTACCTGATTCACAAGGATAATAAAGAGCACCATTTAAATACAGAACAAACTTAAGAATTGTAATCTCATGAATCCAGAAACTTAAATAAACCTAGTAGTGTAGACACCAGCAGCAAGAGCAGTAACTCCTCCAACTGCCATGATTAATGTACCCCGATCAGTCATCAACATCCTCACACCACCTACAGGTTTACAGTGAGAAACCAGGAACAAGAAGATGAGTTCTCACACTGACGGCAGAAAGAACAAGGCTAGATGATGCTACTTCATATGTTGGAAGCCGTGATAAAAGAAAATGCATGCCAATCTTACTACACATATAGCGTTCAAAGGAAGTCAAGAACTTAGAAATTTAGGTATTAATTAAATCAAAATAATCACATAGTCTGTTACAATTATCAGAGGTTACAATGAACAATCCAATGAAAAGAATGATGCTTGTCTTTAGTCTCTGGTCAAAGTAAGGGAAAAGAAGCAAAATAAAGGAGTAGAAAAGAATAAAATATGAATTAAGGATAATACACAATTGAAAAATGTGTTTTAAGTGATCTAGTAGTCATAATTGCATGCATGGTATCTAATGATATCATAAATATGGAACCAAGTCTTGTTCGGAAGCAGTGGCCTTGACAAACCCAAAACTTAAAATGCGTTTGCTAGCAAATAACAAAACTTAAAATATGTTTGTTAGCAAATAAGTACATCCAACATATACAACCAAGACGGAATGCACATATTAATCACTTGAACCTTATTAAAATATGTTTATCAAATTCTGAATTCAGATATACCAATGTCCACTTTAGCATAATACCTTCAATGTGGTTAAAAGTTGCATTGATTGCAGCAATCCACTTCTCTCTTTCACCCTTCATACGTTCTAAAAGCATTCTCCTGTTATGTTCTTCCGTCAATTTTGCTTCATGTGCCCGACCCTCAGCCTCTGCCATAGCTTTAACTCTTATTGTTTCACGTTCTATCTCAGCTCTCTCTTTTTCTGTTTGGCGCACTTGAGCTTGGATTTGTTCTTCTGTAGCACGCCTTGCTTGCTCCTTTCTTATGGAAGATTCCTCTTGCATTTTTACAAGTTCAACATTATGTCGCCTCTGTGTTTCATGTTCTGTCTGCAGAGATATGTAAGACTTAAAATTTGATATAAGGCAAAACATAAACCACCGAGTTCAAAGTTTAAGGCAGTCAAAACAATATTCTACTAACTAATCTTCTACCAACTAGTTTAGATAAATGCATCCATAGGAATGACATAATAAACTCAGACATGAAGAAAAAAAAAGTCACTTCAGCAACCTGCATTCTTTTTCTTGCTAACTCATCTTCATAGCGTGCCCTTTGTGCTTTGGTCTGTGCTTGTTGTTGGATCAAGTTTCTTTGCTCTTCAGCCAGTTTCCTCTGCTTTTCCTGCAGGAAAAAAAAAAAAGCTTATGAGAAGTTCAGATGCCAAGAAATCTGGACTTGAACTAGGATTTTAACAACATAATTTCCATAAAGACTATTACATTGTTTTCCTCCAAACTACTGAAAATTTTCATTGGAAAGTTTTGCATAGCAGATTACCTCATCTTTTCAAATTTGAGAAAATATTAACAGAATTGCAACTTTATATTTATCTAAGCCCCTTAAGCATTTCCATCTGAGAAGAAATTGATACTGTTTTCTCCTCTCATAGATGCAGCTAAATTAAGAGTTACCTATATGCCATTGCCAATGTAGTACCAAGCTATTGAAATCAACTACATAATTTGAGAGGACATTCCCCAAACCACAACCCACTCCCACACCCTACAGCATGAAGTCAAGAGCGTTGTTATATTTCGGTCAATGGACATCAAGAAGAAACAACAAACCAAGAATCAGGACATGCTGGTTGATAAATCAATGCAATCAGGCTATAAGTTTCAAATAAGAAATCATGTATGTGCTTCAAACTTATGCAGCAATGCCATAGATAGGGGTGGCAATTTGTTGGGTTCAGGTCAAGTATGGCCATATTCATACCCATACTCGAAGTATACGTGTTAGACCCAAACCTAACGTATACATAAACCGTGAGCATTATGAATATCATGCATAAGAAAACCAATGTTAGAGGTGAAGGAAGATTGGTCTAATTGAATTTGAGCATCATGAATATCATGCATAAGAAGACCAATCTTGGAGGCATATACATACTTTAACTACTTAATGCATAGCTAAGAATCTTGAAATCATACTTTTTTATACTCAAGTATTTTAGAGATAGTGGATCACATTCAATGGCTCAAATCATTTATATGGGACCCCCATCACCTAATCAAAACTTGAGCAGGCCTAAGTGGAGATCCACATGAATTTAGCCTGTGTGAGTGCACACAAACATGCACATATATATGTATATATGAATATTCCCAAGAGCTACTCCTTGCGGTCCCATTAGGAAATTCCAGTTGGGTTATATTCAAGGCTCTTATGTGTACGCTCAAAAAGATGGAGCAGGTCTTTTGTAACCAAGAGGAAAGTTATTATAATCTGAATACATGAGGGAGTAGGCCATTGGAGATTGGCATAATGGAAGCAAGACAATACAGAATGCTTCCCCTACCAATGCCTGGTGACGTGGCTGATCCAACGCCGTTAGAGAACCGCAAGAAAACCGACGAAGCCCCCTTTGGCCTCCAAAGGACCATTCGGCCACGGTAGCGCACACAATTACTCTGAGCTCCATGGCCGAGAGCTCCATGACCGAGAGCTCCACGGCCGATAGCTCCAAGGCCGACAGCTCCAAGGCCGGCACCTCCAAGACCGGCACTCCCAAGGCTGGCACCCCAAAGGCCGACACCTCCAAGACCGGCACTTCCAAGGCCGGCACCCCGAAGACCGACACCTCCAAGACCGGCACTTCCAAGGCCGGCACCCCGAAGACCGTCGGCCCCAAAGGCCGACAGCACCAAGACCGGCACCTCCAAGACCGGCACCTCCAAGGCCGGCGCCTCCAAGACCGGCACTCCCAAGGCCGGCACCCCAAAGGCCGACATTCCCAAGGCCGGCACCCCGAAGACCGTCGGCCCCAAAGGCCGATAACTCCAAGGCCGGCACCTCCAAGACCGACACCACCAAGGCCGGCACCTCAAAGACCGTCGGCCCCAAAGGCCGACAGCTCCAAGGCCGAGAGCTCCAAAGACCGACAGCTCCATGGCCGACAGCTCCAAGGCCAACAACTCCAAGGCCGAGGGCTCCAAGGCCGAGAGCTCCATGGTCGAGGGCTCCATGGCCAACACCTCCAAGCTGCCAAGCTCCCTTGCCGTTAACGATGCCATGCAAGCTCATCCAAGGGCATGAGCAGGGCCACGCAAGCACTCCATACTTGACACTCTACGAGGGACAGTTGCTTTAACTCAACACCATCCTTCTTCCCCCAACGGATGTACCTTGGGACCCGCACGACCCACGAGATGAAAAATCACGAGCTCAATGTCACACGGTCCGACGCACTCCGCCCATCTCAGTCTCGGCATCGGTCTCAGCGTCGGCCTCGGCGGTAAAAGCCGATAAGCGTCCGCTTGCTGCAAAGAATTCCACGTGGCTTTTCTAGGATCACAGGCGGTCACCAAATATTATGAACCGGCAATTACTAAGGCCACGGACGGTTTCTAAAAATTAAGAGGTGTACTTATGACATACGTTCAGCAGTTAGTACGCCCACCTATGAAGAACGGAAGATATTACTCGGCTGTTACCAGTGAAGGATAAGAGGACCCCCAAACAGGTATATAAAGACCCCAATCCCCCAACGAGAGATTGGGGGGGGGCTCAATCTCTACTTTAATTAAAAAATTCCTGTTCTCCATATCGCTGACTTGAGCGTCGGAGGGTCCCGTCAGAACCACCGGTCCGGGACTTTCTTGCAGGTTTCCGGCTGAAGGAGGCGATCCCTATTATTCCTCTGAAGGCCAACGAAGTATTTCTGTCGCTTGACGCTCCTCAAAAGTGATTTGGCGGCAACAGATTGGCGCGCCAGGTAGGGGGGACGCGCTGAAGGAAAGAGAACTCTGTCTCCCTGACCTATAAGTCTGTCCCCTCTAAGATAGCCATAGTGGTGACGCGTGTGCCGAAGGTCCTCACTAATCATGCCGGGAGGCATCCGCATAGCCCTGAGCAGCAAAGGACCACTCTCTCTATGCTCCTCTCTCACCACCAACCTCAGCTGTTCTAATTAACCAGCTGACCATCCTCAATCAACAAGTTCAAGCCTTAAATGCAGCGGTTCATGAGTTGCAAAAGTAACGCCCGTCAGCCACTCAGCAGCCCCGAGGCTCCATGGAGGCCCAAGGCTCCAATGCAGCCTCCAGATCATGGCAGCCTCGTTTCCTCCACAGCAACCTCCGGATCCCACGACGGCCTCTTCTTCCACGACGGCCCTTCACGGCAATATCCGAATCCCACGGCGGCCCAAGACTTCACAGCGGCCTCACTCTCTAGGCGGCCCCCGGCCTCTCCCCGCAATGACCAAACGAGTGCCAGTTTCGCAATTGCAAGGATAAGGCTACAGAGTCCATGGCGGCCCCTGGCCTCCACGGCGGCTCCGAGCCTCTCTCTCTCGACGGCCCGAGGCTCCACGGCGGCCCCCGATGTTCACAGAGGCCACGGGTCACCCACAACAGCCACCATCCCGGCCACGACCGTTTGGCCGGATCCACGTATCTCGCATCGGCGAGCGACGACACCTCTAGCTCCCGAGCCCATGCGGAAGCGGCAGCTAATCTCTTTGATTTCAACGACAATCTTCTCCTATATTAGAGGATGCTTGCCATAGCATTAGAAGAACCAATTGGTACACAAAGTTATCAATCACTTCGGGGTTCTTCTTCAGTTGAGCCTCCAGTCCGATGTTCAGAAGCTTCTTGATGTCCCAGAACATATCGACATATCTTTAGAATACCATGGAGTTAAAGTCACCAAAAGCCTTGCTAAAGCGTGTCTCGAACTCATCAGAGCCCAAGAGAGTGTCTAGCTCAGCACCGAACTCTACTTTGAAGATCCTTTCTTCGGTGACACCACTTCTCGCCATCCCCTGTAAAGATTCCATCACCAAAAGGATCAGCAGTACAGATCTCACCGTGGGAAGGCTTGATCAGCCTTCTGAATTAACTCCCTGTAGAGAAGAAGGAAAAGAAAATGATGTCCACAACATGGAGAATGATCGTTGCAACGCTATGGAGAGAAAAGAGAAGGCGGGCAAGCCTAGTTTTAAAGTCAGCTCTAGCAGCTGGAGAGCCATAAAAATGACTGCGGTGCAAGATTTCTCCTTAAGGAGCTAAAGATTCAGCAAAGCCAGCTCACCAACCAACTTGATTCCCTAGGGGGCAGACCACCAGCGAGCAAAAGCGTTCAAGCCCGCAGAAGAAAAACAAGGGTGCTGCAAGAGCTAAGTACGCTGCACTTAAGACTCTTTCTTTCATTGATGCTTAAAAATGTCATACAGGGGAGACCGACTCTGCATTAGCATTCAAGACCAACCTCGCATTGGCGTCTCAAAAGACCAAAGACCGACTCCGTATCGGCAACAAAGACCGGCTCCGCACCGGCAACTTAAGACCGGTTCCGCACCGGCACCAAAGATCGGCTTCGCGTCGGCAACAAAGACCGGTTCCGCACCGGCAACTTAAGACCGGCTCCGCGTCGGCACAAAAAGACCGGCTCCGCAGCGGCACCAAAGACTGGCTCCGCGTCGGCACAAAAAGACCGGCTCCGCGTCGGCACCAAAGATCGGCTCCGCGTCGGCACCAAAGACCGGCTCCGCACCGGCACCAAAGACCGGCTCCGCATCGGCACCAAAGATCGGCTCCGTGTCGGCACAAAAAGACCGGCTCCGCGTCGGCACCAAAGACCGGCTCCGCACCGGCACCAAAGACCGGCTCCGCGTCGGCACCAAAGATCGGCTCCGTGTCGGCACCAAAGATCGGCTCCGTGTCGGCACAAAAAGACCGGCTCCGCGTCGGCACCAAAGACCGGCTCCGCGGCACAAAAAGACCGGCTCCGCGTCGGCACCAAAGACCGGCTCCGCACCGGCACCAAAGACCGGCTCCGCGTCGGCACCAAAGATCGGCTCCGTGTCGGCACAAAAAGACCGGCTCCGCATCGGCACCAAAGACCGGCTCCGCACCGGCAATTCAAGCCCGTCTCCGCATCGGCACCTTCAAGCCCGGCTCCGCGTCGGCACAACCGAGCCCGGCTCCACACCGATAATTCAAGGCCGTCTCCGCATCGGCACCTTCAAGCCCGGCTCCGCGTCGGCACAGCCGAGCCCGGCACGGCTGAGCCCGGCTCCGCGTCGGCACCGAAGACCAACCTCCGCGTCGTCACCAAAAAGCCCTGGCCAGCCAGGCACCAAAGACAATAGAAGACCGACCTCCACGTCGGCACAGAAGACCGACCTCTGCATCAACACCAAAAAGCCCTGGCCAGCCAGGCGCAAAGACCGGCCTCCACGTCGGCACAGAAGACCGGTTCCGCGTCGGCACCAAAGACCCGCGAAGGCAAACAGCTACGAAAAAACTAAGTATACTATACTGAGAAAAAAAGTTTCTTTTCATTAGTGTCTGGATGCGTTACAGGAATACCACCAAAGACCGACTCCGCGTCGGCAACAAAGACCGACTCCGCGTCGGCACCTCAGGACCGGCTCCGTGTCGGCACCCTCAAGCTCAAGACCTGCAGATTTGAATCAACATAGTTTCCTGGGGAGCAGATCAACCCTGCAAAAGGAAACCAATTTCTTTAAAGAAGAAAAAAAAAGCACCTAATGACTCTCAAATCACCCTCCAGGGCTAAAGGCTCCCGAGCATGGTCGGATCCCAGCGACTCTCGGGTCATCCTCCGAGGTTCAAAAGGCTCTCGACGGCCTCAACTTTGCCTCAACGGCCTCGACCCTGTGTCAGCGGCCAACAGCCAATCAGCTATCAAGAAGCCCCAAGACAACTCACAGCTGGGAGAAGCCAACTCCCCAGTTGCAGGGCATCCGCTCCCAAGCTCTTAAGCCTGTACTCGACGTCGACATCAAACACGACGTAAAGGCAAACATCTACAAAAAAGGCTCAACGGCTCCCTCCACCTCAGGAGCATCATTGCGGCCTCGCTGGCTCTCTGCCTCCATGACATGTGGACGGGGACCCACATCCAAACATCATGTCCAAAGTTGAAGACCCAAAGTCAGGTGGGGATCAGCTACTTGGGAGGTAACGCCTCTTTCGCCTTGCTGGGGTGGGCCCGCTTCGTCTCACAGGCGAGGGGGCATCTGATGTGGCTGATCCAACGCCGTTAGAGAACCGCGAAGGAAACCAACGAAGCCCCCCTTTGGCCTTCAAAGGACCATTCGGCCACGGTAGCGCACACAATTACTCTGAGCTCCATGGCCGAGAGCTCCAAGACCGACAGCTCCATGGCCGACAGCTCCAAGACCGGCACCTCCAAGGCCGGCACCTCCAAGACCGGCACCTCCAAGACCGGCACTCCCAAGGCCGGCACCCCAAAGGCCGACACCTCCAAGACCGGCACTTCCAAGGTCGGCACCCCGAAGACCGTCGGCCCCAAAGGCCGACAGCACCAAGACCGGCACCTCCAAGGCCGGCGCCTCTAAGACCGGCACTCCCAAGGCCGGCACCCCAAAGGCCGACATTCCCAAGGCCGGCACCCCGAAGACCGTCGGCCCCAAAGGCCGATAGCTCCAAGGCCGACACCTCCAAGACCGACACCACCAAGGCCGGAACCTCGAAGACCGTCGGCCCCAAAGGCCGACAGCTCCAAGGCCGAGAGCTCCAAGACCGACAGCTCCAAGGCCGACAGCTCCAAGGCCCAGGGCTCCAAGGCCGAGAGCTTCATGGCCGACAGCTCCATGGCCAACACCTCCAAGCTGCCAAGCTCCCTCGCCGTTAACAGTGCCATGCAAACTCATCCAAGGGCATGAGCAGGGCCACGCAAGCACTCCATACTTGACACTCTACGAGGGACAGTTGGCTTTAACTCAACACCATCCTTCTCCCCCCAACGGATGTACCTTAGGACCCGCACAACCCACGAGATGAGAAATCACGAGCTCAATGTCACACGGTCCGACGCACTTCGTCCGTCTCGATCTTGGCGTCGGTCTCAGCGTCGGCCTCGGCGGCAAAAGCCGATACGCGTCCGCTTACTGCAAAGAATTCCATGTAGCTTTTCCAGGATCACAGGCGGTCATCAAATATTATGAACCGACGATTACTAAGGCCACGGACGATTTTCAAAAAATTAAGAGGTGTACTTATGATATACGTTCAGCAGTTAGTACGCCCACCTATGAAGAACAGAAGATATTACTCGGCTGTTACCAGTGAAGGGTAAGAGGGACCCCCGAACAGGTATATAAAGACCCCAATCCCCCAACGAAAGATTGGGGGGGCTCAATCTCTACTTTCATTAAAAATTCTTGTTCTCCATATCGCTGACTTGAGCGTCAGAGGGTCCTCATCGGAACCACCGGTCTGAAGCTTTTCTTGCAGATTTCCGGCTGAAGGAGGCGGTCCCTATCATTCCTCTAAAGGCCAATGAAGCATTTATGTCGCTTGACGCTCCTCAAAAGTGATTTGGCGGCAACACCTGGCTATCTTAACATACTGACAAAGCAAATAGCTCAAGACATGAACTCACATATAACTCAGAGATGGCCATATTTGTGGTGCATAATGCTATGTATTACTCCTAGACAGGAAAAAGATTCCAACTTTGCATGGCACTCCCATAACCATAGGCATCTATCCATCTCAGAAAACACATAAAATTCACTGCTAACCTCCTATTCATTAGCAATTCCAATCAAAACATGACAGTATGTGATGACTAATGAATCTAAAAACAATCTACTAAATTTTACAAAACCCAGATGCCCGAATCTCCTGTAACCCTCTAAAGAACATTCAATAGGACATATTGAAGCGACAGAAGATAAAGACATGCAAAGTTCAGTTTCTTGACCATGAAACAAAACTTGATAAAAGATAATGAAAGCCGACGACACAAAAAGAAAGGAGATGATTACAATTTCAGCCTCAGCTTGCATGGCGACATATTGGACCTTCTCGGCCTCCACCTCCGCCAGTCGAGTCTCCTCCTGCTTCCTCATCAGATCAAATACCTGAATGCCATTACCAAAGAAGAAAGACCGCAAGAAGATTAGACCGAGAGAAAGATAGAGGAAAGAAAGGGGAGCGACGGAGGTGCGTGAGTTCAGAGCTTGGCAAATGAGAAAACACCTGCTTGGAGTAACGGGAACCATTGATCTCTCGCAGGGCCTTAGCACCGCGCTCCAGCGACTCGGGGTCAAACCCGCCGGAGGACGACGAGCCCCCGTGCGTGTTTTCGGCGACCGGAGGAGGGGAAGAATGGGAGAAGCGGAAGGGGCTGTCGGCGTAGGCGCAGTCCGCAAGTGCGGCAAGAGAGGCCGCGGCCGCCCCTGCCGCCGCAAGTGCGGCGGAGCGTGGCAACTGGAACGGCGGCATCGACGAGGGTGGCGCGCTTGTCTAGAAGCACGCTCTCGCTTCCATGGACGAGACGAACGAGAGGGGGTGGTATCGTATCGCGGCAGCGGAGAGGAAATTGAGAGAAGAAAGAAGAGAGGACCGCGTCGAGGGTTTTATTTGGAGTCGAGGAGAGGCGGCCCAGCCTTGGGGTTTAAGAAGGGGATTGCTAATACCTACCTAACGATGGCGTCAGCGCTTTAACCCTTCGTCTAGAGGCACTGGACCATGCCGCCTATAGTTTGACACGGCTCATATCCATATGAATCATGTCATATACGGTTTGATACTGTTGCATATTGAGCCGTACCGATACGATTCAGTAAATCATATCTTATGAAGCATAAAATTTTTTTTCTGTTGATCTAGCATGACACGGTTCATGACGGATTTAGGCTGGCCCATCATGCCATACCGGCATGACAGCCCATGCCCACCGGGCCAAGGTGGGCCTAGGCCGTGCCGGCCCAGATGAGTCATGCTAGGCACGGCTTAAATAAAAAAAATTTGTAAAAAAAATATTTTTTTTGATAAATTAAAAAATTATTAGGAATAAAAAAATTTATTAATATGAAGCCACCTTAATGGTGGGGGATTTGGCATAGACCCCTACCAGTTTATTAATTTAAAATCAAAATGGTACATAAGGGAGGGGGCTAGGCCTGACCTTCAGAATATAATACAATAAGTAAGGAGAAAAAAATAGAAAGAAAAAATATAAAGATGACTTACTTTAAGTTTTTAATAATTTAAAAAATAAAATATATAATTATAAAAGTAGAAATGACTCACTCATCAGTAGTATTTGTGTCATCATCATCTTCGCTGGTTAAGTCATATCCACCTTTATCTTGAAGCCTCGCCTCATCATCCAACCAATCTTTGAAGCAGATAAGCATCTCAACTGTGTCGCCAGTCATCCTACTTCTCTTTTCATCCAAAATACGCCGACCTGCATTAAAAGCATATTCCGATGCTACCGTGGACATCGGCATAGCTAAAATATCTCGTGCAATGGTAGACATAACAGGATATTAATTTCTAACACTCTTCCACCAAGCTAATACATCTAGACTTTCTATTTGATCTTCATCATATGCAAAATGAAGATCGTTTCGTAAATAAATTCCAATTCATTACTTAAAGATGAAGAAGATGAAGAAGATGAAGCATGTGCATGTCTTCTAATGAATGAAAAAATAGATGACGAATGAGATCTAGAAGAAGAAGCAGAGCTTTGAGCAGGTATTCTAGATCCACAAATTTTATCATTATATAAATCATAAATATCATTAAGAAGTCGTGTTACCTCATCTTTAGCAGGTTCAGGATTTTGATTCATGTTTTCGATCGATTAAAAAAATTATACCATTTAATTTAACTCTAGAATCAAAAACAGCAGCTAAGTTATGCAATGGACATATCCTATTTCAATATTTATTCCATTTAGTTTACATATTACGTATAATAGGCATTAAAACTTCATGATATCTATATTCTTTAAACTTTTCACTAATTACATATGCTTTTTGTAAAAATGAACAAGAAGTTGGATAATAAATACCTGAAAGACATTTGTGGCATTATAAAAAGTAACCAAAAAATCTTATAAAATTTTACCTTGATTCCAATTAGTTTCAGTCAATATAAATCCTAATCCACGCTCATTAATATAAGCACTTAATAAGTTCTTATATGGATATGCATCATGTATCATGGCATAGGTACTATTCCAACGAGTTATTACATCAAGTTTAAATTTTTTAAAATGTTTACCATGATCTAACATAATTATTTAAATTCTTGAAGTCTTGACCTTGAAGCATGAATAAAAGAAACTGCATTTCTAATTTTTGAAATAACCTCTTGAATTATGTTCATGCCAGATTGAGCAGAAAGATTTAATATATGACATGCACATATAATATGAAATAATTGTCCATCTAAAATTGGATGTGTTGATGCTGGATCACCAGATTTTTTCTCTAGCTATGAGATCTCTTTTTTCTGAAGAAAAAATCCCCCCTCACCCTTCCTTCTCCCTCCTTTTTATCCTCTTCCTTTCTTCATTTTATCATTATTTTTTTTCAATTCCAGCAGTCCATGTGTTGGATAAGTATTCATCTTTTATCTCTCTTACTACGTGGTCATTCAGTGATAATTAATAATAAGGATATTAAGAAACTTATTCATAAAGGTAAGGATTTTCATGATGTCTTGATTATCCCGAGGGAATGTCAGGGTTAGTGGGGATATCAGAGTCAGAGAAAGGTATCGAGCTCTAAAAAAGAGGTTCAATGTCTCTTTCTGGATAAACGGTGGCTTTTCAGTGCTTGTCTTATTCGTATCATTTAAAGCGTTATGATGTTTTGCATTTCTTGGTTTGTGAGCCCCCTCTCCCGCCGCCCAGGATTGGGGGCCGCCCAGGCTCTGGGGGCTGCCCAGGACTGGGGGCCGTCCCGAACTGGGGGCCGCCCAGGATCGGGGGCCGCCCAGGACCGGGGGCCGCCCAGGCTCTGGGGGCCGCCCAGGACTGGGGGCCGCCTAGGCTCTGGGGGCCGCCCAGGACTGGGGGGCCGCCCAGGCTCTGGGGGCCGCCCAGGCTCTGGGGGCCGCCTAGGACTGGGGGCCGCCCAGGACCGGGGGCCGCTCGGGCTCTGGGGGCCGCCCAGGACCGGGGGCCGCCCAGGCTCTGGGGGCCGCCCAGGATCTGGGGGCCGCCTAGGACTGGGGCCGCTCAGGCTCTGGGGGCCGCCTAGGACTGGGGGCTGCCCAGGACCGGGGGTCGCCCGGGCTCTGGGGGCCGCCCAGGACCGGGGGCCGCCCAGGCTCTGGGGGCCGCCCAGGACCGGGGCCGCTCAGGCTCTGGGAGCCGCCAGGACTGGGGGCCGCCCAGGACCGGGGGCCGCCTGGGCTCTGGGGGCCGCCCAGGACCGGGGGCCGCCTAGGCTCTGGGGGCCGCCCAGGACCGGGGGCCGCCCAGGCTCTCACCTAGGATTGGGGGCCGTATATATATATTTTTTTTAACTATTTTTATTTATTATCCATATCATATGCCCCCTCGCCCTTCTTCCTTGTATTTAAGTGTATTGTGCACGTGCAAGGGAGGAGGGCGGAAAAATTCGAATTTCAAAACGTCTAGTACTTGATAAGCGACGTTTCGAAAAAGGGAGGGGGAGGCGCCTATCTCTAAGAGGATAGCGTCTTTTCATTTGTCCGGCTCCACTGGGGGGCCACCACGTGTTCTTGTGGCGCTCGAGGCGTTGCGTCTGATACTTATAAAGAAAAGAGGGAGCCATCCCTTTTCCTTTATCCTTAGTTTCGTGTGTCTTCTTGCGTTTTTTACTTCCTCAAGCCCAGGTCAGTTGATTTCTTCCTTTTCCCTTTCTTTCTTTATGGATTCCCCCATAGATAGGAAAGGTAAGGGCCCCATGGTTGAGCCCTCCCAAGAGGAGATCCTTCGAGCACGTCGACGGGCTCCGGGAGGGGTAGTCATCCGCGGGGACCAACCCGCTGCCGGGTCTACGGCGCCCGTGCCTAGGTTGTTGTCTCCATCTCCTAGGGTCTCTTCTTCGTCCACCAGCCGTGAGGTAGGACCTCCCGTGGTTATTTCTAAACTGACTAGACCGGCGGACGTTGTTTCCACCATATCCTCCCAGGACCTTAGGAACCTTAGGGCCCAGTTTGGAATTCCTATAATATTCGGCTCTCCGTTCCCCTTTCTGAGGATAGGGTTACCTTAGCGCGACCAGGTAAGGTCACTTTGTATGAAGAGTTCTTTAAGGGGGCCTGCGATTGCCCCTACACCCCTTTTTTGTGAATCTGTTGAGCCGATATCGCCTTATCCCTGCACAGCTCACTCCCAATTCTATCCGCGTTATATTTTCTTTTTGGTGCTTTGTTCTTTTCATGGAGCTTCTGCTCGACTTTCCTTATTTAGAGCACTATATAGGATTCGGAACCCAGTTAGGGATGGATGGTGGAGTTTTGCATCGAGGCCTAAAAGGGTCCTTAAGCTTAATCTCCCTTCTAAGATTAAAGGGTGGAAATCTAGGTTTTTCTATGTACATCTGGAGGGGTTGGGTGTAGATTGGGGTATCCCGGACATCAGTTCTAACCAGAATGCGAGCGTTGATGAGAGAGACCGCGAACTCTTCAGCACTCTTATCTCTACTGTTATACCCCCCAGTAAAGAATTGTTATCGGAGGATAATCTCCGGGAGCTTGCTTTCGTGCCAGTGTCGCTGGCTGCAGCGCCCGGTGAGCCTCAAAGAATTCACCTCTCCTTCTTCTTTGTACTCTTAGCTATCATGTTTGGTGTCTTTTTGACTGACCTTATGTTTACTATATTGCAGCAATGAAGTTCTCTCGAGACTTCTTGGTATCAAACCTTCGAAAGAGAGAGAGGTGAGCATGACGAGGCGGGAAGCGAACCTAAAAAATCCCGTCAGTCCGAATCGGATCGCCAGGTTCAGCCTCCGGCGATGATTCCTGAAGCGACCTTAATAGAAGATAGTGAGGGGGAGATGAGTCCTCTGACGGGGACTCCGATAAGAAATCCTGTCGAAAGAGAGCTTCCGAAAGTCATCCCTCTCCCCAATAAGAGTCCCGGGGGATCTGTAGGGAGTGCAGAAGCTGTTGAAGTTAATTTGTCGGGTCCTTCTTTATCAAAGGAAGTGGGCGCTCCTGCCCCGCTTCTTCAGAAGCTTTAGGAAATCTACCTCCGCCTCCTCAACCGCCTAATCAGGGCGCTGGGTACAAAAGTTGTTTGTCGGAGACAATTCTTAAGCTCGCGATCCTGCCCAGGTTCCAAGACAAAATGAGGCAGGTAACGCAAGAAGAGTCCTTCGACACCATGTTCACAGCTGCGCTTCAGGTAAGGTTTTAATCTTCCTCTCCTGTAGTTATCGGATTCAGGTATTTACTGAACGCGTTTTGCAGATGTCGAACGGCCTTTTTGTCTTGCGCGAAGATTTAAACAAGGCCAAGTCTCGGAGCGCGAGCTTAGACAAAGAATTAGCGGAGACGAAGGTCCAGGAATTAAAAGCACTACACGATCTCCGGGTTATTCGTGAGGATTATAGGACCTGGCGGGGAAAGGCGAAACGGAGTTGCAAAACCTAGACGCCCAATTGTCTGAGGTTCGGGCGAAGTTGTTGCCAACGGAAGAGAGGTTAAAAGAGACCACTCTTAGGCTAGAGCATACTGAGAACCGAGCCGATAATGCGGAGGCCACGGCTCGTGATGCCATAGAGAAGCTGGTTTTAGCTGAAAAAGACGCCAAGAATGCTCTTGACAAAGCTACAACAGCGGTGACGGAGGCTCGAGAGAAGATAGCTGCAGTTGAGGCCAAGGCCCGGGAAAAGATAGCTGAGATTGAGGCCGAGGCCCGAAAAGGTAGCTATGGCCGAGGCCAAAGCTCAAGAGAGGGTGGCTGCGGCTGAAGCCAAAGCTCAAGAGAAGGCAGTCATAGCTGAAGCCAAGGTTCGGGACGCTATTAAGAACTACAAGGGCTCCCCGGACTTTGAATCGGAGTTCCAGGAGGCCGCTCTGGATGCCTTCGTTCAGGGCTTCGAGATGTGTAAGCAGAGGCTAGCCCGACACTTTAATTTAAAGGACCTTGAACGCTTCCGAGCCGTGGACGAAGAAATCCCTGACGCGGAGGTTGAGGACACGGCGGGTGAGGTAGTGGCGGCCAATCTTGTTGTAGAAAAGCCTTTTGCCGAGGAGCCGGCCTCCGACCTCAATATAGAGAAAGAGCATTCAGGGAACTGATTGGGGATGTCTAAATTTGTTTTTGACTTTAATTTTAGCTTTTTCGTCCTTAACTTGGTCCCTTTAACGGACCTCTTTTTGTTATGATCATCTGTTTTATTTGAGGAGACTTTATAAAGTTCCCTAATAGATTGACTTTAAACGAGAAAACGCTCTCCTCTATTTATTTGGTGTTTTTTAGTATTTCATTCTATGTGTTGGCTGAAAATCATGGTCATCGGGTAGTTTTCCGGTACGTTGTATTAGGATATAATTCTTAGAATGCCAATAAAGCAGCCTAGGGACTCCTATAGGGGAGTTAATCCTGCGTTTATAGAAGCGTAAAGCTTTTGAGGCCGTGGGGTCATTTAGTATTTATTTTAGTTTGGGGCCGCTTGAGTCATGGACTTGAACCTCCTCAGGGGCGAACCATGCCGGCCTGGGGGTGTCCTTTGGACTGTAGGGCCGCCGCGGAGTTGTCTACTCGCAGTTTGGGGCCGCTTGAGTCATGGACTTGAACCTCCTCAGGGGCGAACCATGCCGGCCTGGGGGTGTCCTTTGGACTGTAGGGCCGCCGCGGAGTTGTCTACTCGCAGTTTGGGGCCGCTTGAGTCATGGACTTGAACCTCCTCAGGGGCGAACCATGCCGGCCTGGGGGTGTCCTTTGGACTGTAGGGCCGCCGCGGAGTTGTCTACTCGCAGTTTGGGGCCGCTTGAGTCATGGACTTGAACCTCCTCAGGGGCGAACCATGCCGGCCTGGGGGTGTCCTTTGGACTGTAGGGCCGCCGCGGAGTTGTTCTGAAGAATTATCTAAAAATATGTGTTCAAATATACAGACTTATTTAATATTCGGACAAACATATTACATCATTGGTAATATGGTCGAAGATTGTCTGCATTCCACGTTCGGGGGATTAGCTGTCCACTTAGGTCTTCCAGCTGGTATGCTCCACGGTGAAGAACTTCTTTTACTCGATAGGGTCCTTCCCAATTTGGAGACAACTTGCCCCCTTCCGTCGGCTTGGATATCGAAGCTTTTCTCAGAACTAAATCTCCCTGACGGAAATTTTTTGGGCGGACGCGGGTATTATAATACTTTGCTACCTGCTGTTGGTATGCCGCCATCTTGATTCGAGCCCGATCTCTTGCTTCATCAATGAGGTCAAGATTGGCTCTCAAGTTAGGGAGATTGTCTGCTTCGTTGTACGTTTCCACCCGGTTACTTGGTAAGCCGATTTCAACGGGAATAACAGCTTCGGAACCAAAAACCAAGTTGAAGGGCGTTTCTCCAGTTGGTGTTCTCGGTGTTGTGTGGTATGCCCAGAGTACACTTGGAAGTTCTTCTACCCACCTCCTTTGGACGTATCCAGCCTGGTTCTCAGTCCCCGTAAAATCATGCGATTTGTAACCTCGGCCTCTCCATTAGACTGTGGGTGGCCGACGGAGGTGAACCGTTGCAGGATACCAAGATCAGCGCAGAAAGCCCGGAAGGTGCTGTTGTCAAATTGTCGGCCGTTGTCGGTGATGAGGGTATGCGGTATACCATACCGACAAATAATGGCCTTCCAGAAAAAGGTTTTAACCTTAGCCTCAGTAATTTTGGCGAGTGCTTCAGCTTCAACCCACTTAGTAAAATAATCGACGGCTACCAGTAAGAACTTGCGCTGCCCCGACGCTGGAGGGAAAGGGCCGAGGATGTCCATGCCCCACTGAGCGAAGGGCCAAGGAGCGGAAAGAGAATTTAACTGAGAAGATGGTTGCCGCTGAATGTGGGCATACCGCTGGCATCGATCACATCTTTTCACTAGCTCGGTTGCATCCTCTTGCATGGTGAGCCAGTAATATCCTTGTCGGAGGGCTTTGCGTGCTAGGGATCGGCCTCCGGAATGATTCCCACAGATGCCCTCATGAATCTCTCTAAGGATATAATCCGCGTCAACCGAATCAACACACTTGAGGAGGGGCTGAGAGAAGGATTTCTTATAAAGTTGGCCTTCTAGTAGCACAAATTTAGAAGCTCTCCGCTTAAGCAGCTTAGCTTCCTCACGACTAACTGGGAGAACACCATCTTTCAGATATTGGATATAAGATTCCATCCAGGTTTCTTCTTGGATAATGGGCAAAGCTTCTTCAGTAGCTTCAATACTTGGTGTTTCCAGATACTCAATGTAGGTTTTGCCCATAGCACTATCGACCGAGGTAGCCAGTCGGGCTAACATATCGGCCCTGGCATTTTCACCTCTGGGTATATAACTGATGGCGAAATGATCTAGTAAAGGAATTAACAGTCTAACCTTGTTCAGGTATTGGGACATTATAGGGTCCCGAGCTTCATACTCCCTGCTACCTGGGCGGAAACAAGTTGTGAGTCAGTGAAAACCCGGAGATTCTTAATCCCCATTCCATGTGCCAACTTAATTCCGGTCAGTAAAGCTTCATATTCAGCTTGATTATTGGTGGCTTCAAAAAGGAAACGAAGAGCGTATTCTAACACCGCGCCTTCTGGGCTAGCAAGGATGAGACCAGCTCCGCTACCTTGTGAGTTAGAGGCTCCATCGACGTGGAGGACCCACGTTTCGTGGTCCTCCTCCCCAGCATCTAAAAGGATCCGGGGAGTTTCTTCTTGATATGGCTCAGACCAGTGCACTCTACTAGGAAATCAGCCAGGACCTGGGACTTTAAAGATGCTCTGGGTTGAAATGATAAGTCGAATTCCCCTAGTTTGATGGCCCATTTGGCTAATCGGCCAGAAGTATCTGGTCGTGACAAAATAGCTCTGAGAGGTTGATCAGTGAGGACGACTATAGGGTGGCTTGGAAGTAGGGTCTGAGTCGTCGGGCAGAAACGAATAAAGCGAAAATAACTTTCTCCGTTTTAGAATATCTCTCTTCCGCACCATGGAGCACCTTGCTGGTATAATATACAGGTCGTTGAACAGCATGGTCGCCGACACGCACCAGAACGGAACTGACGGCTTCCGTCGAAGCCGCAAGATATAGGAAGAGCTTCTCCCCTTGCTCCGGTTTGGATAACAGGGGGGGCGTGGACAAGAACTCCTTAAGTTCTTCAAAGGCTTGTTGACAGTCTTCTGTCCACTCGAAGCCATCTGCTTTACGTAAGACTTTGAAAAAGGGTAAACATCTCTCGGCCGATCTGGATAAAAATCGGCTCAATGCTGCTATCCTTCCGGTGAGTTGTTGCACCTCTTTTTTGCACATAGGCCGTCTCATACTGAGAATGGCTTGAATTTTCTCCGGGTTTGCTTCAATCCCACGCCGGGTGACTAAGAAGCCCAAGAATTTTCCGGCTGTAACTCCAAATGCACATTTGCGCGGGTTGAGCTTTATTCGATGGAGCCGGAGGTTGTGGAAAGTTTCCTGCAAGTCGGCGATATGGTCTGAGATGCAGGTGCTTTTTGTTAACATGTCATCCACATATACTTCCATATTGCGGCCAAGTTGGTCTTTAAAAACTTTGTTCATCAGCCTTTGATAAGTAGCTCCCGCATTCTTCAACCCGAAGGGCATTACTTTATAACAATAAATGCCCTTCTCGGTGATAAAAGAGGTATGCTCTTCGTCCAAGGGATCTAATTTTATCTGATTATACCCTGAGAAAGCATCCATAAAACTGAGAAGTTCATGTCCAGAAGTTGAATCCACCAGTTGGTCGATCCGGGGCAATGGAAAACTGTCCTTAGGACAAGCCTTATTTAGATCTGTGTAGTCGATGCATATTCTCCATCCTCCGCTAGCTTTCCGGACCATAACCACATTGGCTAGCCAATCAGGATATCGTGCTTCTCGAATATGACCGGCCATGAGCAATTTGTCTACCTCCTCATCGATGACCCTCTGCCGTTCAGGAGCAAAACTCCTTTTCTTCTGGCGGACAGGGCGGCAGCTTGGGTTAACATTAAGCTGATGAGTAATCACTTCCGGAGGAATCCCGACCATATCTGTTATTGTCCAGGCGAAGACATCTGCATTCATTGACAAGAAAGTTAGGAGTTGATCCCGGACTTCGGGGAAGAGGAGCTCACCGATCTGCACGATCTTAGCGGGATCGTCTCCCAGGGGGTATGATATCAAAAGCTCCGCTGGCTCTCCTCTCCGCTCGACCTCCCTGGGGTCAAATGACTCGGCAACCGGAGGAATATTAACCATCTGAGGACTAGGGGCTAAATGATAGCAGGGTCTGACCGAGCCTTCCTCTCCGTTCATCATACCGACCCCTTGCTTGGTAGGAAATTGCACCAATAAGCGCTTAGTAGATATAACTGCATCTAACATATTCAAGCCGGGACGACCAAGAATGGCGTTGTAAGCCAGGGGGACCCGAACTACCAGAAAATCCAGCATAACCGTGCTTTGGCAGGGTGGTGATCCCGCAGTAGCTGGCAAAGTAATTTCGCCCTCTACCCGGATGGAGTCTCCAGTAAAACCAACTAGAGGGACGGCTACAGGCCGAAGAGAATCCAGAGATAAACTCATTCGAAGAAAAGCATCATAAGTAAGCACATTAGCGGAGCTCCCACTGTCAACTAAGATTCTTTTTACAGGATGTTTGGCAATCGTCATCGAAACGACGACGCTGTCATCTTTAACAACACTATTTCCCGCTATATTTCCCCCAGAGGGGATTACATCATCTAACTCTTCGCCTACTCTTGGTCTTTTAGAGGATGAAGCTTTTCCGGGGAAATCATCCCCACCATTCTTTCTGTTGGGGTGTTATCAATGCCAGCTTGAGCGGAGGAGGTCCCATCAAAGCTGGTAGAGGAGCTTCTTTCTTCTGAACATATTGCCCAAGATGTCCCCTCTGAATTAGCTCTTCGATGGCCTGCTTCAAATTCCGACATTCTTCGGTGTCATGGCCATAATCCCTATGGAAACGGCAATAGCGGCTCCTATCGCGGGCGGTGCCCTTCTTCATAGGGGGCGGACGCCGTAGATAAGGCTCGTTCTCAATTTCCATAAGGATGTGAGTCCGGGGTGCTAAGAGGGAGTAAGATGGTCTTCCCTGGGAGCTTGGCTCTTGCGACGATCGACCGGCCGGCGCGAGAGCTCAGGCTTTTTAGAAGGGGGTCCGTTCAACTCTGGGCGAGTGGACCTTTTGTTAGTTCTCTCCTGGGTACCTCTCCTAGATGAGTCAGCTTCGTCGGCGCGGATATACTTCTGAGCACGGCCCAGGAGATCAGCATAAGAAGAAGGAGGCCTTTTGTCCAAGGAGTAAGTAAAACGGGAGGGTCGGAGCCCCCGTTTTAAAGCCAGAGTGGCTACGGCATCTTCAAGATGGTAGACTTCCAGGGCCGCCACTTTGAAGCGGGTTATAAAGTCTTTCAAGGATTCTCCTTCTTGTTGCTGCACGGAGAATAAGCTATCTGCTACCCGAGGGATCTTTCGACAGGCGTCGAAATGAGCCAGAAAAGATCTCTCCAGTTGTCGAAAGGAGTCAACACTGCGCGGGGCAGGCGAGAATACCAGACGGGCGGCCTTACGGAGGGTGGCCGGAAAGCGCATAAAAGAGCATCCGTCGCCCCTTGGACCTGCATGATAGCCTTATAGCTCTCCAGGTGATCTAAAGGATCTGTAGTACCGTCATAAGGGTCCAGTTGAGGAAATCGGAACCTCCTTGGAATGGGTTCCTCCATCACCCTTCGAGTGAGAGGGGGCGGGTATCGTAATCCGACCCCGGTTGATTATTAATCCTTTGACTGAGCTCCTCCAGCCTACGATCTTGCTCTTCTAGCCGCTCTTCCACTCTATCAGTCGTTCGTCCCTGGCAGGTTCAGGGGAACAGGAAGGAGACTGATGATACCACCGGCCACGCCCCCCATACGGTTCCTTCCCTCGTCGTCGCCCAGAAGGTGGGCTGCCAGGGGAACGAGACAGAGAACGCGAACCGTCATGGGAGCTTTGGGAGCGCCGTCTTCCTGGAGAATAAGGGCGGAGAGGTTTCGTCGGAGGAGATCTTCCTCGAGCTGATTGTCGGCTAACAGGAGTAGTCGACCTAGGTAATGGAGGTGGCTCGGACTGTAGTCGAGCCCCTCGAGAATGTCGTTCTTGCAGCTGTTGGACCATCCCAACGAGAGTTTGAACTTGTTGGGTAAGGATCAGCAATGGATCTTGAGGAACAACCGGAGCCGGCGACGGTGGAGGAGGAGACGGAGAGTTCGGTTTCGCCGGCTGGAAGCCCCAAGAGCTGTGAAATCATGATTGGGAGGCGAAAGATGCCCCCCAGACCAATCAGTGGGATCTTCTTCCAGAGATCTGGAGCTCATATTCGTAGAGTCGTAGAACAGGTTTATCTCACTGCTCTCACGATGTTTCCCCTACCTGGTGCGCCAATCTGTTGATGCTGGATCACCAAATTTTTTCTCTAGCTATGAGATCTCTTTTTTCTGAAGAAAAAATCCCCCCTCACCCTTCCTTCTCCCTCCTTTTTATCCTCTTCCTTTCTTCATTTTATCATTATTTTTTTTTTCAATTCCAGCAGTCCACGTGTTGGATAAGTATTCATCTTTTATCTCTCTTACTACGTGGTCATTCGGTGATAATTAATAATAAGGATATTAAGAAACTTATTCATGAAGGTAAGGATTTTCATGATGTCTTGATTATCCCGAGGGAATGTCAGGGTTAGTGGGGATATCAGAGTCAGAGAAAGGTATCTAGCTCTAAAAAAGAGGTTCAATGTCTCTTTCTGGATAAACGGCGGCTTTTCAGTGCTTGTCTTATTCGTATCATTTAAAGCGTTATGATGTTTTGCATTTCTTGGTTTGTGAGCCCCCTCTCCCGCCGCCCAGGATTGGGGGCCGCCCAGGCGGACTGGGGGCCGCCCAGGACTGGGAGCCATCCAGGACTGGGGACCGCCCAGGATCTGGGGGCCGTCCCGGACTGGGGGCCGCCCAGGATCGGGGGCCACCCAGGATCGGGGGCTGCCCAGGCTCTGGGGGCCGCCCAGGCTCTGGGGGCCGCCTAGGACTGGGGGCGCCCAGGCTCTGGGGGCCGCCTAGGACTGGGGGCCGCCCAGGACCGGGGGCCGCCCGGCTCTGGGGGCCGCCCAGGACCGGGGGCCGCCCAGGCTCTGGGGGCCGCCCAGGATCTGGGGGCCGCCCAGGCTCTGGGGGCCGCCTAGGACTGGGGGCCGCCCAGGACCGGGGGCCGCCCAGGCTATGGGGGCCGCCCAGGATCGGGGCCGCCCAGGACCGGGGCCGCTCAGGCTCTGGGGGCCGTCCAGGACTGGGGGCCGCCCAGGACCGGGGGCCGCCTGGGCTTTGGGGGCCGCCCAGGACCGGGGGCCGCCTAGGCTCTGGGGGCCACCCAGGACCGGGGGCCGCCCAGGACCGGGGGCCGCCCAGGCTCTCACCTAGGATTGGGGGCCATATATATATATTTTTTTTAACTATTTTTATTTATTATCCATATCAGGATGTAAAGAGTCGTTTAATAATGCAACAGCAGAATTATTATTAGATGCATTATCAAAAGTAATTGACATTATTTTATTATTAATATTATATGAACATGCGGTTTGATAAATAATATTTAAAATTTGTTGTCCTGGAAAATCAAAAGCACGAAAAGTAATAATTTGTTTATTTAATTACCAATCATTATCAATATAATGAGCAGTAATAATAATAAAACAATTACTACCTACAGATGCCGACCAAATATCAGAAGTTAAAAAAATTATAGCATTTAAATTTAAGAGGCTTTCCGTTAAACTTTGTTTTATTGCTAAAAAGTTTATCATAGCCATATTCTAAAGGTACGGCTACTAGTTTTTTTATAAGCAGGTTGTAGGCCTAATTGAACATATCTTTCAAAATTATAAGATTCAGATAAACTAAAAGGTAATTCATCTTGAACTATCCATCTTACCAGTAATTTTCTTTGATTTTCATAGTTATATGCAAAATTGCCTACAAGTGATCCCTCTTGTATATTAAGGACACATTGCTGACGGGAATCATGCATCTTATGACTCTCTTGATGTCTTATTAGATGCCCCGTTCCCCCAGTACAGAATAACTATAAAGTTTTGCATATTTTTACATTTTGCTTTATAGACTCCATCAACCATAATTTTATCGAAATCAATCCAAACATTATTAGTCCTCTTACGAGAAGAGGTTTGACACTCACTGACACTGGCTCTAGATAGAACTTGGAGTTGGGATTTTGGGGTCCTTAGGGATTAGTTTCCTCACCCTCAGAAAAGGGTGCATGTTAAAATTACTTTCGTTAAAAGATGTCGTATCTAAAATTTTTAATTAATAAATGTAAAAAAATAAAAACTAACCCACAAAACGGAATTGAGAAAAGATCAGAGGTAGAGGCGTGGAGCCGAGATTTGTGAGCTTCCTCTTGCGCTCTCACCTCTCAACAAGAAGTGACCTTGTAGCACTTGACTACTTGCTTGAGCACTTGCCACTTGTAAGAACACTTGCAAACTAAAAATTAAATTGCTAATCTACTAGAGCACTTGCTGGAAGAGAGAAATCGTAGTAATAGAGAAGAGTTTGGTTTGGTGTGGTAAGAATGAGGGAGAGTTCATCTATTTATAGAAGTCCCAATTTTTTTTTTCAAAACTACCCTTTGATATAGCACTGTTGGGAGGGGTAAAATGGTCTAAACCCCTCCCAACAGCTTTTTAACAACTATATAGCCATTAAAAACGGCTATATAACTGATATAGTCATTTTTAACGACTATTTTAGCAGAGCCGATCGTGCCAAGGCACGACCCAGGCACCTGGGCACCAGCCCTAGGCACCAGCAGCTGCTAGTGCCTAGCAGCAGGTGGGCCATGCCATGGCATGGCCCACCATGCCCTGGTGGGCCGTGCTGGGTCTAATTTTTTTTTTCGTGCCATGCCAGGCACGGCACGATAATTCTAAAGGCACAATGGGCCTGGGCCGTGCCGTGCCAGGCACAGCCCATTGCCCACCTATACCTTCGTCAAGCAAGGCCCTTTCCTTTTATAATAAAATAAAATCTTTTAGGACATGTGGATATTAATGTTGCTAAAATTCTAAAATTACTAAAAATAATTTTTGATATTGCAAGTATTTTTAAAATTATTTGTGATCAATTCATGGGATATTTATGGTTTACATGTTAATGAAGTTGTCTTGCTTTCCTGCTTATTTTAATTTAGATGATTTTTTTATTATAGATAGGTGATCATACTACTATGATGTGAGTCGGCTCAGATAAGTCAGAAAATAGAATTTGTTTAAGTACAATAGGATAGGGGTCATCCTGTTTCTAAAACCAGACGCCGGAATGATAAGCCATAGAGGTCATCACCTAGTCAACTGCAGAGTTGGCTTCCCTGTAAACATGATGGATCTGGAATCTGTGCACCTCCCGCAGGGTGGACCAGATATCATGAAGTAGAAGATTGGTAGAAACATGAGCATGGCAGTCCTGCCGAAGCCATTGGATGACAGTTAAAGAATCCTCCTCAATGAAGAGGTTGTGAGCATAAAGAATCTGAGTGGCATAGAAAATGCCAGCCCAAGTAGCATGAAGCTCGGCCAAAGGAACCAAGAAATCTAAGAGTCCAGTTCCCCTTGCCACCAACATTGCTCCATTGATCCCATGAATAATAAATGCTAAGCCAGCTAGTCTTCCCTGAACACTCCCATCAAAGTTGATTTTAACAAACCCTGGAGGGGGGCTTCCAAGAAATATAATCGTATGCCGGTTCGTTGCCAAGGCAGCATGGGGACCCTAGTAGCCAGAGCTGTCATAATCATGAGCAGTGTAGTGGAGCTTGTATTCAATAGATAAAGATAAGGCTTTCTTCACAATCATGTGGGAGGAGACAGTATCATCGGTGAAGATAAGTTGGTTTCGTGATAACCAGATTTGATAGGCTATAGTCGCCCAAATGATGCCCTGCTGCGGGTTACCCCTCCGAATATCATGCAATAAGAAGGTCTGCCAAAAGCTCATACTCCCCTCTTTGAGATGGTATCCCATCAACTGCCAGATCTATCTCACTCTGGGGCAATTTAAGATAGTATGAGTAGTAGTCTCGTCCTCCTGGCCACACACTAGATAGGTAGCCTGAATGGACAATCCCCTTCTAGAGAGTAGGGTGCATGTAGGGAGATAGTCCCACGCAAGCTTCCAGATAAAAAGCTGAATTCTATGATGGATGGAAAGTTTTCAAATCCACACTACATCCATCGTATGCTGAGACTGTGGCCTATACATCTTCATGAGATCCCTTGTTGGAGCACTGGAAAGATATAATCTCTTCCACAATCTGGTATCAGCTGAGTGCTCGGTATGAGTGGGATAGAAAGAATCTGATGAGCTAACTCCTCATCAAAAAATTGGAACACCGTGGATGTATGCCAGGAGGCGATATCCTGAGATATCATATCATTAACCCTCATGCTGCTGGGAACATCAATATTAATAAAAATAGACCAACAAGAGAGAGGGAGATCAGCAATCCATGTATCTTGAACAACATCCACCAAGGATCCATCTCTAATCATCCACGAGATATTATTCAAGATAACTAGAGCATGCTAACAGACCTCTTTTCAGAAGAAAGAATAGCCATAGAAGGACTGAGAATTCATAGTAGGAGTCCAGTCACCATATCTAGCACGCATGAAAGGGCTTTGAAAGTAGTGCGGATCAAGAAGGAACCACGAAACATGTCTAGCGATCAGAGCCTCTCTCCTGACAATCAGTGATTGAATTCTAATGCCACCTTCAGAAGTCGGCATGCAAACTGTTTCCATACCTACAAATGAGTACCATGGCCATCCTACATAGAGGCCTAGAGAAAGTCCCTGAAACATCTTTTATCCTTCTCAGACAAATAATCGGGATAGCAGCATTGGATAGAAGATGAAAAGAAAGAGAAGTGAGAACTGAGCGTAGAAGGGTGATCCTTGTCATCATAGTAACCCAGTGACCTGCCAACCATCAATGCAGTCGCGAACCTGATGCTCTATCTCTCTGTAATCACTGCTTCATGGATGTCTTCCCGTGATAGGGACCCTCAGGTATGATAGACGATCAGCCTGGCTAATGATACCCAAGGTTTGGCTGATGGCTTCCCTACTTGTTTCAGTAGTCTTTAGACTAAAGCATATCATAGACTTTTGTAGATTGACCTTCTAACCAGAGGCCTGACAGTAGTGCTAAATAATGGAAGCAAAGGTGGTCACATTATGAACATTAGCTTGGCCCAGTAATATGCAGTCATCAGCAAACAGAAGATGAGAGACCGATGGCCCTTGCGGACCCACGAAGGGAGCAATGCAAAGATCATACTGTGCCTGATAGAGCGCACAAGATATATCATCAGTAGCAAGAATGAACAGGAAGGGGGATAGCGAGCATACCTAACGCAGGCCCATAGCAGAGTGGAAGAAGTTAGTCTGACTACCATTAATAATCGGAGAGAAGGATGGCCTATGAATGCATGCCATGACCAGTCAATGAAGATACCATCAAAACCAAATTTCAGAGGAGTTCGGTATAGAAATGCCTATCTCAATATATCATAAGCATGTTCCATATCAAGCTTAACAGTCATGAGACACTGTCGGCCAGAGGCTCTATGAAGATCATGCATAAATTCCTGGGCTATGAGGATGCGCCCTCTGATAAAGGCATCCTATTACACGAAAATAAGGCGAGGTATTACATTCCGCAAACAGATGACTAAAAGACGGGCACAGATGTTGTACAAGGTAGTGCAAAGGCTGATAGACCGATAGTGTAGAGGGATGGAAGCATCCGAGCATTTGGGCACAAGAGTGATAAGTGTCGGATTCCACTCAGCAGGAATAGATTTGGATTGAAGGCCATCTGGATAGCCTACACAACATCTTGGCCCACAATATTCCAATAGCATCGAAAGAAGAAAGGCGAAAACCCATCATGTCCAAGGGCCTTGTCAGGCCCAAGATCCCATAAAACCAGTCGTATCTCATCTGTTGTAATGGGTCTGATTAGAAGATCATTCTCATGTCCAGAGACCTTCTTAGTAATCGGGACCTAGTGGATAGGAAACCCATCGCTAGTATGCTCCAACCATATGTATTGGAAGAAGTGAAATAGTTGTTCCATAATGATGTGCATATCTTCATGGGAATGCCCCTCCTCATCAACAAGTCACTGAATCCTATTAGCAGCACGTCGCTTTAGGATAAAAAATCTGGTGTTACGATCCCCGTCATGAATCCACTAAATCCAAGTCCTTTGCCTTCAGAAAATCTCATGCTACTGTAAAAGAGAGTGATGGAGGGCTAACTTAGCTTGGAGAGCTATGAGATCGGAGTCATGGAGACAACCTTCTTGATCCTCTAAGGTCTGAAGAGTAACAATCTCAGCTTTCACCTGCTCCACTTTCCTAACTAGGTCCCCAACCTCCATTTTGTTCCATCTGGAGAGTCTACGCCTTGCTAGCTCAAGTCACCTAGCTAACCTGTACACTGCACTACCTCTCACAGGTGTGCGCCAAACCTATGAAATAAGAGTTCGAGCATAAGGATAGGAGGTCCAGAATTGCTCAAAATGAAATTGTTTCCTCCGCTAAGTAGCCACCTTCGTGGATATCAGGATGGGACAATGGTCAAAAGCAATCATTGGAAGATGAGTAACAGTGGCCGAAGGATAATTCTGAGTCTATTGGACCATGGGCATAGCCCTATCCAGTCTCTCCCAAACACGAGCAGATCCCTGACGATTATTGCACCAAGTGAATTGGAGACCCAAAAACCCCAAATCCAGCACTCCAATAGAAGAGATGAAGGTCCTGAACTCAGCAATGTTCGCTAAAGCGACAAACTGTCCGCCCTCTTTCTTTTCGTTGGCCCCAATAATACAGTTGAAGTCACCAACAATGAGGGATAAAAATCCTTTATCAAGAAGAGAATGAATCTCAGACCATAGGACACGCCTTTTCTGAAAGTCCGTACTAGCATATACTCTAGAAAGTAGCCAGGGTCAGATGCCCCCTCAGAGATAACCAAGGCAACCTGCTAAGTACATCGGTGAAAGGCATGCACTATAATGAAGGTGTTACGCCAAAGAGCTAGAATACCTCCAGAAAGACCCCTTGATTCCATTGCATAAGAAGACCAAAATTTAAAATCTATCTCCTGAACCGGGCAAGACTGTCACCTGACAATCGGGTTTTCAACATAGTTGTCAGACCGGCCTAAACATTAACCCGGCCAAGGGCTCGGGTCATTGGATCACTGGTTCAACCATCAGATCACGGTTGAACCATCGATTCAAATATTTTAATGTAAAAATATATTTATATTAATAAAAATTAATTTTTAATAAAATGAACATATGAATACTAGTTTTCATAATCATTCTTCTTTTTGGAAAAAAATCTTTTATTACTTTATGTAATAAAATTAGCTTACTTTATTTAATAAAAAAATATGCATACCCATTTAATTTGATTTAACTTTCAAAAAAAAGAAAGAAAATTAAAGAAAATTTCTATCCAACTTTCCTTTATTTTCATTATTTTTTCTTTATGTCTATGCTTTCCCATCTTGATTCCCATAAAATTTTTATATTTTTCTTTTTTTAATTCTCCTCTCATCAATGCTCTTCTTTACATGATCTTCTTTTCTTTATCTATAAAACTTGCGAGCATCCTAATGAAGAAAAAGTTTCATAAACTCTCAGGAATTTGAAATATCAAAGGCTAAAAAATTTGAAACGACATCGATAAACCTGTGACCCAGTTCAGGCTGGGTTGACCGATTCATGGGTGAACCGGATGGGTTGACCGGTTATTTTGGGTCTCTTATATATCCAATTTTATGTTAGAATCAGACCGGCTTGGCCTTCGGGTCTTGGTTCAACCGATCGGTCCAATTCGGTTTTAACAACTATGGTTTTCAATAGAACATAGATATCAAAATTATATAGTTACATCAGTTTCCCAAAAGAGGAGCGAAATGAAGGTTTTTGGGCTTTTCTAACTTTCCATATAAGAATCTGCATTCAGTATTTTTTTGTGGGGGGGGGGGGGGGGTTGGGCACCAACCTGGTCCTTCGGCATGTCATTATTAGGACAGCACTCAGTAAGCAAGGTGCCTACCTCAGGATTCTGTCTAGTGCAATCCATCAGTTGGGTATCATCCATTGCTTCTTCATTCTCATTCACCTGAGGCATGGCCATTATCTGAGTATCCTTGCCTTGCCCCAGGATAGCATCCTTAAGGTAGGAGACCATCGACTAATGGCTTTGTCTCTCCACATGAGTAGGTTGGGCAGGCAGGACCTTCTCCACTACTGGGGTCACACCCTGGCTATGGGTACACTTGGCACCCATACCCCCAGGGACAACAATGCCCTGAGTTGAGTCAGGGGATGCTGAAAATGTAAACTTATTCTATGCAATGTTTGAGCTAGGTGTGATTGTTTTTCCTTTTCTTTTTTCATTTTTGGAGACTACACATTGAGTTTGAGTCTCCGCAGCCCTGGCCCTCTTTGATGGACCAGGGTAGCATCCCTGTTGACCATGGTCTATTCGGCCCATTTATCTGTACCCAGAAGAGCAAAGGGATTCTCTGAAATCAAGTTAGACTTCAGAGTGTGCTAAGCACCTCTGATCTCTGGTTGACCTTCAGCCCCCATATCAGTTGGAGTTTCAGAAACCCCAGCACGACCTTCATCCATTGGCACAGCTCCAATCGCCTGAGCACCTCTGATCTCAGGTTGACCATCAGCCCCCGTATCAGTTGGAGTTTCAGAAACCCCGGCACGACCTTCATCCACTGGCACAGCTCCAACCGCCTGAGTAGCCACCTTCACCCCATTAGTCTTCAGGACCGAATCAGTAGTAGGAGCAACCATAGGCTTCTGGATACGCCGATGAGCAACCTTCGCTGGCTTTTGCCACCCCTCCGCCAAACCTGTACGAGGGACAAACCCAGCAACATTAGACTCAGCTTGGACCTTCCTCCTTGGTTCTGAAGCTTGGCCTTGGGGGGACCTCCGTTGCCTCAGAGCAGCCATCCATGGCCCGAATTTGGAACCAACTGCAAAGGGCTCAGTCTCCGGCAATGGCGGGCAAGGGCTATTCAATGCAGAGAGCCGCATCTAGGACAGATGCCTTCCAAGTTTTCATAGGCAAACTATTGCTAGAACGAACTCGACTTCCCCTTACTCTGACTCCCGAACAAAGAGGGCATCGCAGATCAATACGTACGCATGCCCGGGCAAAGCTACCCCTGTTCTTTTCCTTGGTTAATGAGTCGAAGAAGACGAAGTGACCGGCTGAAGCAAGGATGGATCTCAGAATTTCATTTGACCAGAACTCTATCGACAAATTTGGTGGTCTAACCCAGAGCAGGGCCAATGGCACAGAGTCCGACGCCGGGATGAACTCTGTTTTTCAAGCCTCGGTAACAATTAGTTGGCCATTGACAACCTAGGCTCCCTAGCACTGTATCCCTGGTGATGTGGTTCGAGAATTAAAAAATATAGCTCTTGTGAGCAAGGCTAACAGCTTCGATTTCATCAGATACACCAAATCACCGGAGTTCACTGATGATTGCATCCGGTGGAACCTAGCGATGAATGCTTCTCGCGAGGATGGCTTTCTTCTCCTAGCCACTCACTTCCACTTCCAAAGCCTCAGGTGGTACTTGGATTACCTCAGAAAAGCTTAGTTTCAGCTCCATCACCTCCGCTAGAGAAGAGGAGGGAGCTACCCAAACAAAGCGAGTATCAGCTATCCGTCTCCAAGACGTCCGATCCCCCTTGGCTACATCCGTAGCGTTAGGAGGGAGGGGGACTGTATTCTCCATCTTCCAGTAAGCTTAGGCACCGAGGATGATGAAGATCACCAAAGATCAAGAGAGGAACAGTTGGGGCACAAATCTTAAAGCATAGTCGGTACATGAAGCACAAGATGTCATTATTTTATATTTTGATATTGATAAGTACATAAATACTAGCCATAAAATTATTAATTTATAAACCAAATTTGATGCTTTTATGTAATATTTTTAGAAAAAAAACCATGCCAACTCGAAGAGCTTGATTTTAGAAGTCCAACGGTACAAACAACACTCAAATCAAACTTGAAACGAGCTCAAAATAGATTTTTCAAGATTTAACCCTGGAATTGCATGAAATTTAAAGCAGTCGCGGATAAGAGAAAATCGTGCGATATTTTTAAGGCTGCGATTTGAACTTTGAAAGGAACAAATCTGATCTGAAGATAAGGCGAGTAGTTAATGCAGATTACATACGACGCATCTTCCTTCCTTATAAAAGAACACTATCGGAGCCACTTAAGGAATCATCCAATAATTCTTTCACCCCTCATCCTATTTCTGTTTCTTTTAACCCAAATCTTTCCATCCGTTCTCCATCCACCAATCAACCATACCCTCTATAATCAATCATTTTTTTATTTTAAAAAGCGAAGCGGAAGCGGATAGCAGATCCATAATCTCAGGAATTATAATCTCATGAAGTAGAA
Organism: Calamus simplicifolius; assembly: GCA_900491605.1. NCBI lineage: Eukaryota > Viridiplantae > Streptophyta > Magnoliopsida > Arecales > Arecaceae > Calamus > Calamus simplicifolius. Next base: position 312,983 of record UESW01003970.1, on the reverse strand, counting down.
ATAGATTATATTTTTTTATGCACTCTTTTGGATACTATGAAATAAAGTATTTATTTATGTTTACTTTTTATTGAATGTTCTTCAAGCGAAAATAATTTTTAACTGATATATTCTCTAGAAGAGATGGGCCGTGAGCCGTACTCTAATTAAGATAGATCATATCTTAATTATTTTCACAACCAATCATTTACTTATATAAATATTTAATTACATAAATTTATTTCAAGATAACTACTCAAAGTTCATGTGGATTTGACTCCTTACTCTCGCTACTCTACCTAAGATTAGTGGAATTAAGGTGTTTAAATCATTGCGCTATGACACACATCAAATTTTTGGCATCGTTGCCAGGGACTTAAGTACAGTTATTTTAAAAAAAATATTAAAAAAATTTAAATTTTAAAATTTTAAAAAAAATTAAAAAAATTATCATAATTTTTTTATTAATTTTATTCTTATTTTTAGTTACCTTAATTGTTAGGTTTTCTTGTTTTCTTTTTAATATAAAAGATTATTTTCCTTTTGATCATAAATCCACTTTTAACCTAATCAACTTTTTCTTTTAATTAATGTAACTTAAAGAACTTAGAAGAAAACCCTAAGATACTTTCGATAAAACATAATTAATTTTTTTTAAAATAATAAAATAAAATAATAATAATAAAAATTAAAAAAAATATTTTATTTGTTTTCTATGCTTAGATGAACTTAAGTAAATTTATTTTCTACAAAACTCAAAAATAATTTCCATTAACATCTCATAAGTTATTAAGAAATTGAAAACTTAATCATAAAAATCTAAATAAATAAATAAATTAATTAATTAAATAATTTTGTTTGATAACTTCAAGAACTTGACATCTGCTTGTTGCATAATATTTTTAATTAATTTTAAGGGTATAAACCCCTAATCAAGATAAGGTAGGGAGTTGATCACCATTCCTTGGCCCATAAATCATATCCTTCATTTTGCATTAACCCAAGCCTTTAACTCTAAAATTAACTAGACGTCAGCCCTTAAGGAACTCGAGCTCAATAGGATAAGGCACCCGAAAGAGTTGGACCGAATCGGGATTGACTAACTAATGGTGTCTAGAAAAGGAAAGAAAAGTGGTTATTTAATTGGTTCCGTTCGCTTACCTAAGGCAAGTGACTGGGGACCCCACTGACCTTATCCTTAACTGGCTAGTTGATTAGTTAATTTTTGACTTGGAGGGCTCCAAGGCGGTCTTGGAAGTTAGGAGCTATTTAGATTTAGATTAAACCTAGGGTAGAGAGTTTAATCTTTGTTAACTTGATTGCTAATAATTATTAAATCCTAATTAAATTAGTCTTCATTGCTTGTAGTTCTAGGAATCTCTTAGGATACTTCTTTTAAAATCTTATCCTTTCTCTTCTATTACATTAGTTTAATTAAAAAAAAAACTGAATTACTATTTGCTTTAGAGTACACCGATAGGGTGTATGCTTGGTCGCCGATCATTACAATCTAACCTCATACCCTTAAATCTTGAAATAGAGAGAACCTTTAGAGTAAACAGACTTAGAATTATGGACCCTAATAACGAAAATGATCCACCACATAAGTTAAAGGAGTATTTTACTCCTTCAAAATATACCTACTCTTCCTACATTCAAGTGCCCCCAGTGGAGGCCACTCAATATGAGATCAAGTCAAGTGTGATTCAAATGTTACCTTCATTTTATGGACTTGCAAATGAAGACCCTTACAAACATCTAGATGGGTTTCTTGAAATTTGTTCTACCATAAAAATTTAAAATTTTTCTAACGATGCTCTTAGACTTAAGTTGTTCCCATTTTCTCTCAAGGACAAAGCCAAATATTGGTTAAATTCTTTAGATACTATAACAATTTCAACATGGGACCATCTTCAGAGAGAGTTTCTCAAGAAATACTTTCCTATAGGAAAAACTAATCAAATTAGAAAGCTATAACAAGTTTTTCCCAAACAGATGGAGAGATGTTTCACAAGACATGGAAGAGATTAAAAGAATTGATTAGAAAATGTCCATATCATGCTATACCCAAATGGCAACTAGTCCAGTGCTTTTATGATGGTTTGACAGAAAAGCACCGGCAAATGGTTGATGCTTCATGTGGTAGGACATTTATGTTGAAGAATGAACATAAAGCTTGGCAACTCTTTGAGACATTGAGTGAGAAAATCATTACATCATATGTCAACTGCTTGTAGAGATTCTCCTATAGGATCTAAAAGATGTAGAATATATGAAATAGGTCATTCTATAGATATTTATACTAAGATAGATAAATTGTTCCAAAAACTTGACCGAATTCTACAACACCTCTTCCTTATCTATTCAAAATCATAAGGTTTGTATAATATGTTCAAGTCCGACCCATACTATAAGTAATTGTCCAACCGCATACCAATTTTCTGAGCTTATTCAAAAGCAAGCCCACCAAGCCCAAACCCGAATGGCTCCTACATTAGGAAATGATCCATATTCGAATACTTACAATCTTGGCTGGCAAAATCACCCAAACTTTTCTTGGAAACCTCAATCTGTCGTCAACCCAATATCAATTAGGCCTAACCATCAGGAGACCCAATTCAAAAATATGTCGTATTCCCAATATCCAAAAGCATCCCACAACCTCTACCAAGTAATCATGAGCCTACTTTCGAAGACAATGTGCTACAAGCACTGAAGGGGCTAGCAATGAATACTCAACTCCTTCACTCCCATACCCAGTCTATCACCAAGTTAGAAACCCAGATAGGTTAGCTAGCAACAGCTTTCAGTAGGAGGGAGGAGGGTAAATTACCCAGTCAACCCATTAGTAATCCAAGAGGGCAATACATGGCTGAGAGCTTCACTAGTCCAGAAACTTCTGCTGAACATGCCAAATCTATCATAACCTTTAGGAATAGAAAGACTTTAAATCAGCATGAAGTGACTCAACAAGAAGAGCAACTCACACCAACTAAGCCAAAAAGAAAAAATATTGAAAAAAAAAAGAACCAATTGATTCAACACCCATACTTAAGGCTCCATTTCCAAGTGCTTTAGAATCTCCTCTATCTCTTGATAAGAAGAATATCAAAATGAATGAAATGTTAGAATTGTTTAAACAAGTTCAAATTAATTTACCCCTTCTTCATGCAATTAAATAGGTCCTTGCTTATGCCAAATTCTTAAAAGATTTATGCACTCAAAAGTGAAAATCTAAGGCACACATACCAAAAAAAATCAACCTAATTGAGCAAGCCAATTCAATCTTTCAGCAAGTTACTCCATCCAAACTTAAGAATCCTAGGACCCCGATTATATCCTATGTTATAGGACCTTATGATTAAGAAAGCATTGCTAGATTTAGGTGCAAGTGTTAACCTTCTTTCAAGTTCAGTGTATGACTTATTTGGATTTGGAGAATTAAAACCAACAATGATAACCCTGCAATTAGCTGATCGATCAATTAATGTACCCCACGGAATACTGAAGGATGTGCTGGTTAAAGTCGATGAATTTTACTTTTCAGTAGACTTTCTAGTTTTAGATATGGAATCTGGTCACAACCCCAGTCAAATACCAATCATTCTAGGTAGACCTGTTCTAGCAACTGCAATGCTTGTATAAACTATAGAACTGGGGTCATGGATGTATCTTTTGGAAATAAAAAGCTGAGGTTGAATATTTTTAACGCATCTCAAGGACCACCTCTATACGACCATAATGATATCAACATGCTAGAGAAAATTATGGATGATAAGACCCTGCTTTATTCGACTCAAATCCTTTACAGGCATGTTTGACACATTTTAGAGTGGATGATTTTGATATTGATGGATATACTAAAGAAATAAATGCAATTTTAGAGCCATCCAATTTTAGCACCATTCTCCCTTGGACTGTAAAATATGACCAATTACCTATACACTCTAGTACACTAATGGTATCCTCCCTAGAAGCACCACCTTCTGTAGAGTTAAAGCCTCTCCCTGCTATGTTGAAATATTTATTTCTTAGACCCAATGATATCCTTCCGATAATTATTGCATCTGATTTAACTATTAATCAGGAAGACAAGCTTTTAGGAGTGCGCAAAGAATATAAGAAAGCGATTGGATGGTCCATTGCCGATCTGAAAGGAATTGACCCCTCCATCTGCATACATCATATTCATTGCAATGAAAATGCCAAACCTTATAGAAACATGCAGAGAATACTTAATCTTATTATGAGAGAGGTTGTAAAGAAAGAGGTTCTAAAATGGTTAGATGTAGGGATTATCTACCCAATTTCTGATAGCAAATGGGTTAGTCCCATCCAAGTTGTACCTAGGAAATCAGGAATTACTGTGGTGAAGAATGAAGAAAGAGAATTGCTTCCAACTCGTACCACAACTGGTTGGCGAGTTTGTATAGACTATAGGATACTGAATAATGTTACAAGGAAATATCATTTCCGCTACTTTTTATCGATCAAATCCTAGAATGATTAGCTGGTCAGCAATTCTTTTGCTTTCTGGATGGGTATTTAGGGTATAATCAAATACCAGTCTTTCCTGACGATCAAGAGAAAACCACTTTCACTTGTCCTTATGGAACGTTTGCTTTTAGATGCATGCCATTTGGACTTTGTAATGCACCTACTACATTTCAGCGATGCATATTGGCAATTTTATCAGACATGGTAGATAAATTTTTGGAGATATTCATGGATGACTTTTCAGTATTTGGAACCACTTTTGAGGATTACCTTAATAACCTAGCTCAAGTATTGAAACGATGTAAACAAACAAATTTGGTGTTAAGTTAAGAAAAGAGCCTTTTTATGGTCCGAGAGGGAATTGTTTTATGCCACATTATTTCTAAGAAGGGGATTAAGGTAGATAAGTCCAAAGTGGAAGTCATCTCAAAATTTCCACCTCCAACTTCAGTCAAACAAATATGATCCTTTCTTGGCCACGCTGGATTTTTTATAGGAGATTCATCAAAGACTTTAGCAAAAATTCTAAACCTTTGTGCAAATTGCTTGCCAAAGAAATCCCTTTTATTTTTGATAATTGTTTGAAATCCTTCAATACTCTTCGTACGGCTTTGACCACAGCACCAATTATCAAGCCCCTTGATTGGTCCTTTCCCTTTGAAATCATGTGTGATGCATCGGATTTTGCAATTGGTGCAGTGGAGCCACATGTGATTTATTATGCTAGCAAAACCCTTTCATATGCTCAATTGAACTATACTACTACTAAAAAGGAGTTACTAGCTGTTGTGTTTGCTCTAGAAAAATTTCGATCATATCTTTTAGGATCTAAAGTTCTGGTTTACTCTGATCATACGGCCCTTAAACACCTCTTATCAAAGAAAGATACTAAACCGTGATTGATTAGATGGATTTTGCTTCTATAAGAATTTGACTTAGAGATCCGTGATAAGAAGGGTTCTGAAAATATGGTAGCTGATCACATCTTTAGAATTTTAGTTGAACACACATTAAGCACAGATGAGATCATGGAGAAATTTCTTGATGAATAATTTTTTTTTCAATTTCTTCTGGTCTTTTCTGGTTTGCCCATATTGTCAATTACTTAGCAACAGGACAAATTCCTTTTCGCTGGTCTAAACAAGAAAATGATAGATTTTTTTCACAAGTAAAGTATTATTTTTGGGAAGAACCTGAACTATTTAAGCATTGTCCTAACTAGGTAATTAGACGATGTATCCTTGAGAGCGAATTCAAAAGCATGGTTAACTTCTGTCATATCCTTGCTTATGGAGGACACTTTAGTGAAAAGAAAACTGCAGCAAAAGTGCTATAGAGTAGATTTTATTGGCCAACACTTTTCAAGGATGCACATGAGTTTAGCCGAAACTATTTGCGATGCCAGCAAATTGGAAATATTTCCAAGAAAGATATGATGGCGCTGACTCCCATATTAGTAGTTGAAATTTTTGATGTTTGGGGGATCGATTTTATGGGATCTTTTCCTATTTCATTTGGATACGAATACATATTGGTTGCAGTAGATTATGTGTCAAAATGGATTGAAGCTATAGCAACCCAAACTAATGATCATAAGGTTGTAATCAAATTCATTCAACATAATATTTTTAATCGATTTAGGTGTCCAATAGCTATTATTAGTGATGGAGGTAAACACTTTACTAATAGGCACTTTGAGAACTTAATGAAGAAATATGGGATAACCCATAAAGTTGCAACATCATATCATCCCCAGACTAGTGGCCAAGTAGAAATCTCTAACAAAGAGATCAAACAGATTTTAGAGAAGTCGGTAAGGCCTGATAGAAAAGACTGGTCAACACGTTTAGATGATGCACTATGGGCTTATCGTATTGCATTTAAAACTCCCATAGGAATGTCTCCTTACCAATTAGTGTTCGGAAAAGCTTGTCATTTGCCATTAGAATTGGAACATCGTGCATTTTGGGCTATTAAACAGTTTAACTTTGATATAAAAAATGCGGGTTCCAATAGGAGACTCCAGTTGAATGAGTTAGAAGAGCTACGCAATGAAGCGTACAAAAATGCAAAAATTTATAAGGCTCGAACTAAAGCATATCATGATAAATACATTTCGAGAAAAACCTTCGAACCTAATCAAAAAGTTTGGCTCTTCAACTCAAGACTAAGACTTTTTCCTGGAAAACTTCGCTCCCGCTGGGATGGACCCTTTCTTATAACCCAGGTATTTCCCTATGGGGCGATAGAACTCAAAGATCCTAAGCAAGGGAATATTTTTAAGGTGAACGGTTAACGATTAAAGCCTTATATGGATGGAATTAATGATGAGAAGTTAGTTGAATCTATTGACCTTTTAGATCCAGCATCACTATAATTCTAAGCACAGTCTGGCTGAAGACTTTAAACTTAGCACTCTTAGGAGGCAACCCAAATTTTTATTTTTTGACTTTATTTTAGTAATTCTTATTTATAGGAATAAGAGATTGCTCCGCACGATCACTCCTAACATTACACGAGGCATATCTCATTCAAATGATATTTCTTCTTATTTTATTCTTCCTTATTCCATCATCGAGGACAATGGGAATTAAGTTGGGGGTAAGAAAAACTATTTTAAAAAATATTTTGAAAATACCTTAGAAATTTTTAAAAATTTTAAATTTTTCTGTAGCGAGCCATGGAGTAGACTAGCTGTCAGACTTTTAGCGACCTACCTAGGTCATCTAAAGGCTATTAGCACTTTTATTGCACATGTACACTAACGAGGTAAACTAGGTATTAGTTGTAAGGTCAATTAAAGATTTAATCATTATTAAGAATTGGTAATTGATATACATTCCGTGAGAGAAACTTGAATTTAAGAAAAGAGCTACCTGCCTGATTTAAAAATAAAAATAAAAAAAGCAAGTCTAAACATTGGTTTTCCATCGAGTAACCGGGCACCTTCGCTTAAGTAAGCGTTATTATTTGCGTCAAAAAGTGAACAGTATGAAGATATTGCTAAAAAAATAAAATAAATAAAAATATATATATCAGGCAGCGTGAAAGCTACCTCAGGTCAGGTGCTTAATTTAATTGGTGTATAAAAAATTGACTAAAGTAAGTGATAAGTGAAAGTACCATTGTTCCTTACAAGAAAGTACTGAAATGCTAAGTTAGCCATCACAAACACAAGTACTGTATATCTATGGATGAACTCTAAAAAAGTTTCTGGAAGTTCTGACTACGAAATTTACTTCAAAAACTCAATACTTAGTTAGTGATACTGGTTAGCTTCTTTCAACTTTAAGCCTATATTTAATCTTGCAAAAATGAATCTTAGTGACATATGATTTTATTTTAATTATATTGCTAATAATTAAGTTGGAGGAAGTGATATGTATATAAATACTAACTATAAAAGTATTAATTTATAGACTAAATTATTGTTATTCTTTTAAATTTGATACTTTTATGTAATTTTTTTAGGAAAAAACTTTGCCAACTTGAAGAGTTTGATTTTAGGAGTCCAACGGTACAAACGACACTCAAATCGAACTTGAAACGAGCTCAAAATGGATTTTTCAAGATTTAACCTTGGAATTGCACGAAATTTAAAGCAGTATAAGAGGGAATCGTGTGATATTTTTAAGGCTGCAATTTGAACTTTGAAAGGAACAAATCTAATCTACGGAGATAAGGCGAGCAGTTAGCGGATTATACATGATGCGTCTTCCTTCTTATAAAAGAACACCATGTGAAGCCACTTGAGAAATCATTCAATAATCCTTTCACCCCTCATCCTTCTTTTTGTTCCGCCCCATTACTATTTCTGTTTCTTCTAACCTAAATCTTTCCATCCGTTCTCTATCCACCAATCAACCATACCCTTCATAATCAATCATTTTTTATTTCAAAAAGCGAAAGCGAAAGTGGATGCATGGAGTAGAAAGCAGATAGTAGATTCATAATCTTAGAAAAAGAAAAAGATTATATTTTTTATGTATTATTTTAGATATGAAATAAAGTATTTATTTATGTTTACTTTTTATTGAATGTTCTTCAAGCGAAAATAATCTTTGACTGATCTATTCTCTAAAAAGGATGGACCGTTATTTACGAATACGGGCCGTACTCTAATTAAGATAGATCATATCTTAATTATTTTCATAACCAATCATCTGCTTATTTAAATATTTAATTGCATAAATTTATTTCAAGATAACTATTCAAAGTTTATGGGGATTCAACCCCTTACTCTCACTATTCTGAAATTAAGATGTTTAAATCGTTGCGTTACAACTCGCATTAGACATCATAATCCATTAAAAAAAAGTAAAAAAAAAGAGAGAAATAAACTACGTCTCTTTAGTGAGAGACTGTCTGCGCTGGTATTACCTTTCAGCCTTTTTGGTGAGAGACTGTCTGCACAAGATGTCATTATTTTATATTTTGAAATCACAATCCATTTAAAAAAGTAAAAGAAGAGAGAAATAAACTCTCTCTCTCTCTCTCTCTCTCTCTCTCTTTATTAGCTTTGCTATGCTAACCTTAGATGTAGATATATTTGATGTTATCAACTTCGTGAAATACAAAATGCTCCTAAAAGAGAAATGCACAAAATGAAAGAAGCTTTCCACTATGTCTCTCTCTCTCTCTCTCTTTATTAGCTTTGCTATGCTAACCTTAGATGTAGATATATTTGATGTTATCAACTTCGTGAAATACAAAATGCTCCTAAATGAGAAATGCACAAAATGAAAGAAGCTTTCCTCCGTTAATTGTTATACATTAGCTTCATTATACTCGTTCTAGAACTAGAAATATATTTGACGCCGTCAACTTAGTTGAATACAAATTGTTGCGAGTGCAAAGGATGAAGAAGGCCCCAGCTACTACAACCCATCATCCTAAATTCTCGTCAATAAAAATACCCATGCCTTAAAATCTTTGACGAAGAATATCAGTAAATGTGTCACCAAAATGATAGGACTATCCATGTCTGTCAGATCTAAGAAATAGCTATCAAAGTTCATAACTAATAGTAAGAAAGAAAATACATTTAAGTGGCAAAGACATTTCTTTTCTTTCTTACAATGGCAAGATAAAAAAATAAAATAAAAGAAGTAGATATGCTGACAGTTCCCTCATTCATACAACAAATACAACCTATATGGTTCATATAGCCTCCTGAGGCAAATCTCCGCCAAAACCAACCAAAGATTATAATGATCAAAACCATACTCTTTACATTGGATTAGCTAAAATGACCAGCGTGACATCTCATTTATACAAAAATAGTCCACAGGCAGGTATGGCACCCCAAGGCAAATCTCTGACAAATCAGCCTAATATTAAAAACGATCAAAGCCAGACTCTTTACGTTGGATAAGATGAAATGACCAACATGAGATAAAATAAAATCTACAGAAAAGGCTGAACTCACATTGCCATAAATTGGCCAACTTAAGTCAACATATTATCTCATGGTTATGTCAAGATCATCTTCATCATCTAATTCTAGGTCACTTGATGGCCGAATTCTCTTGCCCTCTCTCAATGCTATTCTTCCTGCCTTCTTTGGTTTTCCCCTGAAAAACGGAATTTTAAATTTCACACAGGCTTCTGATGATGCTACTGTGACATATAAATAATTAATAAATTTCCACAGTAAAGAATAAAGATAAAGTGCATGATTGTTGAAAAAATATTACCAGCTAAAAGCTATTCCTTGCATTTGGGTATTTAATTTTTATGCAATCTAGAATCTTTAGGTCTAATCAACTTTTACAAACAAGGCCCAATTAATTCAGAACAAAGATAGCTATCATTATCATCATCAATAACAACAAAGCTTTAATCTCAAACTAATTGAAAAACAAAGATAGTCACAAAACGAAAAATATATTGCTTATACAAACAGACCCAAGTATTTCAGAAGACAAAGGGAACACTGTCATTTATAGAGAATAAAGTGTAGCTCCCTTCACAGTGAGACCCGGAATAACTCTCCTCCCAAAAATGTGTAAATATTATCCAGGAATAGAAAAAGATGACAAGACTCTTCAAGAATCACATAAGAGTTCCAACAAAGTGATACATGTGGTTGGCTATAAAAAACACAGGTTTGCAATCAGGAGTGGAGATGAGAGTCCAGATCTTGTGGGCACCTTTTGAACTTAATCCGATTACAATAGAATGCAGAAGAAAGAAACCTCTTGCCATGACCTTTCCAACAGTGGTAAGTAAGACTTCCATAAAGTTTTAGCATAGTGGTACACGAGGTTGGCCATAAAAGGTCGCAGGTTTGCAGCCAGAAACAAAGTTAAGATTACTAGATGTTGTGGGAACATTTTAAATTTCACCCATTTACAATAAAGTGCAGATGAAAGAAACCTCTTCATAGTGGCTTTCCTGCTTCATGCAACATTTCACTTAGTAATTTCACTTAGTAATTATAGGTCCATTGGAAGGAAGAAAGAAGAATAATGCACTTACTGTCCATTTGCATGAGTGCTTCCACCCTTTGACCGACCAGGACCATATTCAGGCCTTCCATCTGCCACAAACATAGAAGTTTATTTTTCGGATCCTTGTGCAAATTAACTATTACTTAATATCTATAGTTAAAATCTCACCATCCCTTCCAGCTACATGCTCATCAACCTGAAATATAAGCAAAGAGTTGGATTTGCTTCTTCACAAAAGAGTAAAGAGGTTCAAAAATATTATAAATGATCATTTTTTTTCTTGGTGGAATGTTGTGTCCCCTATTACTTCATGTATCCTATTAAAAAAAGGGAAATAAAGCTGATATCTGTGTAAATCCACATGAACAATTCAGTTAAAAGAACCATAGATTTATGATTAAAAATTGCAAAATTTCCAACAACCCATCCCATTAAGAATGCCAACAAGCATTATTTACGATCATCATAGCTTATACGAGATCACTGTTTCAGTGTAAGTACATTCAGCTGATTGAATGATTAATTATAAGACCTAAATATAGAAGAACAGATTAGCACAAGAAATTTCAAAATCAACATGCATGTAAGTTTATCCCCACTGATTTTTTATGTTGCCTATCAGAGAGAATAAGAGCTTATATTCAGGCCCCATTGAATAGGTGGAAGTAGTCACATACTGCTGGTGAGGTCACTGATGACAAGGAGAATAGCCTGTCTTCAGGCTGAAACTTCCTGGAGCGCTTGAGGCTGAAAGCATAATTCAAATAAATATGTGTTATCAACAATCGGAATCACCTCAAACATAATAAAACCAATTTTTATGGCCAGGGAATTTCTAACAAATACTATGAGATAATTCTCGAGAAAATAAAGCATACATAGAATTTGAAGCACCAATAGCCTAATGAACAGATGTGATAATAAGAATTCTATAAGCTACAGTGGATCAAAGGAATGTTGTTGCATGATAATTATCTTAACAAATTAGCAAATATCAAATGAACTTCAACAGCTCTGGTCATCATAATCCTAATTGTCATGCTATGGTAGGGCAAATTGGCTCCCCTGAATTGAATAATAGAGCAGGCAAAAGATTAACTCTAAATATGAAATTTGAGCCACATAGACAAATCTTAGTTCTATAGTCGTTTAAATATTTATAAACCCAAATGCTAGTATAATTACTTGAAAAAGACCATGACCATTATTCAAACATAGGATTGTTTATAGAAAAATTATATAAAGTGTTTCTGACCAAGGATAAAGGATACTTTAGAAGAATGTGATTGATAGTTTCCAAATACTGGAAAGGACGCATTTGAAGCATTACCGACCATGATCATGTTGAGAGCAGATGAACATATAGAAAAGAAGATTGATTGGTCCGGAGCAAGATGAAGCAGTGCAAAAATAAACATCTGAATACAAAGAAAATTTTTCATGCTCATATGAACAGGGAAAGACATCAAAACAGACATATAATTTTAGCAAAATCTACTATCAGGACAAAATAAAATAAGTCCTAGATTGCATCCTGATTATCAAAGATACATGAAAATGTTGAGAATACAGGTTTCCTGCATAGATATAACCACATCAACAAAAGAACACTTCTTATTGGAAAAATATCAAATAAATTGAAGCAACTTACTTGGTAGTGCTCTTAGATGATGATAAAAAACCTTCAAAGCCTTTCAATACACTACCACACTGGTTTGAATCTTGTAAGTAGGTAGTCTCTAAGTCATAGACCTTAAAAAATATAGCAATGAGTATCAAGTGGACTAACATATTTGCAGGTACAATATTTTTTTCCAAAAAAAAAAAAAAGCTTTCACAACTACCAACTGTAAATGGTAAAAAAATGCTGAAAAAATAAAAATAAAAAGATGACCTATCAGCGGATAAAAGGAAAAAACAGTTTGATCAGTTACTCATTTTTCATAACCATGAAATCAAGAATTCTGACCATTTCTCGTTGAATTTTTTGAAAATAAAAGTTGACCATCTAAAACAAAAGGAGGGACTATTCTCACTATCATATTACAGGCAATTAACTCTGCAATAAGAATCTTGAGACGTAAGTAGTATATTATTTCATCCGAGTTGACGACTATAAAAACTAACCAAACCAATTAACAGGAGGAAAAAGACATTCTGCTAATTTGAAAGTGGCATTTTCCTCAAAAAAGGGGCAAAAATCAAAACTTTGCTGTCAAAGAAGAGCAATAACATAGAGATCCTCCTTAAAGTACAACAAGAGAAATCCAAGAACATTCGAAAATCAAAGCATTCAAGCGAACCGATTAACCAAGTCAAATTACACTGAAACCTAAGTTGTAAATTTGCACAAAAAGGGGTAAAATTCTAGACTTTACATTAAACCGTTAAGCATTCTAACCTCAGTGATTCATTTCAAAGATCATTAATTAATATAAAGCAAACCGGGGGAAGAAGGGAACAAAACCTACTTGCCGCTCGATGCTCCGGAGCTCCACCTGAAGCTTCTGTCTCTTGCTCGCCAGGGCCGCGAGCATGGCCGAGGGATTGGGGGCCGCTCTTTGCCCTAAGAAAAGCAAATTCCCAAATAGTTATGCTGACACTAGGGTTACGAGGGGAAAATAAAGGGATTCGAACGCCAAAGAAGCCGCTTTCTTGATATTCCCAGGATGACACCAGAAAAATAAAAAATCAATAAACAAGGATTTTTTAACGGCCGGGATATAGGTTTACAAAGGGAGAATTAGAGATCCCGCGAAAATTAGGGTTTCCAAAAAAGAACAGTTCTCCATCTTTCAAGGGAAAGAGAGATAGAAAGAAAATTAGGGTTTTTCAACGGTTACCTTCCGATTCCATCCAACCCGCGAGATTTCTTTAGACACGAAGCTCAAAGACCTCTCCTCCCACCTCCCGATAACTCGTATTTAAGCGAGATGGGGATCCAAATTGACCTTTAAGATTCGGGACAGCCCACTGGTCGGAGAAGGAACCGTTGGAAGAACCGTGTCATGATGATCGCGTGAATCTTAGAGCTTGTCGATGTAGGAAAAAAAAAAATACAGGGCATCGAAGGTTTCCCTTGCGGCGCCACATGACACAACGTGATTGGCAAAAAAAAAATATTAGCACGAGATGATTGCATAGATTAGTTAGAGGGCCATTTTGTTTAAAAGAGAAAAACAAAAAAAAAATTCCTTTGTGGCGCCAACTCTTATGTTATCCTTTGATGAGGGGTGAAATTATCATTGCATTAATATTCGTGCACATTGATAATTGGATCGAGTCCAATCCCAATATCCTATCGATCAACGGTCACATCCACAAGGCGGCGAAGCCGAATCGTCTTTAGCGAAGTCGGGTCGCCTTGATGAACCGAGCCACCTTCATACCTCGGCAATCCGAGCTATCTTCATGCCTTGATAATCTGAGCAATTCTCATACCTCGGCAGCCTGAGCCATCTTCACATCTCAGCAACCCAAGCTATCCTCATACCTCAGCAGCCCAAGCCATCTTCGTACCTCGGTAACCCGAGCCATCCTGTACCTCGGAAAATCAAGTTGTCCCTCGCCTCGGCCAGACCAAGGCACTCGAATACCCCTGCGGAATCCGACACAGAAGAGTTCAAATTCACGATAACTGAATAAGATTCCAAACGGAGAATCATGCCAAAAGTGGCCTAAGGGCCATAGGAGTGGCCTAGAACCTACATTATCGTTGAATCTCAAGGCATCAACCAGCTCTCCTGGCCGTCGATCCTCTAACTGACAAGATACGGATCCTACTGGCCTCGTAACAAACTTGATTCGAATCCGTTTCGAATCTCAACAGCTTTCAGACCCCCCCGCAATGCGTCCAAGGAATCAGATGATGGCCTATAAATACCACAGCCCTCAAATCTCTCAGGTATGCACACATTCCCCCGCTCTCATACTGAAAACCTCCATTGAAGCTCCATCAAAGCTCGGAGCTCTCGAGAGAACACCCATTTAGGGAACTCTTCTGCGAGAGTCTTCTCCTCATATTTGCTTGCTGTGAATCTCTACTGACTTGGGCGTCGGAGGGTCCTCCGCAGAGGGTAACCCCTGAAACACCCTCTGCATGCAGACTGTCTTACAGGTTCCATCTCGGGCGATGAGACCGGCATCCGGACCTGGAGCCAGAGGCATCCGAGTCGGAGAACAGATTTCCGCGGCAACATATTGGCGCTAGAGGAAGGGCCTCAAGTCCTGTAAACTTGTAATCCAGGAGACAAGACTCAAAATTAGAAGAAGCATCCTCTAATGGCCAATCGAAAGAGAGTGTTGACCCAATTGAGGATTTTGATGATTAACAAAACTATTTGAGTATAACATTTGATGTTACTAATGATTTTGATTAAGTTTTTCAGATTATAAGTCTATTTGATGATCAAAATCAAGAGTCAAATCAAGTTCTGGATTGAATCTAATGTCAAGGTAAGATTGCAGACATTAAAGTCGACACATGGAATCACAGAGCTGACTCCGGAAAACGGCACAGACTTAGAGTCGACTCCGGAACTGTGAGAGCCGACTCTATCAGAAAAAACAGAACGATGGATTTTCAGGCCACGACTTAGAGTCGACTCCCAGACTGTTAGAGTCGACTCCAGAAGAATTTTGTGTCGACCCCAGAAAAGTCAGAGATGACTCCAGATCGAGCGGATTAAATAATTTCGAGTTAGAGCCGACTCCAGAAAAGATAGAGCCGACTCCAGAATGTCAGACACGGCTCCAGAACTGTCAGAACGACTCTAAACTTTATCTTTATCTATTTTAATCCCAACGGCTATTGTTATTTATGGATCTAATCCTTTTTACACTTGCTTCTAACGGATAGTTTCACACTATTTGTGGATTAATCGGATCTATAAGAAGAGGTTGATTGCATCCCAAAAAATGAAGGACAAGAGAGAGGCAAAAAGAAAAGAATAGAGAAAATCTTTGAGATCTATCAGAAAAGAAAAGAGGAAAACTTGTAAGGAAAGATCATACTCATTCCCCAAAAGAAGAGAGAGAGATTCCAAGCCTTTGCTGTTCTATTTAGAAGAAATCTCAAGAGAAGGAAGAAGCCCTAGTTTTTCTGATCTTCTGAGTCTCAAGAGCATCTTCAAAGGAAGATCCATTCAAAGGAAGATCCATTCAAAGGAAGAGAAGGAAGAAGCCACCAAGATCTGCGAATCAGGCTTTGGTTCCTAATCTCTTATTATTGTTTCATTATTGTATATTTGCTCATTAAAGGAGCATTTTTTTTGTAAAAACAAATACTGTTTGCTGGGTCAATCTGGTGATTGATTCAGTTGAGGCTGTTAGCCTTGTGCAAGCATTAGCTTGTGTTTTAGGTTTTGTGCTGGTGAGCCTTGAAAACCAGCTGGGTTCGTTGTGCACCCGGGAAAACAACAAGTTCGAGTTGTGAGCTTGCAAAACAACTCTGCTGTAATCAGTTTGATTATAGTGTGGACCCAAGAGGTACTTGGGAGTGGACGTAGGTGTAGGTACACCGAACCACTATAAAATCTTTGTGTTTGCCGTGATTGTCTCTTTATCTTCAACTCTCTATTTATAGTTGCTTAGTTTTAAACTTGTGAATCTAAGTTTTTATTTCCGCTGGGGGTTATCTTTCAAAAGAGTTTAATTTTTGAAAAACCCAATTCACCCCCCCTCTTGGGTTGCTATCTGGACCAACAATTGGTATCAGAGCTAGTGCTCATTTGATTTGATCTAACGATCAAGAGTCAAAGATCCACATGGCAACTCAAGCTGGTTCATCTTTTTCCGAAGGTCAATCTACTAATAGACCACCCTTATTTAATGGTTCTAACTATGGTTATTGGAAGGCTAGAATGAAAATATTCATTCAAGCACTTGACTATGATCTATGGAGTATTATAGTCAATGGACCACACACACCCACTGCTAGAGTTAATGGCATGGAGATTCCTAAACCGGAAACGGAATGGGATGAACATGATAGAAAATTGGCACAACTCAATGCCAAAGCAATGAATGTCTTATACTGCTCATTAGATGCAAATGAATTCAATCGCATATCTATTTGCATTTCTGCTAAGGAAATCTGGGATAGACTTGAGGTTACCCATGAGGGAACAAATCAAGTCAAGGAATCCAAGATTAACATGCTAGTTCATAAATATGAATTGTTTAAAATGGATGCATGTGAATCTATTGCTGATATGTTTACAAGATTTACTGACATAGTTAATGGTTTAAAAAGTCTTGGTAAATCTTATGATAATTCTGATCTTGTGAGAAAGGTCTTGCGTTCCTTGCCTAGGACTTGGGAAGCTAAGGTGACGCAATACAAGAGGCAAAGGATCTAAGTACACTACCCCTAGAAGAACTGTTGGGATCCTTGATGACTCATGAGCTTCAAATCAAGCAACATGTTGATGATGATGAGTCAAAGAAGAAGAGAACTATGGCTCTTAAGATTTCTGAATATATGGAAGAGCCTCATGAATCCGAAGATGAAAGTGATGATGAGGACATGGCACTCATCACAAGAAAATTTAAAAGATTCATGAAGAAGAAGTTTGAAAAGAAAAAGCCCTTTGCAAGAAAAGATGAGGACAAGGGCAAAGAAAAGGAAGTTATTTGCTTTGAATGCAAGAAGCCGGGTCACTTTAAATCTGAATGCCCTCAACTAAAGAAAGGCACCCGGAGGTTCAAAAAGAAGGCAATGATGGCCACATGGAGCGATTCGGAAAGCACAAGTTCCGAAGAAGAAGAAAAGAGTGAAATGGCCAATCTATGCTTCATGGCGGACAATGATGAGGTAAGTCCGAGTTTTCTTGATGACTTCACTTTTGATGAATTACATAGTGCTTTTTATGAATTAATGGATGATTTTGCAAACCTAAGTTCAAAGAACAAAGATTTGAAAACTCAAATGCAAAAACTATCATTAGAAAATGAAAAGCATGTTGTTGATAAAGAACTTTTGATAAAAGAAAAAGAAAGTTTGAAAAATGAAGTTGATAGACTTAAGCCTATAGTTGATAAATTTACTCTAAGCTCTATCAAACTTAATATGATTTTGGAAAATCAAAAGGCTGTTTTTGATAAAGCTGGATTAGGATATAATCCACTTAAAAAGCAAAAATCTTTGAAGAACATTTTTGTACATGCTGAAAAATCATTAAACATTACTTGTTTTAAATGTGGAAACAAAGGACATAAATCATATATGTGTAAATCTTCACATAAAAAGAAAAAGATGATTTGGGTTCCCAAAGGAACAATGTTTAATGCATCTAACCATGAAGGACCCAAGAAGGCTTGGGTACCTAAAATTAAGACATAAATGTTTTGCAGGAGTGTCTTGCAGCCATCAGACTGAAAAGAAAATGGTACCTGGACAGTGGTTGCTCAAGACACATGACGGGTGACAAAGATCAATTCATCACCCTTGAATCAAAAAGAGGTGGAGTAGTTACTTTTGGTGATAATGGTCAAGGCCATATCATGGGCATTGGTAAGATTCAAATTACTCCATCTACTCATATTGATAATGTTTTATATGTTGATGGACTTAAACATAATCTAATAAGTATTAGCCAACTGTGTGACAAAGGTTTCAAGGTTTCCTTTGAAGCTTCTGTTTGCACTGTTACTAATCCCATTGATAATAGCATTATTCTTGTTGGTAAACGCTATGGCAATGTGTACTTAATTGATTTGAGTAATTTATCTCCAAGTAATCATTGCTTAGTTGCTGATAATGCTAAATGAATGAGATTGGTTGGCTATGGCATCGTAGATTAGGTCATGCAAGCACACACCTAATTTCCAAATTATTGAAAATGGATTTAGTTAAAGGTATTCCTAGTCTAAATTTTGAAAATAATCGAATATGTGATGCATGTCAATTTGGAAAACAACAAGAACTTCTTTCAAATCTAAGAATGTTGTTTCAACTACTAGGCCACTAGAGCTACTACACATGGACCTTTTTGGACCTACTAGAACCACAAGTCTAGGAGGAAAGAAATATGGTCTAGTGATAGTAGATGATTACTCTAGATTCACTTGGGTAATGTTTTTGGCTCACAAAGATGAGACTTTCTCAATATTCATGAAATTTGTTAAGAAAGTCACTAATGAGAAAAACACTACCATAGTGTCTATTAGAAGTGATCATGGAACTGAATTTGAAAATCACTTATTTGAAAAATTCTGTTTTGAAAAAGGCATACATCATAACTTCTCTGCACCTAGAACACCACAACAAAATGGAGTTGTAGAAAGGAAGAATAGGACTTTAGAAGACATGGCCCGTACCATGCTATGTGAAAGCCAACTTCCAAAATATTTTTGGGCGGAAGCTATAAACACAGCTTGTTACATTCTAAATAGAGCCCTAATTAGACCTATCCTTAAGAAAACTCCCTATGAACTTTGGATCAATAGGAAACCAAATTAAGTTATTTTCATGCATTTGGTTGTAAATGTTTTATTCATAACAATGGTAAGGATAATCTTGGGAAGTTTGACGCAAAGTCTGATGAAGGTATCTTCCTAGGATATTCTACATCTAGCAAAGCATATAGAGTATTTAATAAGAAAAGCTTAGTTGTAGAAGAATCCATTCATATAGTGTTTGATGAGTCTTTAGCATCAAGTTCAGATAAAATTGATGATGAGGAAGATACATCTTTGATTGAAAGAGATATTGAAAAATTAAATGTATCTTCAGATCAAGAACCTGAAGTTAAGGATGATGACTCACCTAAGGATGATGGTATTGATACTGTTCAAAATGATCAAGATCTACCTAGAGATTGGAGATATGCTTATGGTCATCCTAAGGACCTAATCATAGGTGATCCATCTCAAGGTGTAAGGACTAGATCATCAATGAGAGATATCAATAATCATCTTGCATTTGTATCTCATATAGAACCTAAGACTATAGAGGAAGCCGAGAAAGATAGTTATTGGATGTTAGCAATGCAGGAAGAGTTAAACCAATTCACTAGAAATCAAGTCTGGACCCTAGTTGAAAGACCTAAAAATCACCCTATAATAGGATCTAAATGGGTATTTAGAAATAAATTAGATGAAAATGGCATAGTAATTAGAAACAAAGCTAGACTAGTTGCAAAAGGATATAATCAAGAAGAAGGTATAGATTTTGATGAAACTTTTGCACCTGTTGCTAGATTAGAAGCCATTAGGCTACTACTTGCATTTGCATGTCATATGAATTTCAACTTATTTCAAATGGATGTTAAAAGTGCATTTCTAAATGGTTTTATAAATGAGGAAGTTTATGTTGAACAACCTCCTGGTTTTGAAGATCATGAATTTCCAAACCACGTCTTCAAACTACACAAAGCACTTTATGGTTTAAAGCAAGCACCTAGAGCTTGGTATGATAGATTAAGTAAATTTTTAATTGAAAATGACTTTTCTAGAGGAAATGTTGATAAAACCTTGTTTTTGAAAAGAAAAGGAAAGGATTTATTAATCGTTCAAATTTATGTTGATGACATTATATTTGGTGCTACTAACAATCTCCTTTGTCAAGAATTTGCTAAGCTAATGCAGGGAGAATTCGAGATGAGCATGATGGGAGAACTAAACTTCTTCCTTGGACTTCAAATCAAACAAGAGAAAGCGGAATTTTCATTAACCAAACAAAGTATACAAAGGAAATACTCAAGAAATTTGGTATGGAATCTGCTAAACCTCTTGGTACGCCAATGAGTCCCTCATGCAAGCTGGACAAGGATGAAGTAGGTAAGAAAGTAGATCAGAAGCATTACAGAGGTATGATTGGATCACTTCTTTATCTAACTGCAAGTAGGCCAGATATCATGTTTTCTGTCTGCTTATGTGCAAGATATCAATCTAATCCTAAGGAATCACATTTACTTGCTGTTAAAAGAATCTTTAGATACTTAAATGGAACTAAAAATGTAGGATTATGGTATTCTAGAGACTCAACCTTAAAATTGATTGCTTATTCTGATTCTGACTATGCTGGTTGTAAATTAGATAGAAAGAGTACAAGTGGGGTATGCCAACTTTTAGGAAGTAACTTAATCTCTTGGTTTAGCAAGAAGCAAAATTCGGTTGCATTATCCACTGCTGAGGCAGAGTATGTTGCAGCTGGAAGTTGCTGTGCTCAAATCCTTTGGATTAAGCGACAACTTGAAGATTATGGTATCACACTTGATAAAATACCTATTAAATGTGATAATACTAGTGCTATCAATCTAACTAAAAATCCAATTCAACATTCAAGAACTAAACACATTGAAATTAGACATCACTTTATTAGAGAACATGTAACTAACAAAGATGTTTGTCTTGAATATGTTAATACTAATGATCAATTAGCTGATATTTTTACCAAACCTTTGAGTGAGGAGAGATTTTGCTATCTTAGAGGAGAATTAGGAGTTTGTGATCCTTTAGAATAATTTTCTGAAACTCTTAAGGACAACAACTATCTAGACTTCAATAATTTCTTGAAAATCCTCTTTGTCCAATAAGGAAATTATCTAGAAATTTGATTCATTGTTTCCCCAATTATTAAGGAACACTTATCTAGAGTTTGATGATTAATTTGATCAGTTTCAGATCCTTGAAATTTGATTTTTTCTCTGAAACTATTGTGGAGTCGACACCTGCAGTTTGTGGAGTCGACACCTTCTTATTTTGATGTTCTGTCTGGGCAATTAGAGCCGACTCTGGCTTCTGTAGAGCCGACTCTAATTCGGGCGCTGACAGATTCTCTGGTTCGGAGCCGACACCTCGTTTTCGGGAGTCGACTCTAAGTGGAACTAGGTCAAAATAAAAAGGGCGGAGTCGACCCCAAACGATTTCTATCGTCTCCTAAACCTTTTCAAGCTGTTCCAAACTGATTCCAAACCCTCCAAATCCCTCAAAACCCTTGATTACTCATTCCAATCGAATCCAATGGCTCCCAAAAGGCGTGCTATCATTGGTGGTTCGACTGTTCCGACGAAGCGCCGTTCAAATCGGAGGCAACCTTCGTCATCTTCTTCATCTGCCACTCAAGATGACTCTCCACCCTCACCATCTTCTCCTCGAGTCGACCAATTAGCTGGTAAGGCCATTACACCGGAAGAAAAGTTGATTTTAACTTTTTTATTTCGGAGGGCTTTGCTATTGGGCGGTTGTTGAAAGAAATGGGATGGGAGAAGGTCTGTTCTTTGGATATCCCTACCTACCCTGCCCTAGTAAGAGAGTTTTATAATGATTTAAGTAGAGGAGAGGGAGGCTTAGTAGTGTTGTAAGAGGAACAAAGGTAATCATCACAGCCGAATCCCTTGGTAATTATTGGAAATGCCTACTGTTGGCCTTGTTGAATATCATCATGAAGATAGAGGAGGTGCACTATCAAGGATGTTAGGGAGAGAAGTTTCTGAGTTTGAGGAAATCTTGGCAAATCAACTTAATTTGGAACTCAGATTACTTCACAATATCTGTGGAAGGATTCTATTTCCTAAAATCGGAAGGTTTGAATATGTCTCGGAGCGAGACATCTTATTGATGGACTGCATACTCACTGGTAGACCTTAAATCTTGCTGAATGATGATAGGCTATATGGCGGAGGCAGCTACTAAGAAGAGATCTACATTGCCATATGGTATGGTTTTAACATTGGTATTCAGAAGCCAAGGTGTACTTATAATGGACAATGAGCCACTAAGAAAATTAAGACATACAGATTACTATAGTGTCTCTACAATTCACCGAATGGGCTTTAGAAAAGAAAATGGAAACTGGATTAAAAGAGGACATGAGGCCAGAGCTGAAGAGGTTAGAGTTGAGGAAGTCAGAGGAGAAGACATTCCTGAACCATCTGCTGGACCTTCTTCTGCTGGACCATCTGCTGGACCCTCAGAAGCTGGACCTAGCTCTCAACTTCCACATCAGTCAGCATTGGCATCTGAAAGATTTTCTGAGGAGCAAATTGGTCAGCTCAGAGCTTTACTGGCTGAGTATGACAGTCAAAGAACAAATGATATGTGTAAATTAAGAGAGGAGTTCAATCAATTAAAGGATGAGATTAATTCAAGACTTGACATGATTTCTTTTTCAATTAGCAATTCCGTCGAATCCTTTAGCACTGATCTTCATAAAATTTTTGAAAGGATGGAAGGCATTGCAGACGGTTCTGGAACTTATCTTCATGCTACCAGTCAACTGAAGAAAGATATCGACCTTGCCGTCTCTCAAATTGAAGCATGTCTTGAAAGTTTTAAGAAGACCCAAAAAGATGATGTTATGGAAATGATTGGACATTTAAAGAAAATTGTGTATAAGCATATTTGATTTTGATATTCAATCCTAGGTTGTATCTTAGGATTTCTTGCTTTCTTTCTTAGCATGTATCTAGGATTTACATACTTAAATCTGTCATTTTAGAATACATGTAATGGATCTTGCTTTGGAATACAAATGTTTGAATGAATATTACACTTTTATTACAAATTTATCTTGAGTGATTGAATGTCAATGAATAAGTTTCCTATCTTTATGTTTATTCGAATCAACATTCTCGCTCTAATAACATTCTTTATTGCTTTAAACTCACCTTATTGTTGATAACAAAAAAGGGGGAGAGATAAGTGTATATGCATATAAGAAAGAAAGAGAAAGAAAAGAAGAACAATTCTGAGAATAGAAAGAATTTTTTAGAAAGAATTCAGTTTATCTACATAGGGGGAGCTATTCAATGCAGGGGGAGCTTAATAAATTTCTCCATATAAAAGTTAAATCATTTTGATTGATGTCAAGTTTTGTTTATTTTTATTCATTTTGAATATTGGCATCAAATTCTCTATTAGGAAGTCTCTAAGCTTTAACAATGTCTATAATTCTCAATTCAAATGAATTTTTTAATGCATATACTCAAAGTTTTTGTCATCATCAAAAAGGGGGAGATTGTTGACCCAATTGAGGATTTTGATGATTAACAAAACTATTTGAGTATAACATTTGATGTTACTAATGATTTTGATTAAGTTTTTCAGATTATAAGTCTATTTGATGATCAAAATCAAGAAGGAAATCAAGTTCTGGTTTGAATCTAATGTCAAGGTAAGACTGCAGACATTAGAGTCGACACATGGAATCACAGAGCCGACTCCGAAAATGGCACAGACTTAGAGTCGACTCCGGGACTGTGAGAGCCGACTCTATCAGAAACAACAGAACGTGGATTTTCAGGCCACGACTTAGAGTCGACTCCCAGACTGTTAGAGTCGACTCCAGAAGAATTTTGTGTCGACCCCAGAAAAGTCAGAGACGACTCCAGATCGAGCGGATTAAATAATTTCGAGTTAGAGCCGACTCCAGAAAAGTTAGAGCCGACTCCAGAATGTCAGACACGGCTCCAGAACTGTCAGAACGACTCTAAACTTTATCTTTATCTATTTTAATCCCAACGGCTATTGTTATTTATGGATCTAATCCTTTTTACACTTGCTTCTAACGGATAGTTTCACACTATTTGTGGATTAATCGGATCTATAAGAAGAGGTTGATTGCATCCCAAAAAAGAAGAAAGAGAGAGGCAAAAAGAAAAGAATAGAGAAAATCTTTGAGATCTATCAGAAAAGAAAAGAGGGAAAACCTGTAAGGAAAGATCATACTCATTCCCCAAAAGAAGAGAAAGAGATTCCAAGCCTTTGCTGTTCTATTTAGAAGAAATCTCAAGAGAAGGAAGAAGCCCTAGTTTTTCTGATCTTCTGAGTCCTCAAGAGCATATTCAAAGGAAGATCCATTCAAAGGAAGAGAAGGAAGAAGCCACCAAGATCTTCGAATCAGGCTTTGGTTCCTAATCTCTATTATTGTTTCATTATTGTATATTTGCTCATTGAAGGAGCAGTTTTTTTGTAAAATCAAATACTGTTTGCTGGGTCAATCTGGTGATTGATTCAGTTGAGGCTGTTAGCCTTGTGCAAGCATTAGCTTGTGGTTTTAGGTTTTGTGCTGGTGAGCCTTGAAAACCAGCTGGGTTCGTTGTGCACCCGGGAAAACAACAAGTTCGAGTTGTGAGCTTGCAAAAACTCTGCTGTAATCAGTTTGATTATAGTGTGGACCCAAGAGGTACTTGGGAGTGGACGTAGGTGTAGGTACACCGAACCACTATAAAATCTATTGTTTGCCGTGATTGTCTCTTTATCTTCAACTCTCTATTTATAGTTGCTTAGTTTTAAACTGTGAATCTAAGTTTTTATTTCCGCTGGGGGTTATCTTTCAAAAGAGTTTAATTTTTAAAAAACCCAATTCACCCCCCCTCTTGGGTTGCTATCTGGACCAACAGAGAGCCACATCGAGGCTCAAGTTCAAGCCACCTCTCAAAGGCCCGATCTAATTAGCAGTGTGGCGCCTCCGCCACCACTGCTAGCTGAGACTCTGTTGGAAGATTATTGAAAAATTATATGCCCCAATCCTTTTGATTTTGATGATTACTAAAAACCATGAGTATGATAAAAGATGCAATGAGTTTATTTACATGTGCAATGAATTTATTTTGAACAATCAATAAGAATGTTAAAGTTTGACATTAATCACTTTGAAAGTAACTTTAAGCTCAATGTTTAAGCTTTCAAAAAGAAATTTTATAATTCATAGATTAATCAATGAGTTTTTGGAATACTTCTTGAATTAATTCTTAATGTCAATTTTATTAATTCAAGTCAAAATGATTTAAAATTAATCTGGAACGATTTTAAAATCAATCAGAAAACTTTCTGATTTTTGATACATTCCGGAGCCGACTCTAGAGTTTCAGAGTCGACTCCACTCAGAGAACAGAAATGTCTATTTTCTCGAGTCGACCCACGTAATTTCAAAGTCGACCCCCGATTTGTCGAGCCGACTCTATGACTGTGGAGTCGACTCCGCTCAGACACCAGAGAGTTGTTTTTCTGAGCACTTCGCGAGTCGACCCTTTGCTTTTCATGAGTCGACCCCCGATGTCAGGAGTCGACACTTTACTTTTGTGAGTCGACCCCTTACTTCTAAACATTTCTATTTTTAGTATCACGAGCTCGAGCCGACTCGGGAAAAGCATGAGCAACTCCAACAAATCTGGGCAAATTTTTACGGATGCCAACTCAGCTCCAACGGTAAGATTTTTGATTAACGGCTATTTTTCTTTGTTCTAACGACTATATTCTTTGCAGAATCTATAAATAGAGAAGTCGTTTTCAAATCAGAAACGAATAGAGAGAAATCAAAGCAAAAGAAGAGAAAAATCGAAAAATAGAGCTTCAGTTGAAAAAATCCGTGATTCAAAATAGAGTGAAAGAAAGAGTGTGAATCAAAGGAAGTTCCTTCTGTGTTCAAGCTCAAATCCAAGAAGCTTTAAAGAAATCCAAGTGCTATTCAAGATCATCTCAAGAGATTTCCATCATCAAAGAAAGAAGAAAAACCCAAATCAACTCCAACACACATTCCGTAAAGAATCCAAGCTGAGGCCTGGTTCTACACTTCAA